>VXAL01002396.1:0-56193 GCA_013399475.1 Chauna torquata | reverse complement strand
CCCATGCGGCGGCCGGGACGGCGCTCTTCGCCGCCGGGCCCCACCAGCAGCACCACCACGAGCGGCAGCCGCCGATGACCTGGACCAGCAGCATGAGCAGCGGCTACAGCAGCCTGGAGGAGGAGGAGTCCGAGGAGTTCTTCTTCACCGCCCGCACCTCCTTCTTCAGGAGGCCGCCGGGCAAGACCCGCGCCGCCCCGCAAGTAAGTGCCGGGCTCCGCGGCCTGGCCCCGCGCCTCCACGTGTCCGCCGCCCGGCCGAGAAACCTTTCGTGCCCCGCCGGCCCGGCCTGCCCCGGCTTCCCTTCCCTTCTCTTCCCTTCCCGGGCCCGGCGCGGCCCCGAGCCCGCGCAGGTGTGGCGGGCAGTGCCCGGGCTGAGCCCCGCGGCCCGGCCCGCAGCACCCCCCTACCGGCGTTAGGGTCCCGCCGAGGTGCTTCGGCGGCAAACGGCTCGCTGCAGCCTCCTAAAATCCCACCGGAGGGAGCTGAATGGCGAGTCCGAGCCCGCAGCTCGGGCAGGCTGGGGATGCGATTGAAAATCGCGTTTGTGGCAGGGAGCGAGCGAGCGTGTGAGCAGCTGTGCTACCGGCTTCGCTTTCAGCTCGCCTCTCGCGTACGGCGGGTTCTGCGTTTTCAGTCCTGTTGGGGCCGATTTCGGGATGAATGGCAGCCTGTCTGGCCGCTCTGTTGGCAGAGAAGGGCCCTCGGACGTGCTGGAGTGTCATGGTTGGAGCGTTCAGGCTCCGGAGATCAGCTGCGAGGGGACTTCGAAGTGAACTGATTGAGAACAAAACAAAAAGCCAAACCCTTCTGTGGTCAGCGTTGAAGTTTTAGCGGAGGACCTACAGGGCTGCGCACGCGGTGAGAAGTGCTGGTGTACTTGGGCAGTCTGACTGTAACAAAGCCAGCCAGGCTCCCCGAGGAGCAAAATTCACTTCAGGAGTACCAGATGGGTCGGTCTCCTGTCAGAGAGCGGTAGTTAAACCAGCTGGGGTAAACCTCATGCTTCTTCAGCTAAAGCAGCCAAGCCCCTCTCATTTTTCTTTTCTCTTCCCAAAGCACAGGGTCTCTTTCTAGAGATGCTTTTTATCTTTGGAAGCTGTAAGCTAATGAGTCTGTTTTCTGTATGCTGGCCCTCCTTTCCCTGCTCCCACCACTGGCTGTGACCTCTGTCTGATGGGTGTTTATTTCCTTGTACAAACTCTGGGTGTGTTTTCCCCATTGCACATTGGTGTACTACCACGGAGACTTAGTTATAAACTTGCTTGACTAAGCCTGGATAGCTTGGTGCCCTCTGGTCAACCTGTGGGGCTTGTCAAGACTCATTGTTGCCCACAGCCTTTCCCCTAGGTTATGTTGTGCTGCAGAAAGCCAAACTTAGTTTCTGTTTCTCCGAGGTTCTCCAACTTATTCTCCATTTGTGATTTGCTTAAAACTTAAGCCCTCTAACCACCCCTCAGGAAACTCCTGCTCTCCTTCAAGGAAGTGCACAGAGCTTTCTTGAGCTTTAGTCTCCTTTGCAAAGTTTGGCAGGGAGCCTGGGCACACCCTCTGCCTACACCTGAGCCGGGTGCCTTGTGCAAAGAGACCGGGACCAGTGTTTTACCAGGTCGTTGCTGCCTCCCCAGGACACTTCTCGCAGCACCCTTCCTCAAAGGCCATCTCTTTCTCATCCATTTTGAGTTTCAGCTTCCTGTGAATCCCAGTGACTCTGGAAGCTGGCAAGTCCTGCCGAGCATCCTTGAACTTCATCTGCTGACCTGCTTGGCCAGAGTTGGCCACCACCTGGCCCTTACAGAATCACAGAATGGTTGGGTTGGGAGGGACCTTAAAGACCATCTAGTTCCAACCCCCCTGCTATAGGCAGGGACGGCTTCCACTAGACCAGGATGCCTGAAGCCCCATCCAGCCTGGCCTTGAACTCTTCCAGGGCTGGGGCATCCACAACTGCTCTGGGCAACCTGTTCCAGTGCCTCACCACCCTCATAGTAAAGAATTTCTCCCAAATATCTAATCTAAACCTACCCTCTTTTAGTTTAAAACTGTTACCGCTTGTCCTGTCCCTGTGGGCCCTTGTAAAAAGTCTCTCTCCATCTTTCTTATAAGCCCCCTTTAAGTATTGAAATGCTGCAGTAAGGTCTCCCTCCTTATAGAGGAGGACCACGGTGTCGCAGTACTGTGTGAACAGATACCTAGCTGCTGCCAGATTATGGGTGGTTGTTGTATAATGGGACGTGGTAGGGCTCAGGTCTGAATTCAGATCCTAAAAGCATACTCATGTCTTTGCTTTGTAACGCTGTGACATGAGTTGTCTTACCAAATACTAGTTAGGTAAGTGGTGGGTTGTGCAAACATGTCAATCGCTATGTGTGATGTTAAAGTTCCAAATCAAAGGGGGGGGGAGGGGGGAATAAAATTTGATAATCTGCTCTAGTAATGTTTCCCAAAAGAATACTGTGGTAAGATGCTGCAGGGTATGCGTTTAAGTACATGTTGGGTAGCCTGGAACAAATTCATCTGTATTGCTGACTCCGCAGCATCAGAAACATTCAGCTAAATGTTTCTAGTCGTAAAGTTATTGCCAGTTGCACTGTGCTGCAGAGTTACAGAGGAAAGAAAAAATCCCCCAAACAATGCTGAATGTAGATTTCAACAGTCATGTGGCCTAGTAAGAGTGAGTTTCCCCTTCCAGCAATAACAATCATAATAAGACTCTTTGTATGTATGAGGATGTTACTTTTGGTTTGTATTTGAGGTTTAGTCAAAAAATGCATACTATGTCCCCTTGAGCAAAGAGCAAAGAGGGGAGCAATTAGTTATTGTTTCTGTGTCTTTCTCAACTATACAGATACTAAGTTTTGCAGGGTGTTTTTTTTTTTTTTCTTGCAGAAGACAAAGTACTGGCAATTACTTTTATCCCTCTGTCTTAACTCCCTCTTTCCCCCTTTCTTATAGCAAAAAAACTGGTTACAACTTACAGCTTGTAGCTGTGCCTGCAGAAAAACACAGTGGTAGCTTTTGGACTTGCTTTGTATAGATTTCCAAAGAAGAGAAGGAAAAAAAGAAATGAAGTAGCTCTGTGAATTTTTGTCTTCCATTTAATGGGGTGGGATGGTCTTACTTATGTACCTCAGTTTCTACAGCTAAGACAGGATAAATGGATTGATACCAATCCTGATGTAAAAATCTTGTAATAGTGCCTTTGGGCTTCGCCAAATAAGCCTAATCTTCTACAGAGTGTTGAAAGATTTGTCTCTTCCTCTCTCTCTGCCACTTCTAAAAAAAGTGAAGCATGAAAATCATTATGGTGTATGACAGACAGTGTGGTGCTTTGAGGCCAAGGTGTGCAGTTTGCTTTCCAGTCTCGCTGAATTCAGTTTTATTGGCAGTGCAGTGGGTCCAGTGGACTACCAATCCCCTCACACACCTCTCCAGATCTTAATTTGCCCTGGAAAAAATGGTTAGCTATCTGACGTTTGTAGCTTCATTCAGTTAAAGACACAGACTTGAAACTGATAGATCTCAAACTTGCATTACCATGTCTGTATCGCCCCAAATATAAGCCACTTTTTTTCCCTTCCCAATAAAAATCTCCTTTGAACATGTATCCCTGAGTGGGCGACTTTTACGTATTCAATCCTTGCCCCTTCCTTCTGCCAGTAAAACAGGGGGGAGGGAAGAAGTAAATGAAATCTGGGGTTCTTTAGGCAAGAGACTCGACACAAATTTTCTAGTAAAAATGATGATGTTGATCCAAGATAATTTTGTGAAAGGAAAATTAAGCAAGCAGTGCTTTAATCTGAGGGCAAAGTGCATAAAGTGCAGGTTGCTTTGTGCTGTTCGTGAAAGCTTAGTTTTATTTAAGGTTTGTTAATCTTCTGTGGCTGTTGTAAAATTTTAAGTGTTGGAGACTAGATTAACTCAGTGTGGCCCTGTTTCATGCTTGCAGTGACTCATTTAATAAATGAAAAAGGAGGAACTGTAAATATTTTTGTCCTGCTGGTGTGACTACTCATGTGAAGTAAAGTTACCCATGTGCACAGGCTTTAGCAAGATCAGACCCGCGCTTCTGTATGATCAAGTCTTTGGAAAGTCCATTCCCTCCAGAGAAAATACCAAAAGAAGATGTTTGCGAACTTCTGAAAGCTGACCCCTTTCTCTCCCTTTTTCCTCCTGCCCACCCCCATCCTTTCAGGAAAAGTGAAAACAGTCCTGCCTGCTCCTGCAAGCCCTGCCATATGTTTGGGGGAAACGCATCTTCCTGCCTGCCTTCTCTGCGCGCCCTTCCACATGCCAGTTCCCCATACTCTCCCGCTTTGAATAATGTTGACGTGCGTCCTCGCGATACTTCCCCTCCCTTCCCACGCGGCTGGCTGGCTGGTGGCTTTTCAAGTGCTGTCGTGTGCATCTGGGTTAGTTCCCAGCCACGCCGAGCGCCTGTCTTCCGTCCGGATCACTGCAAATACCTGGGGAAACCCCAGATGAGATACCTCTCTGCCTTACGCGTGAGGGGTCTGTGAGAGGGAATGCGACTGTGCTTTGGGAAATGCTGCTTCAGGAGCTGGCGGTGCTGGGAAGGTCGTGGGCTCTCAGGTGTTAGAAGAGGGCAAATCCCGAATGGTTTGCACACAGAACGCGAGAGCTCTGCCTGAGGTCTAATGCAAAATAGCTTGGAGATACGCAGTTTGGCCCTTGGGTGCTGCTATTCTGTTTAATAAAAAAAAGAAACTTTGTTGTTCGTGCTGTGTTTTTCACCATTTCGCACAGGGCTCTCTAGAAGTGTTTGCAAGAAAAATGCAGTTGCTTCTCATGGCAGTTTCCAGAAATGCACGCTTTCCTCCTGCTCCTCAGACCGTGCTGATTGCCTCGGATTCTGCACTGGTCCTTCCCTTTTTGAAGTCCGATTTCTCCTCTCTCTTCCCCATACCGGTCTCGGACTTCACGGCTTACGCACCTTCTTCTTGGTTCCTCCCCCTGCACCCGCATCTGGTGCCGCGCGTTTCAAGGCGCCGCCGCCTGCCGTGCCGTTGTTGTCTCCCTCTTGTCTGTGTTTCAGTGGGATTTGGAGGTGTCGTAATGAGGGTGGGACAGGAAATTAATAAAAAAGCTGGAAATGGAAGCCGGATATAAAAGAGTGGAGGGAATGTGAAGGGGAGAGACAGGGCAGTGGGTGAAGGTCTCGTCCCTGCGAGTCCCCGCAAGGTGACCGTCTCACTCCGCTGTCGGATGAGGAGGCTTGCGTTTGTGTTTTCAGTGGGTGAGCTGGTGTCCGTGTGAAAAATTAAACAAGCTTCTGGGTGCAGAAACCCTTTCTAGGTCTGTTCCATTTGAAT
The DNA here is from genome assembly GCA_013399475.1 of Chauna torquata. Classification (NCBI taxonomy): domain Eukaryota; kingdom Metazoa; phylum Chordata; class Aves; order Anseriformes; family Anhimidae; genus Chauna; species Chauna torquata. The sequence continues at coordinate 50,860 of VXAL01002396.1, read as the reverse complement.
TTGCACAATGGCTTGAGGCGTTTCATTGAGAAGAATAGAGACAAAAGCATTTTATTTTGGAAGAAATCAGGGTAAAATGCTGTTCGTAACTGCTCAAATGTAGTTAGCATAGTTTTGTGTTACTGATGTCCATTATTAATAAGTTTCATGTTGTTTGGCCATTACAACTCTTTCTGGGTTTCCTTTCCATAACATTCCCCAGGGAAAATGGCTCTCCTGACGACCAGAACAAATGAGGTTTCTAATTATAGGCTTTGTTTGGAGCCAAAAAGGTTAGGTTTGTGTTTGATGTGTAGTCATGAAGCTTATTTAAAAAATAAAACTAAAAATATCCAGTAATGTGCTTCATTATTTTTTTTTTTAATCTATTTGGCAGTCAGTGAATATTATGGGATAAACGTTGTCACAGCTAAAATACTTGAAAGTTGAGGCTTGAAGGAATGAGCAGGGTAGAGATTGTGTCTATTTTAAGGCTACGACCCTGTCAGAGTAAACTAGCAGTGCTTATTTTGCTCTTGTGCGCTTTGCCTTGCTCCTCTCTTGGCGTGCCTGATGCGGCCAGCGTTTATGCCTAAGTAGCTCAGAGGAGCAGGGCTGTTTCCGTTTGAACTCCAAATCACCTACCGATGTCTGACAGCCTCTGGAGGTGAGGTGGGATTTGTACTCTTTTTGCCGAGGAGCACTGGCTGCTGTGCGCTGGTTTATCGTCACAGTTGGTTCTTATAATCATTAATTTATATTTTGGGGACTTACCTAATAATGGCATATGGTTTAGATACGAAGTGGGGAACTACTAACATGCAAAAATTAAGAAACAAGTTTAGGACAGATGGATTAACGTGCTGGCCCTGGAGGAGTTAAAGTCACTGAAACGTCTCACGAGTTCAGCGATTGCAGTGTCGCCCGTACAGCAACACTAGCAGGTAGTGTTCAGACTAGGCGCCTAACTCTTTTCACTTTTTTCTTCAATCTGTTGTGTTAGTACTGTATTAGGCATATCTCAGGCAGTTTCTTCTCTGTCAACATAAGGTTTTGGAGCACGAGCAATGTGCTACTGGCTTAGTTGTTGACGTTCATTTGTATATCACCAGATAACCACAAAAAAATTCTAGTGTTTTTATTTGGGGAAAAAAAAGCCTTTGATTCACCTGTCTGTGTTTTGGGGCACAGTAGCTATGTATGGATGTTTTGAAATTTAAGTTTCAGTAATGTAATTGAGTTTGGGATAAAACTGAGGCTTATTTAAGAGCAAAAGGGCAGAACTGCTGGAGCTTTGAACTTCCACTGATGTCAGAAAGTGTCGGGACCTGTGTACCTCATGGTCTGGAATGTTTAGACTTAGGCTTCTTTAGACATATGAATAGATGTGCAAGACACGAGGAATTTTGTTTAAGTTGAAGAGTCTGGTGAATGCAGGAAAATGCAGAGCAACTGAGCTCAAGATAGTCTGAATACATTAAGTAGCTTAAAAACAAACCAACCAACAGTTATTTAAGGCAGGAAAGAGAGGATTTTGTACCCTGTTTTTGTAACTTCTTATTTCAGCTGTAGACTTGTGTGTAAGAAAAATATCACAATAACCACTTTGGAAGAGGTTCTTACTGGCTGATATTTGTCTGCAGCAAGAGCAAAAATATGAAGAAAAAGTGAAGTAAAAACGGATACTGTGTTTTGTCCCTTGTGTAAAATGCCAGTGGCACTAGTGTTGGATTAACGGTTCTAAGCAGACCTATAAACAGAGGATTTTAGATGAAGCAGTAGATCCATAATGCGACGTTTGCCAGTGACAATGTACTTGTGAACCAAGCCAAGCAATGTAAGTGTCAGGAAGAGATAAATCAGAGCAACGGATCTCCGTAGTTAAACTCTTCTCTTACTGACAGGCAACTGAGTCTCTGCTGACTTCAGCAGGATGTGCCCGTCAGGCCAGAACTGTTTAATGCATGCTGTGCTCTTCCTCCCAGGTAGACATAATGGTGTTTTTTTTTAAAAAACAATATATATAGATATATATATTTACATACATGCACACAGTTTTTATTAATATATTTATAAAATGTTTAATATTTATAATATCTAGTATATGATGTCATATATAATATATACACACATAATTCATATTTTATATATCTGCACACAGTGAGACAGTTCTGTAGCATTTGAGACCAACATTCAGGAAAGGTCTTAAAATCAATGTATCCCACGGACTTCAGAGGAACACCCTGGTGTGACTGAAGCTAGCACCGCATGCTTTTATCCTGTCTGGCTTCAGCACAGCACTTGCCTAACTACAGTATTGTCATGGTTTTGTATTTGTTTAGGTGCCTGTAATAAAGCACACACAGTTCTGTAGACAGGTATGAATTGACTTGGGATGAGTAATTGCTCCTTTCGTTCTGTTTTTTTGGTGTGCTTGCTCTTTTGCAAGGTTGATGAAATACTGCAGACAGTTTTGAAGAGAGTACTTCCTATGTGGACATATATTTGGCTATGTAAAGTAGCCACATGTGATTTATGTAGCAATTAAGATCATTTTTTGGTTATTCATCTGTGTGTGTGCTGGAGAGGAATTTGTGTTGCCTTATACAGAGGAATGTATGCCGTGCTGAAAATAATAGTAAAAAGAGCAGTGGTTCCTCTGCCTCTTAGAGGAAGCCTCAAGTGGTAGCGTTGCTTACTTGGTTGTAGTTACTGTGTGGTGGTGCTAACTTCTTGGTCTCGCTCTTCACCTGGCGAATTTTGATGATTCCACACTAAGTAATTGTGGAAAATGGTGCTTGCAAGTGCGTTTCTTTTAGAAATTATATACAATAATAGAGTAGAAAATCATTGGCTGTACGTTCAGGAGCAAATTACAAAGTAAGTTTATTGTCTGTGATCTTTCGTAGTCATCCCTGTTGTCCATAATTAGGATTGCTTTTCTTGTGTTCTGTCTTGTACTTGCTCCTAGGTGTGTTCAAGTACGTGGATGTACAGTCTGACTATGCTGTACGTTTCCTCATAACACAGTCCCTGTGTTTTGTATTGGCCGTACCCAATCAGCGTGGTCTCTTTAAAGCCAGATTAGTAACGACAAACTGAAGATCAAATTCTGCTCTGGCTGAAGATGGTATTTTGCTTAATAACTAAGTGCTTAAGCTTATTTCCACTGAAGCAGAAGATGTCGTGATTTGGCTTGTCCCTTTTGAAGACAAGTTTGGGATAGATGGCATTTATTAATACTGCAGAAGTAGCTTAACACCTTCATTGATGATCATAACCTTTATTGTAGAGAACTTCCTCTCAGTCGCTTCTATACATAGTTGTGCCTGAGATCACGCTAGCCTGCCAACTTGAAAGAGTTTAGTTTAGAAGTTTTATTTAGACCATGATTTTTGTTTTACTCTCTGGCTTGCTCTCTGCCGAAGAATTCTGTTCACCAAGAACAAAACACGCTGATCTTGCTGTTTGGTCCACCGGTGGCTTGATTTAGTGTGTCCACTTATAGATGCATCAGCTAAGATTATGAAGTCTTTTTGTTCTGAGCTAATCATGTAATTGCAAAATATCGTCATGGTTCATCTGAGAAGCATTTGGGAAAGCTATGTAAACTCTAGCAATTGCACTAGGGATTTCAGAGTCACCCACAGTGCTTATGTATACAGAAACTGGCATATTCTTTGGCACTGCTTAGAAGATTAAAAATATGGTGGTTGCATATTGTGTAGTGGGAGAATTGACCTGCATTGTTTGTCCTAATGTCTGAGATGAATAAGTTCAAGGTTCAGTGGTGCTGAGATTGGCATAAGTCAGTGGAACTTTTTTTATGACAGATGCACTGTACTACTGAACTGTTGAACTACTATATTATTATTTTTTTAATAGGTTATTATTGATATGTGCAAAGATTCTCTAGTGTAGGCATAGACAGGTGCCTCGTGTTACCCTTTATGAAGTAAAAGATTAAAAAAAACCCACAACTTTATTTGTGCGTGTGGATCTGGTTGGCTTGCTGATAGCAGCAAAATGGACCTGTGGCAAGTGACCCAGGCTGTGCCTGAAGCGCTCAGCAGGTATGCGCTGCAGCCAGCTGCAGGAGCTGCTCCCCTGCCTGTCCAGGCTGGTGACTTAAGGCATACTCGATCGCTTTTGCTGTTGCTGTGCATGTGCTTCTAACTTTAGAAAGCAGTGGGGAGAGAGTGATTCTGCAGAAGCACTTCTGGATCTGTCAGGCTGGACTGTCCAACCTAAGTATTGAAGACCAAGGAACAGAAATAAGCAGAGGAGCGGAATTCATTTTGATCCTCTGTCGAACATGTAAGTTCCCCGTTCCCAGCAGCAGAATTACCCGTGGTCCAATAATTACACGTATGTGATGGCTCTTCTTTCATGATATAGCACAGAGGCAACATGTCAAAATGGGTGGTGCTCCCCGAAACTGCTGAAATCCTTAACAGTCTCCATGAGGTGTGGACCTGGCAGTTTTGCCCTTGCAGCTGAAGGCTGGAGATAGGTGTTGCATTCATATTTGGTAATTAAGGAATGAAGGAAGAGGGAGACTTTTGCTTGAAAGACTCACTCCATTTGTTGCAGAATGATAAATAGAAACACTTAACCTGCTGCTGAAAGCAAATTGGAGCAAATTATCCTGGCTGCATGTGAGGCACAGTAAAGGTCTCTTCTGAGGTGGGGAGCTCATTTGTGACTTGGTTGTCTTTTACAAACTCCAGCTGAAACAAGAAAGAAAAAGTATTATATCTGTCCTTCTCTAAGTGTAGGCGAAAAAAATGGTCTGTTCGTATTTGTGCACCAGGGAGTGATGTCCTGTGTCCTGTACAGAAATGGACAGTTTAATCTAAAGTTCATGCTTGGAGCAGTTGCTGTATCACGTGCCCATACGCAAAGGCTGGCATTGGAAGAATACCAAACACACGGTCATGGGAGCATCACTTGTGCAGGCAGCCTGATGTGAGCAGTAATCAGACTGCCATGTAATCGACAGGAGAGAACTCTGCTTTATAAAGGAGAACTTAATCTTTCATTAAAGAAATCTTCCTCTGTTGTGATACTCCCAGCCTGCGTGGAGCCTGACTTAGCAGCATTACTTTTCTTAGGCAGTGCCTACATAAACTGTAGCCTTGTAACTCAAACCTTGTTTTCTGTGTTTAGAAATGTAAGGCTTTGTGGGTGGATTTTGATGTGAAATCTAATAGAAAGGACAGTTTGTAGTTCTTGCATGAGTTAGCAGGCCAGGTTAAAATAACCCAAATATTTAACTTGATATTCAGGGGCCCTCTAGTTCTTAAATTCAGAGCACACCTTTTTTCCCTTCAAAGGATATGCAGTGTGGGGTGATGACTAACAGCAGGAGTCTCAATCAACTCTTTTTGTAATGAAAACCATTTAACTTCTGTTAGAGAGCCTGATGAGTGGATCTCAGGATCTGAGTGGATGGGTTCACAGTAGCTAGAAAAGATATTCTCATGGAGTTGGACCATTGCAGAGTTCAAAGACTGGACCACCTTTTTATATTTGCTAATATGATTTAGTAATTTTCAGGGTAAAGTGACTCTTAAAATACCATCAAATTGCTTTAGCTATCTTTTGATTCAGTGTAGTGGTAAGAGACCAACGTATGTACATGTGGCAGTCTGCGGAGACAGTAAGTGCTTCTGGACATCAGTTGGATACACCTTTGAATTAGATCATCACATTAGTTTCACCTGCATCTTTCTGTTCTCATTGAATCTAAACCTGAATTAATTACATAAAGGAAGAATCGCCTTCCCTAAGTTTCTTTCTTAGGGCTCCATGACTGACAGTATAAAAAGAATTATTTCTCTACGTAATGCACGAATTTTTTTTCTTTTCCTTCAAGGTCCTGGCCATGTGAGAACCTGTTTTATTCTTTTGGGTACAAATTACTTTCCCTTCTCCTTTTAATCTGAGACTTACTTGCATTGCTGTGATTTGTACCAGAATTGCTGACAAATCTAAATACCTTCTCTCAACATTCCTTATCTCAGCTGTAAAATATTGCTTTGGATCTGATTTGGCCTTCATGGGAACAAGTTTGTTTTCACAGAATTTGAAAAAAGGTATTAGTGTTCAGCTGACCATATGATCCACTCTTTTGAACTTTTGTTGGTCCCTGATTTGTGTAGTAGGTATTTTACAGCTTTTTAAAAGGTATACTATTGGCAAAATAACATACAACTTATCTAAAACCACCATGTTTTAATTCAAGTGGACTAAAGAAAGTATTTTCTACGAAATGTTAAGTTCTATACTGTAGCTGCGTTTTTTTTCCTGAGAAAACATTCGATAGACAGTATTATCAAAAAACAGAAAAATCAGGAGAATGCCATCATCGCTAGCTCAAGCCTGTGTGCAAGGGGACTTCTTGAGGTGGATTTGGCTGTGGGATCTCCGTTTTTGTGTCACCCTGCTTCTGAATTCTTGATCTTCTGTAAAATGAAGCAGACAACTGATGTACTTAGCACAGTGAACCTTTAAATTCTGGATTAGACTCAGCACTAATTAGCCAGCACATAGTATAGACAGTTCCCCCATCTTAAGTCTAATCTCAGCATGCACAACATTATCCTAATTAAATGTCAGATATTTAGGTGAAGAGGAAAACCACTGACACTTCCTAAGTCAATGGATGTCAAATATGAAGTGGCTTGAATGCTCGAAGAGTGTGTTGCATCAAGATTTCCTCTTTTGTTTGTTAAAGCATAGGGCATTTGTGGTTGCCTTGATACATGACAGCAAGTTTGTTATAAAATACAGGGAAAACAATGCCTGGTATCCACCTTTCTCAAGTTCTGATTAAGATTGAAGTTGTCTGTTAAACAATGACCGTATAGAATGCCCAGCTGTCAGAAAATCAAGCCAGTTCTTGTGAAACATAGCAGGTGGTGCAATGCAAATCAGTTTGACTTCTCTTTGATCACAGAATCACAATGAGGTTCCTTGGGAGGCTAATCCTGAGCTTTGTCAGAAAGTGCTTTGTGCTCACCTGTGCCTGAGATGAATTCGTGAACTGGGTTTTCAGTCGATGAAGTTCTTGGCAGCACCCTGTTGTTTTGGCTCACTCCCATCAGGAGTCTGCTTTGTTCTCCAGCTGCCATGGCTGGGTGTCCTAATGGCAGCAGTGGGCTTGAAAGCCTCTGTGGAGGTGTTGCACTTGCTGAGTTGAATTCTAGGGAAAACTTAATTTTCTTCCCGTAATAGGCTACCCTGAAACGAGTCATTCCCCTTGCAGGGCTTCAGAGGCTGTTCTGGCGAAAACCTTTAACACGGTGATCATAGGACGACTTCTGACATTTCAGATATCCAAGCTGTTGTTCTATTGCTTCTCCCAAGCCTGAGAGGTGTTAAGATGTGCATTAGTAGGAATAGCAAAGGATTTAAGCAAGTCACAAATTATTCCGATGGAACAGAAATTACAAAATGCCTTTAGTGTCTTTCTAAATGTCTTCTGCTTGTAGCATGCGTCCGCTCAGTCATGGAAATATGTTTATTACAATATAATTAGATATGGTTAATTATATCACAGGTTATTTTGTTTTATGGATAGAGTTGATGGATTTGTCTAAGTTGACAGCTGCTTTTGATTCAGTTACATGTTCACATGATACGAAGCTTATCTCAAGATGGGGGAACATGATTGTTTATACTGTGCTAAAAGGTGGCTATTATGTGAAGTGAAACATCAAAGCAGTTTCTGATGCTCTGAACTTTAAAACTCACAGCTGATTTAATTAAAAAAATCAAAAGCAGTATCTTTCCCCACCCACTAAAACAGACCCCAAATATTCTTCAAAGCATATTTGATTTTAATGATTTGGTGATTTCTTCCCTGAGGCATTTCTGAAGTTCCGGATACCACTGGAATAAGAAGATGTAGCTTTGAGTTGTGAAGATAATAGACCATTAATCAAGTAGGCGTTTGCCTCTTAACATGATAAAATGACATGTTCTGTGAAAATAGAAATAGCCTGGTATTTCTGAAAATAAAAAATAAAATCATAAACCTGGTGATTTTTCCTGTAACAGCCGAAGTTGATGGCAAACTTCTTTGGGATTCGTAGCTCGAGATAGCTCCTGAAGCAGCTTGGTGAAGCACATGCTGAAATATGCTAGTATGCCACCCGTGCTTTCCCACCGCCTCAAAATTTAATCAGGGATCTGTGTTTAAATGAGCTTGGTTTTAGCTAGGCCTTTATGGCTAATGCCGGAAAAAATATTGTAATACGTAACACAGCTTTTACTGCACTATCCAGTTGTGAAAACATTATGCGGAGAATTTGGGGTAGGTGCTCCATGATGTGTGTCTGGATTTAACATCTTGCTTATACAAGTAATAACCTACATGTTTTCATCTTGAGAGATAGATATGGAAGATACGGAAGTGAAAAAATCAAACATCTTTCTGCAGGGTTTCACATTTGGTGGTAACCATGGCAGAAACAAAAGGCAGCAGGGCAGCGTTAATTATTTTAAGGATTATAACAGTAGTGCTGTTGGTACTAGCACTGACATTTCATTATCTTGTAGGCATGAAGCGTTACAACGTGGTAAGTGCAATCAATAGAAATGCAGTTCCATTCCTTGGATTTGGGAAGGAACTGATCTTTTAGTTACTTCTACAGATCCTTTCTCACTTTTCCCCATCCCCTCACTGTGTGCTGCCAAATGAACCTCAATACTGCCATCCAAGAGAAATCTAAATGTTGACCTGGCTGTTCCCAATACTTAAAAGGTAAGCAAAAAATTTTGAAATACGATGCTGATGCCCTACTCTAACTTTTAGCCGGAATTAGATCGCATTTTCTTTCAAACGTGTACCAAGACATACTTCCTGGGTAGCACTTGTTCTGTTCACTCTTTGCTCTTCACACATGTAGGGTTTTATGACTCATTATGCATTGTCACAAAGAAGTCTTCCAACTCTGATTCCTGATCAGCACAGGTTATAGTATATAGTCTTTTCAGTATATAGTATTTTCTTTCAGATTCATGACTTCACCATACAGCAACTCTACTTTTGTTGAAGTGTACATACACAAAATATTTTGGTTAAAAACATGTTAAATTAAATGCAGGTTGGTTCTCAGGATGTAACTTTGGTCAAAACACAAGCCTGATGTGCAACTCATGGTACTCTTCTTGTTTAGACATTTTGTAGAGGGTGCTGAGCACTGCCAGTTTTCCAGTCTCCCACATTCATCCTGTGAACCAAGAAGAACAAATGATGTCTCACAGGACGGAACGTGGAAGTATTATCATGGAGCAGCTCATCCTACTTTTGTAGATTGTGTCCTGTAACATCTCAGCAGCACATCTAAAATGTGAATGTGTAAGGTCTAGGGTTATTTTAGAGCATGGCTGCCATCACTCGAGCAGAGGGTGTGGTTTCACTGCAGCTGTAGTTTAATTAAGTTAGTTTTAAGCCAGATGCATTCCTTGAACCAGCTCTCTGTGTGGTTGCATGAAGAGGAGTACTGGAGCGAGAGTGGATGGAGTAATGTGCAGGTGGGGAGGCTGACAGTGAGGGCGGGACCTGAAGAAGCCCTGTCTGGGCTTGGCTTACCTTGTGGAGCTGTGCTTTGGGATCATCCAGAGGAAGAGCCTCAGCAGAAGGTGCAGGGAAGACATGCCTTGGAGTTTTGGGGCAGATTTCTTAACTGGATGTTCCATAGAAATGCTTCAGGTAAGCAGAAGGTGGAACAGTCTGTTCGTTTGTTTGTTTGAAGTGAATAGGAGATACTGCAAGGAGATAAACAAGGAGGGGAAAAATGGGAATTTCAATGGGAAAAATTGTTTGTGCTTTAGTCTGTGACAAAGTAGGGCACCAAATAGGATTGCAGTGTCAACCTTGGGTTTACTTTCAGATTTTTTATTTTAAAAATAAATGTATTTGTATATTTCTAGCTCTTCATATTTTCTGTGGCTTTGGAATCTTCTCCGGATTGTTCCCTATAACAGGTTTTACAGGCCAGTTCATCCATTTAGAGAATAAAGTGGAGGGCACTATTTTAAACATATTGAAATACATTTTAAATGTTATGCCACACCAAAAGGTGGCTTTTTATTGTGTAGCACTCTTTCCTGTGCCTTGAATAACTTTGGTATCAAGCAGTTAAATTTTTTTTCCATTGCAAGCACAAAGCTATTAGTGAAAATTGAGTCTCCTCGTCTTTTATTTGCCTCTGAAAACTGCAGGTAGATTCCCTTGCTTGTCAGTTTTGGGAGAAGGTTGGCAGGGCTTTATTAATCTGCTTGACAAAAGAATCATCAGTATCTATTTTCATGCCAATTCATAAAAAGTTTTACAGCTGAAACTGTCTGCCTGTGGTAATTATTACAGTAATCAACTTTGTGCCATGATTTTACTTTCCTGTTTTGGACTTGATTGGTTATGGCATGACAATTAGTGGTGTTTTCCCAAGTATAAATATAGGTGGCTTTTTGGATACCACTACTGCTCCAGAAAAAAAAATGATTTCTCCTGAATGAAAAATGTAAGAGAAATGTCGATGAAAAAGAAGCTACAGTGAGAGAAGAGGAGGCTCCTCAGGGCAGGAGGTCTTGCTCTCCTGTTGGACCACTGGAAGGGGAGAAGACTGGCTGTGTAATTCTTCAGCCTTTCTCTAATCACAAATATTTGAGCCTGTTGACTCCTGACTGTTAAATCATTTATTTTGCTCATTTCAAAGAGAGAGAGCATCAGTTGATGAGCTTTTGGTCAAACTGTAAGGGAACATCACCACTCTTTTTTTCTATATTTTTTTCCTGCAAGACTGAAGAGGAAAAATAGGACAGGTTTCAGATGAGTAGGGCACTAGTATTGTCAGGATCGTGGGAAATGTCGTAGCTGTGTATGCTGTAAGTGTAAGAAAAATACCAAGTTTAAAGAAATACACAAAGTGATACTTCATTATTCAACAGATTAGATCTAGTTTCTTACTTTCGTTGTTTTTGTTCTATGAGACAAGAGGTTCCCTCCCTTCCTTGTTGTCTTAGATCTTTCTTTTACAAATACGTGAATCTGCTCCAGGTACTTTGTTAAAACAAACAGGGAGCAAGTATGGACTGTTACCAGCGGACTGGGTAACACCAGCAGGAACAGAAGGACCGAACCCTGACTGCCGCTGCTGAGACCTGAGAGCATTTGGCAGTTGGAAGGCAGTCTCCTTTTTAACTGTCTCTGAACTCAGCCCGTGGTTGAACGCAATGCAGTGGGACACTGAGAAATGGGTAGAAATACTTAGACCTAGTGCAATGAGTTTTGGTTCTGTCAATTAGTAATATGCCTTAGGAATCAATTGTGAAGGCCCTTGTGTTTTATTGAGAGCTGAGAAATGGAGCAATGACCATCAGCAGCCATCGGACTGGAAGAGCAAGTGTGTGTCTGGCCCTCCTGGGGACACACGGTGTGTCCAGTCAGGGCGAGGAGACTGGGGGGATCCTCTGGCCTCTGTCTCTTCCTTCTTCCCTGTCCTGGCTCCTCCTCTTCCCCATCCTAGCACAAAGCTTCACTCCACACTCTTCACATAGCTGCTGCACGAAGAGGTAAAGCATCCTCTCTGGACAAAGGGGACAATGGAGCAGAGGGGATGCAGCCTGGAGCCTGCTTGTGGCTGCCCGTGCCCACGGCGTCTTCCCGGCGCTGCCTCCGCACGCAGCGGGCTCTTCCCCCGAGCCCCGTGCGTGGTGCCGACATCAACAAGGGGAGAGGCCGGCGGGAGATTTGCTGCCACGGTGTTAGGGACAAGGCCGATCTCCCCGCCCTTCAGAGGGCTCCGGCCTGCTGCTTAGGAAGGTGAGGCACCTGTGAGGCCGAGACCCTGGGCGGGCGAATGCTGCCGGGCTGGGAGCAGGTTGTGACCCCTGCAGGTGGGGTGCCGCTCTGGTTAGCGGCGCGGGGCCGATCTCCTCGGTGAGAGGGGACCTAAGGGCTGAGCAGCGACGAGGTGGGTGGCTCGGGGAGCTCCCGCTGGGAACTGGAGCGGAGGTTTGCGGGGAAACTGGACGCTGTGGGCAGTCAGCCTCAGCAGGGTTGGTGTCTGGGTGGAGGTGGTGCGGCTGGCGGGTTGGTGAGAGCTCTGGAGCGGTGCAGGGGAGGTGGTGGTGACCCGATCTGGTAGGAGCCTAGGAGCTGTGAGTCTGTGCTAAACAAACAGCAATGCTTATGAGAGCAGCTTACATATGGGGAAAGGTGTGGTGGTGTTTTTTTGGTTGTTGTTGTTGGCTTTTTTTTGTCATCTTTTCCTCCACCGCCTGTTTTGTTTCCTTTCCCTCTCAGGACTGGCTGGACTGGCTTTGAGCTGATACCATCAATTCAACCTTTATTATTCTGTGTGTTCTTTTAAATCTCTTTCTTCATGGCTGTGACACCTAAAGAGGTCACAAAAAATACCTCGTTGCACACAAATGCTTTTCAGATGGTGTTTACTAATACTACTTAGCAGACAGCTGTTAAGCAAGCCTATTCATAAACAATGATATGGTGGGTAATTATTAACTGTAAATCCCTCATTATTGACTGCTCTTCTGTGAGGTTTGAAGATGGCTGCTGATAATGGACAAGTTGTTAAAATATTTGTCCATGCTGAAGTCTAGCAACCCCAGTCTAATGCTAGTCCCTTGACATCCTTTGCAGGATGTAAGGGATGTTCTTCAGAGCTTAGGTGTCTTTTCAGACGGCCCTTGGAGCTGCTGTTGTTGGAGTACAGCGAGGCTGGAACCAAGCTGCTTTTCTCCGGCAGGCTTCAGAGTTCTCCTCCAGAGAACTTGTTTGAAAGTAAATGTAGGAAGCAGGACTTTTTGAGTTAACACACCAGAGTGTAGCAGTATTTAAAACTTAGATGTTGACATATAATGTTACTGTGTGAAAGGGAGTGAGAGAAATTTGTAAAGCTGCTGTCCACTAGCTGCACTTTTGTATTGCCTGTTTGCCAGTAAAAAAAAGGAAAAAAAAAAGGGCCTCATTTCANAAACTTAGATGTTGACATATAATGTTACTGTGTGAAAGGGAGTGAGAGAAATTTGTAAAGCTGCTGTCCACTAGCTGCACTTTTGTATTGCCTGTTTGCCAGTAAAAAAAAGGAAAAAAAAAAAGTGCATCATTTCATTTTTGGCTAGACAGGCAAACACAGACCAGTTGCACGGAAGTGTTTGCTCTGGCACCCTTCACTGCTTGTGAGAGTCTTTGCTTATGACCTGAATTCTGGGAAGGTGTCCAAAGCTTATGCAGGCTGAAGTGCTTATCTCTTGAGTTTTTTTTTTATTATTATTCTGCACGACAGAATACACAGGCCTACTTAGCAAATGCCCATGCAATCATAGCTCTGTGTCCCATTTCAAATTCTCTCTCCTTCTCTGCTGCAAAGGATATGCAATTAAAGCTCTCCTTTCAAGGAGGCCTTGTTCTGCAGTTCCTGTTTCTTCTTTTGCCTTGAGCCTCAATGGTGTCTTTTTTTCTTCTAATTTGAAAGTGTTCTATGTTAATCATATGACTTGCTCATTTTCAAGATGACCTGTCATCTTATATTCGTCTCTGGGAGGAAAATTAATTCACTGAGCAAAATAAATTGTTTTCTGTTTTTATTTGAATACTCGCACAGTTTGCAAACGTGCCTGAGGAATTCTTCGTTTGTGCTTTTGTGTCCACGTTACCAGTGTAACGGTACCCTTTTACAATAAGCTGTTAAAGGAGTTGTGTTTCTGACCCTCTGAAACTCACTTTTTAGAGTGATAAGAAAGTCCTTTCATGTAACAAATCTGTGGTGCAGAGTCCTTGGTTAACGCTGAGGGAAGCTGAAAGCTGTGCATGGAACAAGTATAAGCACGGATGGCAGCAATACAGTTGTTTTTGTCCTGTCTTTAACTGTGACAGGCAGAGCTTTAACTGTGGTGTGCAGCTGTTTCAAAATCAGTTGTTGCTTGGGTCGAAGTATAGCGGAAGAACACAAAAATTGTCCCGATTTGCTGCTGGCAGTAGGGTCTCAGAGCTTTCCTGGCTGTCCATGTTTAGCTCTGGTTCCTACAGAAGCAAGACTTTTGCAGTCCTTCCCTCCCCTCTCCTAAGCTTGGAACATCTTCACTAGGTCTTGCAAGGGGATGGAGGATATGCAGATACTGCAGTTTCTACAGATTTTCCATTAAGCCACGAGCAGGTTTTGCAGACATAGACCCTGACAGTGCTCCGACCAAAAGAAGGGCAGCAGTGGGAGCAGATGCCATGTCAGGCATCAGGGAATCCAATTGCGAGAAGCTTTGCAGCCCCATACAAGGGAAAAGAACTTCAGTCCTAGCTTGCCCCTTTGTAGCCATCCGTGTGAAAGTCTCGTGCAGCTTAGTTTACGAGTAGCTCATACGTGAGACCGTAGAAAACCAGGCTTCATAAGTTCTTTTACATGCAAACCGCTTGCTTTTTTTGTTGCCCTTCAGCGGCTACTGGAGGAGTTTCCAGTATTAAATGGAGCTGATGCTGTCCCTGACCTTGGGTCATCTGAGTCAGAAAATGTTTTTAGAACAGCCTTGCTTTTTTAGAACAAAGGAGGACCTGAAAGTTTTGAGAAGTCCAGTAAATACAACGCTGTGTTTCTGTGGCCAGCAGCAGCTCAGGCTGCTCACAGCAGGGAGTATAGCAGGAGCACTGTCTGAAATTTATGCTCCGATTGCATCTCCAGGCCCCCTCCCTCCGCTTCCCGCTGGTGCGGGTGCACCCTGCGGGTGCCGATGGCCTCCGTCGGCAGCACCTCGCTAGAGAGAGCAGCCTGCTTTTGAACTCAGCGTCCTGGAGAGCTGGGAATGCTCCTGGTGAATGAGACTTGATGTTAAGTTTTTCCCCAGACTTGTGTGTATTTTGTGCAGTACAGAGGTTGCCTCATTTCCTCTGGGGTGCCAGACGCTCGCTGTCCTTCCTGCCCCTTGGTGCTTCTCCTCTGGACTGAAGGGTTGCAGGACCTGCAGAGGGCTGCTGGGCTGCGTTGGCCGGGAAGGTCACGGGTTAGCTGTCATCAGCCCCAGGCTGATTCTGACAGGATTATGAATACCTGCTTTCCACTGACCATTCAGATCACAAGACAGAGATAAAAATGGACAGATACATCTTTAATGAGTTTATAAACCTCAAAGGATTTGGCTTTCTTTTAAAGCAGGCAGCTGGCTTTTGATTCCATACTTTGGCTTTCCTTCGTTGTGTGCTCTTCCCTGACTCTTTTATGTCATACTGGAGATGATTTCCAGTAAGGAGTGGGATTTAGGAATGGTTTTTGGAAGCAAGGTGGTTTGTTTCTACAGAACTAATTCTCTGGAACAGCTCTGACTGTCAGTCCTCAGTGCTTGGAACAACCCACGAGTACCTTTTGTGAAAAATCTGCATGCAGGTCCTTTGCTCTGTGTATGGCAGAGACCGAAGGACTCTTCAGCAGACCCATTACCTCCAGGTGAAGCAAACTGTGGAAAGTCCTGTGTTAGGAAAAACAGATCGAATCCATCTACATCCTAATCACACCAGTCTTTTCTAATATAAAGTGAAGGGAATGAAATGTTTTGGTCTTTGCAAATGTCTGACCTGAGTAAACTTTACCATTATTTTCTTTTTTACCCAGCAATTGATGTAAGAGGGACAGGACAGAGAACTTGGTGTTTTTTAAGCAAATATACAAAATGTCCTTCTAGTTAATGCAATCTTTTATATTTTAAAAGGAAAAAGAAATAATTTTCATGTTCACATATAACCTAGAGTTTAGTTGTAAGCAATAGCCACTGTGTCAGAGCAAAGGATGCTATATTTTTTTTTTTCTTCTCTATGCTGCTTTTACTACTTCCATCTTTGGAAAACGGGATTCCTTTCGAGTTCTTTATTTTAAGAGGCTGGTTTCATGTCTTAACTGGATCGTGCAAATGACAATGTTTGTTCTTAGCAGCAAGATGATAGGAAGCAAGTTAAATTCCTACCTTACTTTTAAGTTAGTTAAATTCCTACCTGTACTCCGGGGTAGCAGTAAACTGAGAGGCTCTTAAGGAAAGCTGCTGGATTTGTAGCATCAGTAAAAATACCTTAAAACAGGAGAGAGTTTTGAATAAAATAATAGAATATTCAAGTTTGTTATCCAGCTGAATTTCAGTATCTTCTGCATGCCTTCTTTTTATAGCTGTGCTTCCTTTCACAGTGAGGATGTGTTGCTTTATTGTCGCATCCAATCAGTTGCGTAAGATGACTTTGATGCTTTAAAGCAATATGGTTCATACTACAAGGTGGCTTATAAACAAATGATTTATAGGCAAATTCATGAAGCACAGTAGGAAATTTTAAACATGAAGTCTGATGAGAAAGATTAATAAAGGAAATACTTCTGAATGCGGAAGTGCAATATGACGCTTACAGTTCTGTAATTTTAAAATATTTTCTGAATAAGCATCTCCCTTGACTTGTTTCCAGTAGCAATTGTTTTTAATGTTAATAGTCAAAGACTAGACATGTAAGATTACATTTAAAATCATTAAGCATATGCCTTTCTAGGTAAGCATATGAAAGTTTTGGAATGCGTGGAACTTGGTGACTTTGCAATACCATAAAGGCACATGGTCATTCGTGTCATTTCAAGTAGGTTTTTCCCATACTACTGCTCTTCACTGAAGGCTCCAAGTCAAAATTTGAATGGTGCTTATCTAACAGAAATCACAGCTGTCCCTTGCAGAAGATCAGGTGGTTCATTGTGTTATCTGGCTCTGATTGTAGAGGAGATGTATCTTCTGACTGCAGAAGCATTACGGACTAGAGTTGGCAAAGCCGCACAGGCTTGGCTCCGCTCTGGTGCAGAGGTAACCTGTGAGGTTGTCAGCTCTGGGTGGAAAAAAAAATAAGTGTGTGTGTCCAAGTTTGGCACGTTGAATTTCTGAGGCGGTCAGATGTCTGCGTAGGCATGCCTTATAGCTCTGGCCTCAGTTGTTATAGGTACACCTCCCGCTGTGATGGGCTTGCAGGTCTGGAAGAGGATCGTCTGTGCACTGGGGCTGTTGCAGCTGATTTCTTCCCTTACGGTTTGGGCTCTTGGGCTATCTCCTGATGAGATGAGCAGTTCCAATCCTGATGTCTGTTCTACTTTCCTACTAGACCTGCTCTTTGAGGCCTTCAGGCTCTCTGAAGTTCAGAAGAATAAAATAAAACTAGGAAGCAAAAGAATTCTACATCTGTAGTCAATATGATTCTCTTTCGCTAATGGTTTCACTAATGGTGAACAAATCCTCTTTCAAAACCCACATAACTATGTCTGAAATCTGAATTCCTTTCTGGACCTGACCCTTATATTTAAACTTGTGTGTGCTGAATTTTTGCCTTACTAATTTTTTCAGAGAGCATTTAAAAATCTTCTCTAGGGGCAGTACAGACTCTTCCTAAACCACACAGTAATGTAAAGGATTCGAACAAAAGCTAGGGTGTGTTGTCTTTCCAGTTTTATGTGGAAATGCCTTTAACTTCTTGCTCTTATGAAGCAACCAACCCAGAATCCATAAACCTTGTTTTAGGATATTTGGCTCACACTGTGTGAGTAGGTCAGGAAGTAAGTGATTGGGTAGAGCAGCTTGAAGCTGCTGAAAAAAATCTTACATACTGCCCATGAACCAACTCCTGTACTGCATGGACCTTATTTTGCTAACTTAGTGGAAAGCTGTGCTCATTTTTCTTTCCCTCCAGAGTTAATTTCCTGACAGGTTCATGAGCTGAGTTTCCCTCACCAAGGGACTGAATAAATGCGGAGAGCCAGGGAAGAGGGGAAACCTCGTGGCTATAGGGAAGGGGAGTGAAATACCTCATCTGTTCTTAAGAGCAGCAAGTTGTTGGGTTGTGTCACACCACCTAGAAAACTTAACACTCTTGCTTGACCAAGTCTGGGTGACAGTGCTTTAGTTTTGATGTCTCTGGAGGAGCTGGCATGGGTTCCGCAGAGCTTACTGGCAGCAGCTGAGTACCAGCCAAGTCAGAACGCGGAGCTGCTTCATGTGGATTTTTGCATCATGCTGTCCACATTCCCTCTATTTTCTCAGGTAACCCCACACTCCCCTCCCAGCTGCCCATAATAGACGGTTGACTATACAATGTTAAAAACAAAAACAGATGCCACAAAAACAAGCAACTAATTTCTTTTTTTAATAGTAGTTTACAGAGAGGTACTGTGCCACATAGGGGTACCTGTGGCTCTTAAGTCTTGAGCACTAAGAAAATTAATGGTATCTTCAATTTTGAGTTATGTGCTGTTGGGAAATTTTAAATTGGATGCACAACTTCAAGTCTGCAGGCATTATCTTTCTTCTTGAAAGATCTAACGGAGAGCACGTCCTTTCCAGAAGTAACTTGCAGTGCACGCCTGAAATGATATTCTAATACATACCTAACAGATCCATCGAAGCATTTGTCGTCTCAGCTAGTCAGTGCCAGACTGAAATCTTTTAGCAAAATTAGACTGGCAATCAGTAACATATTAAAAGTGGCAGGAAGTCTTTTTATTTTTAAAGCACCAACAAGCGCAAATCAAGGCAAAGCCACCATGCAGTGTTTTCCATGTACTCATATTCAGTTTTGCCGCTGCAAATGGCAGCTAATCAGAGAGAAACCGTATTTCCTTGTTGAAATCCAACTATTCACTGCTCAGTACTCTGGAAACGTGTATTAGCAGGTAATCTGTGCTATGCAGAAGTCAATCGTAGGCATACTGAATTTGTCTGCCAAAGCTAGCTTAACTATGTTTTGCAAAATATGAAATACACACTGGTGTCAAACTTGCAGCAATTAATGGAGGTTTTGTTTTCAACATTGTTGCAGGCACACCATGGCATTAAACAACAGCCAGATTTTAAGGATTAACTTTTAAATTCATAGTCCTTTTAGACTTTACTGTGCAAATAAATTTTGTTACTAGTTTGTCTTCTATGGAAGGGATTAAGGGATATTTTTTTTCTTTAGTGTAACTGACAGCTCTCTGTTGTCCTACACCTTCAGAAGGAGTTGATGACAACTGCAAACACTTGACACCTCTGAAAATCAGACTTCATATTCTTTAAGTTCAGAAAAGCTTTTTCGTATTCTGACCTGTTGAATGTGATATTGGAACGAAAGGTAATTTGGAAAAAGCATTTGAGGTCTGTAAGCCTCAAATTTAGCACGCTGTTTCGCTTACTCCTTTTTAAAACACTTCCTAAAATGGCTTAGCTGTTGTGACAGGTACTTTTAAACAAAATGGACTTGACAGCAGCACTTTCTTCAAAACATGTTTTACACATAGCAATAGAAACAACCTTGCTTTTGACTTGTCCTTTAATTTGAAGTTCCTCAGTGACACCTGACAGCTTCCTCCGAGACGCTCAGTAGGCACAGTATATGCAGTCTAGAAGTGATGGCTGCCTCCAGATATTTGAGGATACTGGGTGAATTAAAGCGCACCTTTGTAGGAAAAGAATCTGCTTTCCGTTCCCTTCTTACCATGCACTTCAAATCACTCCAGATTTTTAACTACAGAAAAGTGAAGCGCTTCTTTTTTTCCTTGGCTTTCACCAGTGAGGAGAGAGAAACTGAGCTCTGTCTTCATTAGTTAGCAGCAACCAGCCCTGCTGTTTTTCTGGTACCCCTGTCACCAAGCTGTACTGCCTCTGGTTTTCTTTTTGCTTAGACTATTGTGTGACTGAGAAAGCTATACCGCTTGACCCGCCAGTCTATTGACTTGTTGCAGTCAGCTCTTTTTCATCTCCGTTTCCTCTTCTGCTTGTTACGCAGTGTGAATAGTATCTTTAAAGAAAGGAGGATTGAAGTGCTGCTCTTGCAGGCTGCTGTAGCTTACCTTCTGTGTGCTCTGGGAGTGCCCCAGGAAGGGGCAAGAAGACAGCAGCTGCTGGGGGGAGATCAAAGGCTGTTGTGCTAAACCAGACAGCAGGGTAAGCTGCGAGCAAAGGCAGAGCCTTCCCTGGGATGGGGTTGGATTCTGGAGAGCTGCAGGTCAGAGGTGTAGCACTCTGTTTCTCTGCCTTCTCTCTACAGCAAGTCCTTAACCAGAGTTGAGGAAAAGGATCTGTACGTCCTGGACTACTGAGCATTTACAATGGGACACAACAGAAATGGCTTCTCAACAGCATCTTTAAGGTGTTCCCTCACCTGGCACAGAGGCTGTGATGGCTCGGCTGTGCTAGCAGACAGTTCTGTTTGACACGGTGGACCACTGCGGTTTCATGAGAGCACCGTAGCACTGAAGCTCCTTGCTGGGAAGTGCCTGTACCACAGGAACGGTGGCTGTGCTTGCCTTCCGCTCACAGCAGCAGCCTGTATCTTCTCTTCGTGACTCTTCCCCAGCCCTACTTGGCAGTTTTTTCGCTCATTGCAATGATTTCCGCTCACGCATGTCTCGGGTGCAGCAGCTGGCAGCTGCGGGACTCCTTTTTCCACCAGGGCTCCCCCGGGCTCCTCTGCTCTGACTCAGCCTGGGCTGGGTGCCTGTCTGCAGCTCAGCCCTTTCATCTCCTCCCTGCTCTGCTTACCGAATCTCTGTGATCTCCAGTACCTCCCACAGCCACTCCTCTCCCTTGTCAGATAACAGCTACTTCAGCGCTCTCCGTGCCACTCCGGGCTCCCAGGCAGGTACTTGCTCCCCTGGGTACTCCCTGTAGCTGCTTCCTTCCCCCCAAATGCCGTTGTTACCTTCTCGTTCCCTGTAGGGTAGGTCAGACGATGATCTGTGCTTTCTTTCTAACCCACAGTATTTTGGGACAACCATGCATGGAGTCTGCCTGTCAGAAGTTCTGCGTAGGAGGCCACTGTTTTTTGCAACCAGGTGAATTTACAGGAGCCTTCACTCCCATACCGTGTCGGTGCAGCCACATCGTAGGTCGAGCCACCTGCGCCTGGGCTTCCAGGCATCCCCAGTTCTGCTCCGAGGAGGCGGGCAAAGAGATGATTGCGCTGTGGGTAGCTATTAAATGTTATCACAGCTCTGCTGGTAAAGCAAAATGTGGCAGGAGAAGCCTCTCCCTTGGGAGGCCGTCAAAGAGATCACCACTCCCTTTCCTGCTCTGGGAGGAGGCGAGGTGTTGAAACTCCCCACCAGTGTCTTTCTGCAGCTGCCGTCACTTGGGTGGTGGTTGGGTTTATGCTTTGTGCAGGTGGGATGCATTGCCTTTCTGACCTGCTGGCAGCTGCTTGGGGCAGTGTTATCCTTGTGCACAGCCTCCTTTTTACTTCACTGGAGTTCAGGAAAAGTTGATATTTCATCATCTCCCCATGCATGCCTCAGCCCCAAGGGTTTTCTGTGGGAAAGTAGCAAAATCAGGGCAGTAGCAGAACTTGCAAAATGCTGAGAAACACTCACTGACTCTGGAAGATACAGGAAGACACGTTTCTTCCATTTTATCTAATTCTCTGGGATGTAGCAGTGCATTTGTGCTACTAAAGGCAGAATTCTCTGAAGCATACAAGAGAGGCCAGTGAGAGGAGTAGTAGCATGCCTCAAGGGATTCTATGGTTTAAAATACATCTCTGCTATAAACTGCAACAGATGGTGGTGGGATTCTTTGAGGTGGATTTTTATTCCAGCAGTACTTTCAAAAAACTGCCCCCCCCCCCCGCTTCCTCATCAATGCAAGTTTCTGGAAAAAGTGTGAAAATGAACAAAGGAAGGCTGACTTTTTTCTTTAGTTGGTTTGCAGCTTCAAGTGAAAGGTCATAGGAACTTCAGTGTCCTTTTTCTGTGGTGCCAGACATAGCACTTTGCCCTACCAGTGCTACTCTGTTTTATTACCCGGGGTAGGGAAATGTAAATGACAAGTGTGCAAGTGGGTTTTTACAGAGGCTCTGTGTATTTTTAACGTGTCCAATATATGTTGTAGGATCTGCATTCTCTTCTCTCATTAGCATTTATTTCAGTTAGGAGAAGATCTGTCTTGCAAGAAGGGCTTTAACCCTGCTGATTAGCTGTAGGCTATATGTTTGAAGAATTGACTGGGGATTACCTCACAAGTCATATTTTGGTCCTCCCAGTACCCAGGAACACAGAAGCTGTCCTGTTAGTTTCCAGCCAATAATTTTTCATTTGCTCAGGAGGGGTATCCTGTGCAACCCCTGTGTTGGGTTCCATGCAGTATCTCATTACCCCATGAAACTTGAATGCAGTCTTGAACTCTTGACCA
This sequence comes from Chauna torquata, assembly GCA_013399475.1. Classification (NCBI taxonomy): domain Eukaryota; kingdom Metazoa; phylum Chordata; class Aves; order Anseriformes; family Anhimidae; genus Chauna; species Chauna torquata. The sequence goes on along the minus strand of VXAL01002396.1, from coordinate 28,690 downwards.
GATACCTTATCTGCCCATACTTTTCTTTATTATCCTTTTAAGTAATGTGGGTTTTTTTTTGTTTTTTTTTTTTTAATATCCCTTGCAGCAAGATGGATGGCAGTTCAATTTTTTCTTTTAGGTCACTTTTTATTTGGTATCTTTACTTAGATAAGGTTGTATATGTTATAGGCTTAACTTCCTACATTTCTCGTTGTTCTGTTCTTTGTATTCAGGCAGAAATGATGCCTTTAATTATTTTTTGTCCTTTGTAGAAGGCTGTTAATGCTTGCTGCAGTTGAAGGGCAGGTTTTAGGAAATACGAATCTGTCCTCCTTGAAGGTTGTAATCAGAAGCGGTAATCCTTGCTTTTCGTTTTGCCCTGGCCAGATAAATTCATTCTCATGTTCCGTAAGTGTGTAGGACTTGCAGCTCTCTCTTGACCTGTCAAAATGAAAGCCAGCTGTAATAATTTCATATCTGCCTCTTGGGCTGAAACAAGAGCTGGCTTCTGTGAAGCTTGTCACGTTACTGGAGTGCCAGGCTTTCTCTGAGACAGTCAAGGTCTCATTGACAGTTTTTTTTCCTCTCAAACTGAGGCCTCTGAACAGTTATTCTCTAAAATGTCTTCCGTAAGCGTGGTGGGTTTACTCCACTTTCCCCAGACGGGGCATGAGAAAGCTTGTGCTGTTGCCTTCTCTGCGGCCCCTCAAATAGAGCCCTGGAACAAGCCGAGGGGCTTTTTAATAGTAAAACACTGTGGCTTCAGGTTCAAGGCTTACTTGAGAGTTGTTGTACATGAAACTTTAACAGGAGAGAGGAGAGTGCTAGAGTCTAGCTAAACCTGAGGTAGCTCCCATCGTGTCTGCTGGCTGGAGGATGCACGGATGGAATGCTGAAAAACAGGGGAAAGCATCAGTAAGGATAAGGAAGCAATTACTATGACAATGTTTTGTCAGAAATAACAATGTAAGTAATAACTAAGACGTACAGTAGAGCAAGAAAATGTTTTAAAGACAATTTGGGAGGAAAAGATATAAAATTGTTTAAAACAGTTGTGTCTGCTGCAGTCTATTTTAGAGGGGGAGGGGCAAGGAAACATGATTGCTGTTTGCAGTGTTTCATCTGTTCTTGTGGTTATTTTTTCATTCGAGCCCAAAGTCCCACGTCTTTTAGTTTATCATCAATCTTTTGAAAATACATAGTTGTTTAGAGGGATTCTTGGTGAGATACGAGATACATATATATGTATGCCAGGGCTCAGTCATGTAAAGTCAAGTGTAACCGTTCTCATCTGAAAACATCGCATTGTCCTGAAGTGTACAGTTTCATCATGGCCTGCATATTTTTTTTCACAAATCCTAGCTCCATGATACTTTTATTCTGGATTGGGCATTCTAGGTAATAAAATAATTCTTAGTATAAACAACCACATTAAAGTGTGTTTTTGTTTATTTTTAAAAGCACAGGATAACTAAGTCAAGTTGTCACTAGTTTGGAAAAGCCAGAGTTATTCCCCTCCTTGTCTCTTTGTGTTAGGCTACAATTCTTAATTACCTTATTGCTTGCCAGCATCCCTCCCACAGACTCGTTCCCTCATCCAGTACACAGAATGTGTGGTGCTAATCTTGATGAGTCTTCCCTTCCCCTTATTGTGGAATACATGGCATATGGCCATAAATTTCCTACAAAGTGCTCAAAGCTTGCTTTAAAAGAAGAATTAATCATTTCAACATGGATTTTTTTTTGTCTTATGGTATTTCTCAAATGTTTGTGAACGTGCCTTCCAATAATAACACATTAACAGCTTCTTCCCATCTGCAAGTGCACTACTACTCATGTTTCTGGCTTTAGGAAGTCCATTTTGCATTAGGGTTGAAGTACGTGATTCCTAGCTGTTCATCCCAGGCTCTGTGCAGACCTTGTCTGGTTAGCCCGGCCGCAGTTCAGGACCTGCTGTTTCTGATGCAGGGATGTAATTCCTTTTCCATCTTGGGAGCTGAAGCATACGGAACGCGTGAGTACCCGTGCAAAGTCAAAAGCAATGTCCGTCTAGACCAGTATCCTGTCTGGCAGTTGCTATCAGTAGGTGCCAGGGGAAGAGTGGAAAAATAGGGCACATACACACTGGTGTTTTGCCAGAATGTTTTTCTAGCCTCTGGGGATTTGCAGTCTAGTTTATCTTCTTCCGTGAGTTATCTAGTTGTTTTCGAACCTATGTAAATTTGTAGCACGCCCAGTGTCCTGTGGCATAGGATTCCACAGATTATGTTACAAAAAGCGTCCCATCTTTCTGTGTTTTTTGAGTCTGCTTTTTGCTAGCGTCATTGGGTAGGGTTCAGCTCTGGACTGAAATGCCTACGTGCAGGTGTGTGTGTAAAAGTATCTCGGCAGCAGTGCTGGCATCGGAGCTTGGAGAAATTCAGTTCAGCACCAAGTCAGCCTATAGGGTGGGATTCAGTTGCCTAAACCAGAGGTATCTGGTGCCATTTCGGGTGCTGTGGGATGGGTATCCTGCCAGGCGCCTGGTTGCTGCTATGCCAGTTGCAGGCATCTTGGGTGCGCAGGGATTTCTCAAATATGGCACGTGGGTTTACCTGGTGGGAGACGGCTCCTCCTGTCCTGCTGCGTCGGCCTGAATGGGAATGAAACAGTTTGGGTGTTTTGATACAGATCTGTGCACTCCCCCACTTTTGTTCCCTCCTCTGTGTACTGAAAAATGTCTTCTATTTCTGATCTGGTTAGATCTAGGCTCTGACAGACCTTGCAATGCAGAGAACACACAAATCCTGCATGTGCTTGCTTCGGGACCCAGCAAAATCCTCGTTACTCTCAGGTCTCAACTCAGCTCCCCTTGGAGGAGAGAACTTGCCATTAGTGATCCTCTGTGAGTATTTTTGTACTTAAAACTCCATTTCAGGGCAGGCATGGGATCTGTTTCTGCCGAGCAGTATTTATTGAGCGGTTCCTGCCTCCTTCGCTGGACCGCTTCCAGTTTCTGCAGTCAGGGACCTTGCAGGCCGGGCTCTTTTCCTAACCTCACAGTCACAGTTACTTAATGAAAATATTGTCACAGAATACTTAAAATGCCTGTGTTTGCAAGTGCGTGAGGAAAACAGCATTATGTGGAGTGTGGAGGAAAAACAATATAGTTTTTCTCAATACCGTAAATGAATTATTTTGTTTTTAGGTTTTATTTGGCTGTCAATGAAAACAAGTATAACAGTGCTGCTCAGAAAGATCTATGTGTTTACTTATTTATTTAAACAGTAAGTGGTTCTTGAACTAAGCAACACTTACGACACACTGCTATTCATATCTCCTTCAACATATAGTCCTGAGTTCTTGTGCCTGCACTGCCTTTCCCCCCTGGTTCCCTGTCATCCTTCTGGACTCTGTAGCTCTCCCTTGTTGGGCACAGCTGCTCCAGAGACACTCAACTAAATTTCTGTTGTGGACAAAGCAGCCTTTTCCTGCAGCTTCTCCCTCCACTGCAACTGAGCCATTTTGGCTGAAGTTTTGAGAGGGAGAAAATGTCTTCTTACTATGTAGTGTTGTGAACCTTGGCTCAGGCATTTAACATTGATCAAAGTTGCAATCAATTAAAAAATGGCTGTTGCTGTCTGCTACAGTTTCAGTCAATATGTATTTGTGCACTTGGTTTCATTCATAGAGCTAGTGGTTTGTTATTTTAAATGATCTGTTTTCAAATCACTGTTACAGCTCACATCCAAGTGTCAGATTTGTATTTGTCTCCAGAAAGCATTTTTGTAGCTTTCCATAGCCTTATGTATAACGAAATGTACTTAAACCCATCACTTAGTGGTCATGTTCAAATTCGTAGTAAAGCTGATAGCCTACTCTTGCGCAGTACTTCCCTCTCCAAGCCTGTACTTAAAGACTACTAGATTAAACATTTCTCCTTAAAAGTGTGTGTGTGTGTCTGTTCATGGCAAAATTTGAAATGGTCTTCGTTCCTGATTTGAGTGCAGGAGTGAAAAACACTGGCTTTCCCCATTATCCAGCTGCAGAGAAAGTAAATTAGAGGCCCCTGAAGGGGCCAGGTGTCCCTTGGCAGCATTTGGATGGCTCTTGTTTCTAATAAGCAAGCTGGAGTTTCTAAGTCTGTCTGGGTTGTGGGGGAGAGTTGCATTCTGCTGTTTATAAACCTAAATGAGGATTGTTGAGCTCTCAGCTCCTCTTTCTTATGTTAGTTCTTAGTTTTTAATCTTCCTACACTGGATTTGTTGAGTGATTTTTGTGCTCCAGAGCCACCAGGAACACACAGTGATTTAAACTGCTTGGGTCAAGACACAAAATATCAGCGCTGTGTTGGACGTGGTCAGACATCACGTTTTGCAAACAGCTGTTGTGGTGGAAGGCACCAGTAGCTCTTTTTTTGCAGGAGTACTTTTTCTGAACCGAAGCAGTCAGATCTGGAAGATCTCATGATGTTAGAAAAGTTGATGTGAAAATCTAGTATCCTGTTGCCAGCATTCCGGATAATTTGGTATTTCAAAACATCCTCTTAAGCAGATACATGGCACTTAACGTAAACTGAAACCCAAGAATGCTGAGATTATGGGTGCAGAGATAATGTTTGTGTGTTATGTGTAATGTTTTAGAAAGGGTTTGCTAAGGCTACTATTTACAGCTGATTCACAAAACGTTCCCAGGAATCTCCGATTGTGCTGATGTTACTCTCTTAACCAGCAGTAGCTTGCATGGAGGTTGCAGAGGGGGTAGGAGCACAGGTTATAAGGAATCTTGATACGTAGGAGCACATTTGATGACCGCAGTTCATGGCCAAGAGGGCTGGTACTCCAGCATTTGTGGGAGGAAAGCCTGTCCCCCACCCGTGAGTTCGCAGAGCACATTAGCAGTTGGAGCCGTCAGCTGGCCACTTACCTATCACCAATGTTATGCATTACTACTATGTAATAAAATAATCCACTTCTGCAATGAAAAATATTCTGTTACCTATGTTACTGGCAGCATCGGAGCTAACAAAAATGACAGCATGACTCCTTCCCCAGCAGCACGCCTGTCTGCTCACACACAAAGGAGTTCCCCTCAAAGCATGTCAAACTCCATTGGGATATGGGTGTCCTGCGTGGGCAGGGAGAACCAAGGGCCACTGCCAGTGGACACTTGAGATGTCCTAGCAGGAAGGGAGTGTAGCTCCATGGCTGGTGCTCAGTGGGGTTAATTCTGTTGGAAAAGGGGAGCATCTCTTGCCCAGACTCATCCCTCGTGACTCCAGGTGCGGAGGGTGCTTTGGGAGGCCGTGGCTCTGGAGCAGGCTCCTGGGCACCACCACTACCACCCGTGACACCGTGAGTCCGTGGGAGGGCAGCTGGGAGCAGGTGTGCTGCATTTCTAGTATAATTACGTGGCTGTGTAGAGCTGCTTGGGAGTACAAGTCTCCTTGTTTCACCAGCGGTATCGGGATGGTGCTGGTTTTGATCAAGGTCTTTCCTTAGGATGGGAGTAAGCTTCTTACGGCTTACTAGAAGTGTGGCATTTCCTCGTCTGGTGAAGCCTGTAACATGTTTGGGGCTCCTGTTAGTTTTCCAGTAATGTAAATTAGCAAGATGTACTGGGTTGAGAAATTGCATGCAAAATGTGGCTTACTGAAGCAAAACTGGGTGTTGTGGTGGCATTGCAAGTTGAGTTGTACTTCCCACAGCATTATCTTTTCTTAGGCTCACTTGCATCTTTTATAGTTTGCTTGTTTATATTACCTCTGCTCTTTTTCTGAAATGCTGATTTTATAATACTACAGCCATCTGTGGCTCGCTTCTTCCCACTTTGCTTCACAAAAAACATTTGATTAAAAGCATGTAGTAAACTCCCTTTAAAGTCCCAGTGTTTCCACACTTTGATGTTGCCATGTTAATTTAAAAAAAAACAAACATGTCTTTCCTGTGTGTGCACACATGTGCTTCTGTGTGTGTCACCTTGGGCTGTTTATAGAGCTTGTGTAAGTGATGATACTTATTTCATTAGGATTTACTAACAAATAATCCTAATAAAATACAATTGCATGAATAACTAGTGATTTCATTAGGATTTACAAATGAATGGTCCTAATAGTTAAGGAACAGGTTCTGCCATCTTGAGAGAACTTTCTTAGGTCCAAGGATGCCTTGTAATTTATGTGTAAATGTGGCACTTACTACATTACTGTAACTTTCGGCATTCATAATACAGCTCACTGAGATGGAAATCATTGTTTGGATGCCAAATGAATGCATTTTTAAATCAAACAAAAGCAAACCAAAAAAAAAAACCCACCACCTGAATACTTTGTTCTGTTCTGTTGTCTCCAGCTTGCAGGTCTTCTCCTTGTGTCTTGCGTTGTAATACAGTATTGCTTGGCCAAGACTCTGGGTAGGAAACAGCAGTGTCTTCTTCTCCCCCCATGCAATTAGGCATCATAGAAGGGTTTTTACATGAACCTATGACCTTTGCTAATTTGCAGAGTTTCTGCAGTCAGGTTACACAAAGGAGCTGCTGGTAGAAACTTGATTAAATTTCATTTTTCTGGCCAAACTGTACAAGTTTGGAACAGAAGAAAAAACTTTTTAAAAATTTTTTACAGGTTTGGCTCAGGTGTTGTAAAGCTGAGGTCCCTCACACATGGCAGTTCTGCAGTTTGAGGGGCTTTGTTACTGCACCTCTGTTCCATATTCTGAGTAGAAGAATCAATACGAATTGTCTGGTCTATTTACAGGACTAATGCTTTTGTCTTTGTCAGGAGTTGCAGATATGTTCTTATTTTTTTCCAGCTCTTGAAGAGATTCCCCTTGACTATATGTTTTTTGGTGTACATGTGTGTATTTGTAAAGGAAGAATGGCTACTGGGATTGATAAACTTCTAATAAGATCAGTTTGTGGTATAATTTAGTAACTTAAGTTTAGGTTTATAGGTACATGCTGTGTTTCCAATTGGGTCATTTTTTGTTTTGATACTTTAATTTTGCTCCCCTGTCAAAATGGAGCTTATATCGTAGAATCACAGAATGGGTAGGGCTGGAAGGGACGCTAAAGACCATCTAGTTCCAACCCCCTGCCATGGGCAGGGATGCCACCCACTAGACCAGGTTGCTCAAAGCCCCATCCCACCTGGCATTGAACGCCTCCAGGGATGGGGCATCCACAGCTGCTGTGGGCAACCTGTTCCAGTGCCTCACCGCCCTCTGAGGGAAGAATTTCTTCCTGATGTCTAATCCACACCTAGTCAGTTTTAGTTTAAAACCATTCCCCCTCGTCCTATCACTGTCTGCCCTTATACCAGATCACTTGCTTTATTTTGCCCCCTAAAAACACAAATTAAATATCAAGATTCTTAGTACAATATTTTCTGTTGAAGTACAGGAAATGTTAATGACAATATTTAAGGGACTTTTAGTAAAAAGTAATTCATTTGTGATTTTGCTTTGCGGAATTTGTTGTTTATTTAAATGAACTTTGATTCTGCTGTTCTCAGCTTATCCCCTGCCCGTCTGTGAGGCGGTGACCTGTGCTTTTTAATGTGTCTGGGCTTCTGAGGGTGTTTGTTGGAGGTTGTGGTGGGTCCTGATTCTCCCTGTTCTCTTTAATGTTAACAGGTGTGAATTTTCTATGGAAAAAAATCTGGTAGACTCTCTTCTCCCTCCACCTGAAACGTGTATCAGCACTAACAGATCTTAAGTCTTCACAAGCTTCATAATTACATTTCCTGAAACAGAAGTTGGGGCTAAGGAAAGGTGGAGTAACAGCAGTGTTTCCTTGTGCCTGTAACATCCTGCCCATAAAAGCAGGGAAATAGCTGTTTGGGAAAAAAAAAAAAAAAAAAGAACAACTTTTGAACTTTGTTGTAAAATCAACATATTCTTCCATTTGCTGCTTAAGAACAAAGCCTGTAAGATTTTTCCCCTTCTCTGGTTTCCTGGCATGGCAAAATAACTTGTGTTTGGAGCCGGGCCATACAATCAGGTTGTAAGCCAGCAAGCCCTTTTCTCCAGTGCAGGCTTAGTGCAGTTCTCCTGACCTTTCCTCGGAAGAACAGTTTTGTTTATCCTGCTTTTCCAGTGGGATACTCATTAACCGTGCTTTAAAGCCTCCCATGAAGGCCCACCCGTTGTGACCTCCTCCTCCGTTCTCCTGTCTCCGCGGTGTCCTGTGCGTTGATCAACCAGGCACTGCTATCGCCCCACTCTTCTACGGATGGCATTAAAAAAACAAAACGAAATCCGATTGCGGCAATTGCCCCGTAATTCTGCAGTGACGGAGTGTTACAGCGTTGTCTGCCCCCAGACAGGGCTTGTGAGCTGGCCGAGAGGGAGCAGTGCTCACGTCTGCCTGGGAGGCGGCGGCGGCATAACCGCGTGCCGACGCGTGGCACCGGGCTAGCGCAGCGCCGGGTGAGCCGCGACCCGCGGGCTGGAGCGTGTGTCGCGCTGCCGTTCTCCTACGCTGCGGACTTGGGTGGTGGTTGTTTACAGCAACCAGCCTTTTTCTTGCCTGAACAAAAAACAAGACAACAAAGCCACTTTGCTTCGCTAATTCTTTGGTTTTCAGTTTGTTTATCCTGTTCTTTTTCTCCTGTAAAAAGAACAAATGCTATGTTCATCCTAAATAAGAAAGGAGCCTCCTGGGTTTGCAGAAGCCGTCTGCGGCCTGGTAGCGGGCCTGCTAGCGGCCGAGGCTGACAGCTGGCAACGTGACACACGCTGGTTTCTGAGGCAGCGGTAGCATCGAGCAGGCATACAGCTAGAAGCAGTGATCTTTTAGATTGTCCCAGCATGGATTTCTAAAACTTCAGGCATCCAGATTCATTTGTGAGAAATAAATGTGTATGTTACGGGAACACAAATTCATACTGAAGCTAGGCAGTTGGCTACTAATTCAGCAAAGGCATTTTTGCAAAAAGGTTTGAGTCAGGTAAGGTTGTGGCAGTTTTCCATTTTCGTAATGGCAGTAGCGTTTTTTGTCTTGCTCCTTAGAGAACGTACGAGTTGTGAAGAAACTTGTCCTTCTGTCAGTCCCACTCTGCTTGCAACTGAAGTGTTGGGTAGCCTGTTCAAACGTGCATCTGAGCAATAAAAACAGGGTGTAGAAAAACAAGGGATTAAAACCCCTCAGGAAGCAGATTATCATTACCATACTGATGAGTTTATTCAAGGCATAACCTTGCTGCATAAATTGCTCTGTTTTCTCACAGTGCAGTGGTCTGAGGATCAAGTACCAGCTTACCAATGTGAGCTTGAGGTCACGGGGACACAGACGTGTCAGTCGTGGTGTGGGGCTGAATGGCTGGTGTCTGGAGACCTCCTGCCTTTACCGTCTTCTCAGCTGAGCCCCGTGACTGCATTCATCATCTGCAAGATGAGAATAACTCAAACCAGGGAGCTGCAGCAGTGCTGGATCAAAGACTGCTTCAAGCTTTTTCTTTCTCTTCTTTTCCTTCTTGCTGGAACCGCAGTCGAACCTGAGCTCTGAAGCTTCAGTGAGTTTAGGCTGGAATTTGAGTCAAATTGAACCCAGGTGGGGAAAGAACCAAAAAATTCCTGTTTGCTGCAGCCTTGAGATAGATAGATCACTGACTAAAGGGTTCTGGTTTTTTTGTTTGTTTGTTCCCCCTCCCCTACTCCCAGCATTTGACATCTTAAGGCCGGGGATATTAAAGAGAGGTAAAATCCTATCATTAAGGTTAATGTAAGTTACAGCATAGTAATACGTGGTGGTGGTGCTGAGATGGTTGCCTGCTTCACCTCCCAAGCCCCAGTTCTTTTTTCTTGAAATACTGAACCAAATTTTTTGCCAGATCATACCTGGCAGCGGTAGATGAAGCTCATGATTGTACTGTGCTGCTTCAGAAACATCTTTTGGCTGCTATCCTATTTTCAGTAAAACGTGAGGCTGTACAGAAAGGTGCAGTCACTATGCCATTGGCTGTTAATGAAGTGCGCCAGGTGATCTGAATTTTCTGGAGTGTAAAGGGATAAAAATCCTTCATACAGGTGGGTCTGCAGGGGTGTCTCCTTTTGTGTGCTTTTTGTGAAATACCTAATTTGGATGCCTCTTTGAAGAGACTGGTAGCTTCTTTGAAGAGACTCCTTTTCAATATTTCTGTGGAAGTTGCATAGACTGTTAATCACACAAGGTACAGTGAGAGAGCTAGTGTCGGTGTAAAAATATTTCCCATGAACTATTTCATGGAAACCTCTCTTTTTCTGTTGAAAAAGAGCTGCAGTCACTGAAAACTTTATCGGGTACGGGGTTAGTTTTTAGCTCTTACCTTCTGATGTATATATATAAAGCAGCAGTTACTTAAGTTGACTGAAAATACATATGAAGGCTTTGTCATGATCATATTCAACATACTAAGAAGATACTTCAACTTTTTGGTGGCTTAGAGGGTGTATACTTTATTAAAGATACCAGCGATTGCTTACAATTTTTTTTTTTTTTTTACAAATTATTATGGGATTTTGAGGCCTTTAGAGTGCAGATTTTATTTGAAAAATAAATAGTGGTACTTCCTCAGTTTTGTGGGGTTTCTTGAGAAGCACATGTGGTAGGGGAGGGCTTTTTCCATTCAGAAGTTTCAAGTATGAGGTCAGTGCCAGGTGAACCAACAGAGATCCAGTCGCTTCCGCAGTTGTTTAGGGAACTGTACGTTCCTCAGCAAGGAGCGCGCCCTCGCAGTCAGTGTTTGCTTGAGAAGACCGTGCATGCGTTTGAACAGCATTGTTTTCATTTCGGTATCCTTGGTCAGGGAAAGCTGTCTGTCAGGGTTGTGCTGTATCAGAAGAGGCAAGGTATTGCATCATGCTTCCTAGGTCAGAATGATTACTGCGCAGTTTTTGAGAGCTTGGTTTTTTTTCTTTCAAGTAGAACAAATCCAAACAAAAATGACTTGCTTGGTGGGACCGTGACCATGTGCAGACTTGCCATTTCTAACAGGAGCCCTGAAGCTGGGCCTAGGTAGGAAGCTGTTATGCTTACTTGACGCACGCAGGTTTCGTCAGGTGGCTTAAAAAATTATTTGATGACCCAACCTGTGAACTACCCAGCCAAACCTGGGAGGGGAACGTTGCTCTGAAGATAAAATGGCACAACAGCCTGGCCCAGCACCCAGCTCCTGCTGAGATGAGGCCAACAGCCGAACTCGGCTCAGAGTCGAGAGGCGCTGGCAGTAGCCACGGGGAGAAGACGGCACATCTCTGCCTGGCACGTGGCTGGCTCTTCCCCCACCGTACTTCCCCAGGAGCCGCTGGTCGGTTTCCAGTGCCAGTTCTGATGTACAACGTAGATAGCTGCATTTGAAAACCAGGGGGTTTGTCGCTGCAAGCAGCCTCATCCTGCCTTCTGTTAGATGGAGCCTGTTTGATTCCTGCTTTTCAGGTTCACATGCAAATACTGTGGTATAATGACCCAGGGTCCTGATGTTACTTAGCTGTCTGATTGCTAGCTGGATGACTAGCTCAGCTTTCAGACAACACTTAACCTTCTCTTTAAGATATACTAATAAGATTTCTATACAATATCTTGTATTAGCTTGTTTCCTAACTGTCTGCTAAAAGCTCGATTTTGTTGTACAGGTCTCAAAGAGGCTGGCAATCCATTTTACTTCATTAAACCCCTTATCTGCTTAAATAGTCAGCAATCAAAACTCACACTTTCTGTAGAGGAGACTCGAAGGAGGGAGGTTATTTATTGTTTGTGATGTTTCTTGCATCTAATTTTACTAGATGTAATTTGCAAAATTAAAACAGCTGTGAAATGTTACTTAACTCATGTAATGTATTGCTTTTAAAATGTGTCGTAATATGGAAGAAAAGAGTGCAAATCTACGTAAAACCTGCTGTGGCTTTGTGGACAGACTCTAATGCTGGGCCTCAGAGACTATTCTTCATACGGTTGGTTTTCACTGTAAACAAATGACCGCTTTTTAAAAACTGGGTTGTGTGCCAGTAGTTAAAGTACAGCCATATAGGGTATGACAGGCTTTGTAACTATCATGACCTCACCTCTGAAAACCCCTAAACTTAAATGAAACTTCTGCAATGTTAATGTCACCAACAAATAGACTTCTTTTTCTGGCCTTCCTTTCACAATGCCTGAACATTAACTGTGTTTATATTGCCCCTGTTTAAAGGAAAATAATTTGTTAAAATGAATAAAGGGAAGTTAGTTAAAGTTCTTGTTTTCTTTCTCTGCTGCTTAAAAGTATTCACCATATAAACATATGAATGTTTACATCAGAGAGGTCAGGCAAGAAAGATAATGCTTTAGGTTACCCTTTCATTTGCATGCCAAACCACATGGTGTGGTGGTCCTTGGGGAAAAACTGGAAGTAGTCTGAAAGTAACAAGTATTTGTGGACTGGAATGCCGGGACCTTGTAAAATTATGCCAAAACTGTGGTAGTTGCCAGTGGCTTTCTTTGAATGCGATGAAAGTGCCCTGGCAGAGAAACCAAGCTGCATCACACGTATCTTCATTAAGGATTTCTGACAGATTTGTAGTGTTCACGTTATTAAACAAAGATCTCCAATGCTGTGGTGCACCTGTCCTGAGTTCTGCATGCAGCTCTGCTCACCACATCTCAGGAGAGGCATACTGGAGCTGGCTACCCATCTCTAAATGCCTGAGAGTCTGGAGCAGCTGTGTTAGGAGAGAAGGCTAAGGAGTCCAGGGCACCTCACTTTGGAGAGAGGGAAGAAAGTGTATGATTACGGTTTACAAAATCACAAAAGTGATGTATAAGCTGATGTGAAACTTGGGTTCACCAGGTCCCATAGTATTAGGATTAAGGGGCACCCAGTATACATAACAGAAGTTTCCATCTACCTCAGCAGAAGACTAGTTTAAAGCAGATGACGGTCCTTCACACTGCAGTCGTGAATTTCTGGAACTCGCTGCTGCAGGAGGTGCAGAGACAGGCAGTATCGGCAGGTTTAGAGGGGGTTTGTGTGCATGCAGAGGCAGCAGGTCCATAAATGGAGACTAAAAGCACTGGGAAGGGAGGTACCCTCTGCATTCCTGCTGCAGCAGTTGTGGATGCCAGCAGAGAGTCTGCAGAAAAGGCTCACATGCTCTCTCGAAATAGCCTTCATTTCTGCTGCTGTCGCAGGCAGAGTACCAGGCTGAATGGACCGTACACCTGACCCAGGCGGGCATTTCTGCTGTTGTTGCCTCAGGAAGTCATGGTGCAGGTTGTTCTTAGTTGCTCTGTTAGGATAATTATTTAAGACTCAGGTCAGCCCAACCTGTGCAGAAAAACAAAGGGTTTTGGACTGCTTCCCTGCCCACTGTGCCACTGGCGTGGGAGTGGGTACTGGGTCATACGGAGTGCAGAAAGAAAAAGGTACTGAACAGGATACAGAGGTTATTCTGCCCACATCATCCATCCTGTCAGAAAATTCCCCATTTCCTGACCCAGAGAATGGTGTCAGCCTGTTCAGGAGGACACAAACATTTCGAGGTGCAGCTGCATGAGAAGGTGCAAAGCTTGGAGCTCTGTTTGCATTTTGTTTGATTGGTTTTTTTTGGTTTGGTTTGATTTGTCTGTCTCCTCCATACTTTTCTAGCTGCTGGTGTGTGTGACCATTTGTGGATGGACATGACCAGTATCTCCACCTTGATTCTCAGGCTTTCTAATGAAAGAAGAACGCGTCTTCTGAGTGTGGACTTACCCTTGGATAGAAGGAGAAATTGCTGTCGCTGGCAAAGCTGCTTTGCTCTCAGGAGAGTTAAGATGGAGAAAAAGCAAGATGTTTGTTTCAAAACAATTTAATTGCAAGGTTTTGTTTTTTTATTTCCTTATGGGAGTGCTGACAGATTGTAGGAAAAGCAGCATTATTTCTTGTGAAAGTAGCAACACCCACACTGAGATGAGAAGTCCTTTCTGTGTCTTCTTTCCTATATTCTCTACTAGGCTTTTGTTGCATGATGTATGTTAGTTAAATCCTGTCTTTAATGCAAACATGATGTCAATAGGGTGCATTAGCTTCATTTTTTAATTACTAAACAAGACTTAGGTATCTTTTTTCATTTTAATGTAGATTGGGCTGCATTTCTAATTTGTCAGAGCCTTACTGCTTTAACTCAGAGATGACTCCTAGCCGCGATTTACAGCAAGATCAGCACATCTTCATTCATTTGGCTGAATCATGGTTCACTGTATGTGTGGGATTAATATGATGTGTGAGGCCACGGGATGGGGACTGCCATTGCTCAAAAGTTGGCTTGAGCTGCAACAGGTGTTCTGTTGTTTAGAATTCTTACAAAAATATTGTTATGTTCCTGGGATAGGTTTACCTTTTGTCCATTTTCCTTTGTCTGTCAAGCCAAAAAGTTAAGAGGAACTTGGTTCCCCATGCCTCATAGATACCAAATTCCTAGAAATTTTGTGAAAATAGGAAGTTAGATGGAGGAGACGCAGCTTCTTGTATCACCCTACAAATAAAAGTCCGTAGCAGCAATTTGTGGAAGCTGTGCATCTGTCTTGAGACAAGGATCCTGAGGAAAAAGGCATCAGGATTTGGGGTATTTTTTTGTTTGTAGAACTGTTTCTTAGCCTAATTCCTTAGCAGCTTGCTAGCTGTTGAGCTTAGAGCTTTCTTATTGCATGCAGGACTAGGCTTTGGCAGTAACCGTGGGACTTGGGCTTTATGAAGGTCCCAGACGTGATTCTTCTTTTTTGGGACCACGAACTTGATTTGCAGTTCATTTTAATTGTAATCTGTGCAGTTTTAGTTGTGTTCCTTAAGGATTCGTGCTGAACTAGTCTTTGTGGGGCTTTGTACTGGGCATAAATGTTGGGAGGAGAGTGACTCTTCTCTAAACATCTGCCATACAATAATGAGATGTGCATGGGGGTGTGGAAGGGATAAAGAAAAAAACATTTTCTGCCCTTTTTGTTGGGAGGAAGCTCAACTGTGAAGAGGCATTGCCTCATGAGTTTCAATGAAAGACCAGCTATTTCCCTTGGGGAAACGAAAGCACTTGCCTCATTTCCCTCTCGCTGGCAGCTGTTGCTTAGGAATTTCATCTGAGAACGAACTGCTGCTTTGTTTGACCTGAGGAGTGGTTTTAATACGAATGGCTGTCAGTGGTGTGTGCTGTGAGAGTTGGGAAGTACAGCGTGATTTTCACAGGAAGTTAACAGCCTGGACTGGAAGTAGTGTTTTGGACGCAAAGATATCACCCATACAGTTTCTGAGGCATTCAGCTGTCTTCTTGAGATCTGTTCTTATCTTTCACATCTGTGCTGGGCTGAGGAAATACCAGGTAGCATAAGAAGCAAGGAATGGAAGGAGACCAGGAGCTCTGATGAGGAAAACACACTTAATTGGGCTGGGAGGAGGAAGGGGTGACGGCATGGCAGCCATTGCTGAGAACATCATCTGGTTAAGTGATGGAGGAGTCGCACCTAAATCAGGTTTGATTTTTGGTTTTGACCAGAATAACGCTGAAATGTTTGTGTATTGTTTTGTACAGAAAATTCCTTTTTTGAACACTAGCACCCTGAAGTGCCATTGTTAAGCCCTGCAGCATCTAGGTCTTGCCTGACAGAAGAGGACACGATGTGAACTGCTGTGCTGACTGCGCTTCTGCAGTGATACACGCAAGGATCTGTGGCAAGGAAACTCATCGCCAGGCCTAACTTTTGAAGAAAGGCAGTTTCGCAATTCCCAACATACGGATTTTGCAGGGCGTGCATGCTGGGTGTTTCACAGGGGGCTGGGGATGAATCAGCTGCATCTGAGTCGGCGCAAGGGTGAGTCGGCTGGCCGGAGCGTGCCGCCCCGGCACGTCAGCGGCATGCCGGCTGCGGGGAGCTGTGCCGGGGCTCGCGGAGCCTGCCTGCGGGGCACGGGAGGGCCGTGCTGGAAAAGGCGGCTTTGTCCTGGGCTGGGCGAGCCACCAGGCGACGCAGGCTGGTTTCTCCTCTGGCCAGACTAGGCAGAACTGTCACAAGAACAGGTCGCGCGTATTTGGCTGTAACATCTAAGTCTCACCTCTGAAACGCCTGCTGTCCCTTGAGCTTCGTCTGAAACGGTTGAGGTTGGAGTAATTGCTTTCGCAGCAGTCCCACTTGAGCGCGTGTGACTTGAGCCTCTCGGCGGCCCTTTCAGAACAGCGCGATACAAGCATATCGCAAAGCCTGGCAGAGATGAGTTTATTACTGCTGCTGCGCTGCTGTTGTTGGATGACTCGAGATCTTCTGCAGGTGGTAGGTTATCTGCTGAGATAACAAAGTGGAGTTTGATCTGCTGGACCTACGCAGAGATATGAGAGGACTTTTCCTAGTGGGTCCTCTTACGATGTGACAAATACAGGAGGAAATAAGAGAGTCGTAGAGTTTGCCAAGTCCTCCCCCACCCACCTTGGTCAAAGATTTGTTTGTTTTAACTCAAGACACGGCTAGACAAAGCTGTGCGGCAACAGCTAAGTGCCACAGCGTACTGAGAGCAATTCGGCTCTGGGAAAAACTGTGTACCCTCTTGTCAACAAGTTTTTCTTGCATGTTGGTTAAGTGTAATCAGGAAAAATTAAAATACACAGGTGCCTCAAATCTGTGTGTAGTATTTATTGATAATCACTGAGCGCAGCTGACCCAGTGAATCATAGTGGGCCGAGGCTTTTGTGGTCATAATGAGCTCAGTGAGGTATTCTTCCATGGGCTTTCTCCTGACAGCAGTCATGTGGGCTTTACTGTCGCTTCAGTCCGTGTGACAGCGACGTGATTCTCCGTGGGCACTGGCGTCTAGCTAGCGAGGAGTTTCTGTGCGCTTGGTTGAAGTGCATCCCCCGATGTGTGCGCAGTTGGAGCATCTGAGCTTTTGTTTGGGAGTGGGAGTGTATCTCTAGGTTCATTCATGAAGACCTCGGGCTTAGGCTTCCTGTTGCGATTAAAGTCATGTTTCCTTTTCTGTGACTCATGTCCTCCACTGCTCACTCTCTCTGGTCTTGATCAAGCAAGGATGGTGGATTGGGGTGAAAATGATTATTGAAGTAAATGGGGTTTCTGTCTATTGTGTATAATGTGGAGTTTTTTTTTTTTAAAGGATTTGGGTCTATTCTTTAATGTTTTTAATCCCAGTAGTCCTTTTTCTTTTTTTTGTATACAGTCCATAGTTTTGCATAATCTGCGTGCTCTTAAAATTAGTTGAAGCACACGCTTTGTTTGCTCAGAAAATGAATTATAGCGATGTTTGTTGCCAGTATACTACAGAATGAAGTTCTCTCAGCTTTTGCATAAACAGGGCTCTACGTTTTCTGTGTGCTGAATTAAACTTTGCCAAAATTGCCTGGCCTCCAGTGTCGACGGGGGGAGCCAGAAATTCCAGAGTTATGTTCAAGCAGGGAATCGTGTGTAGCTCAGTGAGGGAACGACCATTCCCCCAGTGATGCCAGGCGCTCTGCAGCTCTGTAGGGAGCCTCACCTGGGAAGCCTGGCACTACCCCGGGCACCAGCTGATTCCCTGGTCCCCTCACCACCAGCCCGGTGGAGTTGCTGCCTCCAGCTCCTTGCCAGCACGTGCGGTCTCCTCTTTCTCTCCCTTTGTTCCCATCAGTTCCAGCACCTCAAACCCACTCTCATGTTTGGCTCTGTCAAGAGCCTTTTTAGTGTTCGGCGCTGTGCCCTCCAGTACACATCGCAGGGCTGACATCAAGGCAGTACCGGCACGAGTCTAGCAGCAATCGGCTTGCTTAGGCATCGTGCTTGGGCTTCACTTCTAGTGCCTGGATCCCTGGCAGTCCACAGGACTAGGCTGATCTCATGGGGTTGCATCTATTCTAACCTAACCAAATTGCTGTCTAATTTGTTTACTGTGGGGTTTTTTTTTTTTCCTTTTTTGGTTTGTTTGTTTTTCTGTGCCTCTCTTTTAGTTTTATAATGTAGACGTGTTTAGTTGCTGTGAGCCTTGTAAACTTATCCTCTGCCACTAAAGGCAATACCTTCTTTTTGTCACCTCCGGTTATTAGAAGTCCTTTCTGCCAGAGTAAAGCCCTTAAGGTGCACGGAAGTTAATATGATGATGTTACTGAAACAAAGGTCGAGGTTTAAGCATGGGAAAGATGAGGAGTGGTCTCTTTTTTGGTTAGTGTTTTCTCTTGATAATGATGTTGTGGGCGACTTCAATAATCACGATGATAGTCAGCTTCGACAGGGTAGAGGAGAGGTACCTGCTTGAACAGTCATCAATGAAATGTTGAGAAATATTAAAGCTGGGGTGTCCATTATTGGAAATTCAGTGTCAGAAGTGTTAGCGGACTGGGAGAGGTGTGAACTGCACACCGTGCTCGTCTGTCAGAAGGGTGAGTCTTGGCTTGTATCTGTGTTAAGGGGCTTGTCTGCAGCTGCAGAGACAGGGAGCTTTCTGAGTTAAGCTGTGGGTTCGTGAAAGCAGTCATATAGATGGTAAATGCTCTGTCAAGTTTGTGTGGCCAGAGTCTTGGCCCATCCTTGCAACATTATTTGAAGACAACATTCAGAATGCCCGTACTTCCAGACTCTGACTATGGGTCATTGCTTTTGATACTTATTTTGAGTGTTAAAGCAGCAAAAACACCTACTTTGATGTCAGAGGAAAAAAAAAAAACAGGCACAGGAAAAAAAAAGTTTTGTTTTTATCTGTTCTTTTGCTCCCAAATTGAACGCTACAAAGCTGTAAGAGCCTCTGAGGAGACGAAGTGAGAAGTTTAGGTGAAGTTGTATTTGTAATTGTTATGGCAGTTTGTGGGAAGGGGGAAGATGACAAATAGGAGAGTAAGAAAGCTTAATTTCTCTAGTCAGAATGGAGACTTGGATTCTGAAAACATTCAGTAATTTGGTATTTTGTAATAGATGTGGTGGGGTTTGGCGACTGTGCAAGGTGCTGCACACACTCCTAGTAAGAGTTGTGCTTTAGGAACTAACAGGAGAGCTGTTCGGCTGGTGTTCCTTTTTGCCTCAGTTTCCTGATCTGTGAAATAAAGGTGTGTGCTCTGTGTTACGCAGGAAATCGGTATTTGAGTCCAGATCAGAATTCAAGGTTTCTGGCTCCCAGTTCTGCATTCAGACCACGCCTTTCTTTTTATAGCTATGGGGAAAAAAGTCAGCTCCAGCATGTCATTTAGTAAAACACCATATAGGAAAAGCAACGCTAAGCCTGAAGGAACTAAAACTAGCCGGTTTTAAATTAGGAGACAGAAAGATGTCTTGCAGATTTCGTTCTGGGAAGCGGCAGCTTTCTGTTCCACACCAGCTGTGGTCATCGTTGGGGTTGCTCCTGGCGAACTGACGTGCCTGCCAAGGTGTGCGCTGCGAGTCGTCCAAAAGACCGTGGCACGGGGCTGGGCACGGGAGGCGGGGATCTCCTCTCCTAGGGTAAGCTCCACGAGGATGCGCTTGTGAGGACGGACCGAGTCGCCGTGGCTGGGCGGTTCGATCGTACAGTGAGTGTGTGTTCCCGTCTTCAGCCGTACCCTACAAGCTTCAAGCCGCTGCTTCGCCCTTTCTAAGCAACGTCTTAAATCATTAAAGCCGAGAGCTGAAACTCTTCCATACTATATATGGCGTTGGTGCTCGTGGTAGAAATCGGAGTGTATTTATAACGCTAGTTTGCTGCAGAAATGTGGATTGGGAACAAATGTTTGTTTGGATAAAATCCAACTCCAGGGACTGGTTTTACTGCTGCATGTAAAATCCGTAGCAAGCTCATAAAAGCAGCAGTTGAAAATCTAATAGGGCCTTCCCCATGGAAAAACCATGAATTTGGTGTAACGTTATATAGCTGGAGAGTTACTCATGATGGCTCACGTAGTAGTCAGCGACCCTGTGCGTAAGGCGCAGTCTGTCAGGCGGGAATGCAGGGATGCTCTTGCATTGTTGGCACACTTGGGGGTTGCTGGTTAGTACGTGCTGCTATTTTTATATGTATTCTTCGTTTGTTTAGGAATACCCATCTGTGTCCTAAGTAATATTTAGTGAAAATTGCAACTGTATTCTTAACAATATTGCATAGCATTGACATGAGCAAATCAAGCCATAAAATGAGCTGAGCTGTTTTACATACTGCTGATAAATATTTGAATGGAAACGGTTGGCAAAAAAATGACACAAGTGTCTTTGGGTGTGTTGATTTAACTGTCTCCATTCAGTTCAAGTGTTCTACTTGATTTGCCTAACTTGTTAATACTTTCTTTTGCTGTACAGATAATTAATATGCATTGAGCCTCTGTGATTATCACTTGGACTGAGAATGCTCATATCCAAAGTCATAAAGGAATTGTTCTTTATTTTGTTTTCTAAAACTGCTGTCTCTGTTGTTGTTGTTGAAGGATGTCCAGAAGGAGAGAGAACCTCATGTTTATCTCAGTAAAGAAGAAGTTAAAGAGAAGATACAAAGCTATAATTCATCTGTCACTGATAAATTAAAGATGACCTTGGTAAGTTTTGCATAGGTTTCCTGTAACTTATAATAGGAGCAACTGCATGCTAACTTTGTAGTAAATTATAGGTCATTTTATTCTTAGCATCTTATGTATGAAACTCTCTGGTTTAATGACTTTGTAGTAGGCTCTTTCTTAGATCTGGAAATTAAAACTTATATCTGAAATATCTTTATCCACGAAGCTTTCTTATATGGATTAAAACAAACTGTGGTAGAAACAAATCTAACGTCATTTAAAATGTGTTTAAGATAAATTCTAACTTAACACTAAGTTGTCAACTTGTCAGATGAAAACCCTTCTGATGGTAAACATGAAGGTATTTATCCTGTTTGGGTTAATAAATGTTTATCAAGTATCTCTTTGATAAAGATGCTTGAACAGCAAGAAAAGTTAAAACATCCGATATTTATTATAGGAGGCTTAATGTTCAGAGCAGTTGTGTGGGTTTTCAGCATGAAGAGCCTTCCTCGCACTACCCCTTCCATACACCTAATGCAGACAATAGAATGCATATAGATTTTTAATTTCCAAGGATTGTGGACCAGGTCTGAGACTCACTCTGACCTACTCCAGACCTTACTGATAAAATTCACTTCTACCTGCCTAGCAAGCTGTCATTCAGTCATTGTCTAGATTTTTCTAATGCGTTATGTATTCCTCTGGGTCTAGAGTAAATGCAAACTTAGAAATTACACTGTATGATAAACCATATAGGCAGGAGTATCTACTAAAAGATTTTTTATGTATTTCCGTGTGGGTCAGGTCTATGTCTAAAATCAGGTTGCTTAAAGTTCTCTAGATCAGTAATGTTTGATCAATTTTGCTGTTTTCTTTCAGAAGCAATCAATAAATAATTTGAAATGTTGATTAGATTAACATTTATTCTAAGTCTTTTTGAATTGCAACAGGATTTGAGCATCTAAACACCTTAGGCTAATTTGACAAGAGCGGCTGAAATGTGGGGAGATTATTTCTGTGTTTGTGCATAAAATATATAGTTAGAGATGCATGTTAGTGGTCTTTTTTCACTTCATAGTTCTTTCCTAATGTGAAAACTTATCACTAGTTCATAGCACCTTTTGCTTGTTGAGATCCTAATAGACTTAGATTTAGGTTGTTAAGGCAGATACTGTTATTCAGCAGAAATACCAGAAAGAGCAAACATCTGAATTACTGGAACAATATCTTTCCTAGGAGATGTCGCATTTTACAACGGCATTTACATTCTGTTCAGTGGCCACATCAGTCTGTCCTCTCCACTACTGTGTCACAATTGGTCGTTACTAATTTTAACCATTCAGTGATTTCTTCCTGTTGTAGAACTCAAATGGGATTTACACTGGCTTCATCAAAGTTCAGATGGAACTATGCAGACCGATCACTGTGCAGTCTTCCCCCAGCCAGGGAAGGTGTGCCCACAGCAATAACGAAACTGCTTTTTACTTGCCGAACGACTGTGTGAATACACTTCACATCAGCAGCACCAATACTGTTCGTGAAGTTATTGAGGCCTTGCTCAAAAAGTTTTTTGTGGCTGACAACCCTGCGAAGTTTGCACTTTACAAACGCTGTCACAAGGAAGACCAAGGTAGAAGTGGCATTTTGGTGGCAAAGTGGCTTGGGGGGGGACTTGTGTTATAGGAATACTTGAAATAAGCAAGGTGGAAGAAAGGTAAAGGGAGGTGATAGTCTTGCTCTCTCTTATCCTTTTTTCTTGTGAAAAATAGCATGTGTAAGAGGGTAAGTGCATTGGGAATATTTCACAAAAGACAGGAGAACCCACTAAACCATCTACACAAATCTTCTCTGCTGTGCAGTCTGTTGTATTTCATTTCAGATGCCCCCTTATAAGGCCCTAAATTTAGCTAGACTGACATACTGCAGATTTTTGAGATTAAATTACAGATTTTTTTTAAAGAGAAACCATGATGTCAGGAATACCTGTAGTCCCTGCATTTGCAGACAGCTGTTGGGGTGATGACCATCGTGGGCATGTGCGTTGTGTTCATGTGTGGTACTTGCTGCGTATGGCTCTCTCTCTGCACTGACTGCTGTTAAAGTTTGGTGTATATTGTGTTTGGAAATACCAGAAGATGCAAAAGGTATCTTTAGTGAAAAATGTGTTTTGCCAACATTGTGTTTGTGTGCTTAGGAATCTGCCTTCTTCTGTGGACGTTAACAGTGGTTTCAGGAGCTCAGATGTTTCTGGCTGTCTGAAAAAAAGTTTCAGAATGGATACCACAGCTGTGATGTTTTCAGTACTTATTTATGGCAACAGAGCTGTGTAGTATTTTTCTTCTTTCCCCCCACCCCCGCATGTGTTCAGCTACTGTGCTGACTAGAAGCCAGTTCATTCATATTTGAATGTAGTCTTGCACTGTTACCATCCCTAAAACTCATTTGTTCAAAAACAATGTAGATTGTGTAAATTTGTGGTACACATGCATATCTCTGAAAATTTCTAATGCTGGCTAGCATTAATCATTCAAAACACTTCAAACATCATTACAAAGGTGATTAATTTCTGTCATTTCTTCTCTTGCAGTTTATACATGCAAGCTGTCAGACCGAGAACATCCCCTCTACCTGCGTTTGGTGGCAGGCCCCAGAACAGAAATGCTTAGTTTTGTTCTACGTGAGCATGAAACTGGAGAAGTTATGGTATGTTACACTCTTGCCTTTGTTTGTTTGTTTAACTTCATGAATGAATGGGCTCCTGTTTGATCTGTGCTGACATGATAATCCATTTTTTTTGGAAGTATTTGTTTTTCTTGTGATACTTATTTTGTGCTTTTTGTAAACATTTAGTCTGTGGTTAGAATGACCTGCTGTTACTTGCAGAACAAAAAAACAGTTTAAAAAATAAGATGTTTTCAGATCTGTAAGATTTGCAAGTAGAGTGCCTGATACTGTTTCAGTTTTCAGATGGTTTTGAGAGTCTGAGGTTTTGTTTAAAAATGCTGTATATATAAACGGTTTGTGTATTTCCTGTTCATCTCATCCGTCCTTTTCTCTTTCTCTCTTTACAGTGGGAAGCTTTTAGTCTTCCTGAACTGCAAAACTTCTTGCGTATACTGGATAAAGAGGAAAACGAGCAACTGCAAATCTTAAAGAAGCGTTATGCAGCTTACAGAGACAAACTTGAAGAAGCCCTTGGTGGGGTGTGGAAACCTGGTTAAAATGGGGCCAAAGGACACTCAGGAAAAATGCGCTACCAAAAGTCAGTATAGCATGCCAAACCCAATGTACAAAAGAGCAGCAAAGAGTAGTTTTCTTTATTCAGAAGACTGTTTTGTGATGCCAGGGTACCTGAATTTTGCTATAGACTTAGTTCCATAAGCCAGGTCACTTAGCATCTTGCACCCACAAGTGTAAGGGATTCTGCATGTTTGTACATCAGTTTGCAACCCTCTGTGTGCCTAGAGAGTTTTCCAAGTTGTCTTGGTGCAAGCTGTGAAACTGTAATCAATTTTCTAGGATGCTATGAAATAAGATTATTTTTTTCTTCTTTTCTTTAATGGTAGCTTTACAAGTAAGGAGGTGCAAATTGATTGGTTACAAATGAATAAAACTGTCTGGAAAAGGATTAGTTGGAGCACTATCTTTGAGGCGAAATTGATTTGCACTACCTTTCTGTTTTCAAATAGTTACTGTATTATTTGTGAGAGAGCTGTTATAGAAGGAAGGCGTATGAGATCTTACGTTTTGTTCTGTGAAATTTCTGGAAGGCTTTAAATTAGTCTTCCTGGAGAAGGTAAAGAGGAAGTTGAAAAGAAGGTAAGAGTTGAGGAAGGAAAAGTGTAATAGCTGATGGAGGAGGGCTGGTTTTAAATAGAAATAGTATTTATACAGAGGAAAGTTAAAATACTAATTCTACAAGAATAAAGTTTTAGGATGTTATAATATTGTGAATAAGTTCTAGGGTTTTTTAGTTGCATAAATCCACACTGGAAAAGAAATAAAGATAATAGAAATACTGGGAAGGAACGGGAGGCAAAAGCTGAATAAGAATGGAAACGGAGCTGCACATACAGGCCATTATTGGGGAAGCTGGTTCCATAAACGTATAAAGGGGGGTTGAAAAGTGCAGCAAAGCTAACAAGTGGTTGCTTACTTGAATTCTGAAACACAGACAATGTCTCAGATAACTCTGTGAGAAATACCCATCTAGTGAGTGTTAGATACAAGCTATAACTACAGATGCGTTTGGTCTTTGTTGTAAGTCAGATCTTTCCTCTGGCTCAGCAATCCATTTTTAGGCTGGATAATTTTGAATTGTCGTATCTGAAAGACAAAAATAGCTTCCTCTGCTTCCTTGTTTGTTAAAGGCTCGGTCAGGCAAAGAAAGTCAAATTTCTTGCTCGTGTTTCCAGCGTAACAGAAAATTAAAATTTATTGACTGTGTTGGTGACTAAGCTTAGTAACTCTTGCTTTTAGTAATTCATAAGGTTTTTTTCCATAGGTTTTTAAAATTCTTAATCGAACAGCTGGTTACCGAATTCTGTAGACTGCATACTTACTTGATTTAAAAGTAGGAAAAATGTAGCAAGAAAACATTTTACTGCAAAAAAATTGTTGTTCTTTCAGAGTTACTTATCTAAAAAGCACGTTCGAAACAAACCAAAGAAGTGGGTGTGCAATAGAAGCATGAGGCAGGTTTGAGTAACCGATACTTCAGTCATTACCATGCCAGAGAGGAAATGAGTTATATATTGGGGGGTGGGGTGGGAGGGAAGTGCTAAAGATTTAAGAACAGCAGAAGCTGGTGGTGTTTTTTCTTCTTTTTTTTTTTTTTCCTCCACTCTTAGGATGTTCATTTTAAATTCCCAAGGAATTGTTAAAACTTTGGTGACATCTAATGGATACTATGTGAAACTCCAAGATGCTTCTGTTCACCACCTTAATTTGATATAATTGTGCCTTTGTTTCCTTTCCTTAGACTTTTTTTAAACTTTTCACAGGTTTTTGGTGGTTGTGGTTTTGTTTTGTTTTCGTTTTTTGTTTTTTTTTTTTTTGATAAAAAGATTGCAAGCTTAATGAGACAATCATAATGTTTTAAAGTGTTAAGAGAAATTAAGAGTAGGACTAACTATAAAGTATATATAAGGCATATCTTGTTTGTTTTTTAATTTCACATGTAACATTGTAGTGCATGTGTGAGTTAGTAACATTATCCTCAAATGAGACACTTTATAATGGTTCAGGGAATGCTTTTATGTTTTGTTACAATTTGTTTGTTCTTTTTTTTTTTTTCCTATGAATGCAGCAGCATGTTGATGGGTATTCTGTTAACATCTACTTATTTATATGCCTGCTCATAGCTATGTAATCATTACATAATCGCTGTTAATGTTGAACCATTTGTTGCTTAGATTTAAACACTGTTTGAGTCTAAAAGTGGAGTATAAAAATATGTGAATTTTGTTTTTACTTGAACTCAACTATCAGTCTTTTAAGTGGGCACATCTGCATTTACTTTAGCCGAAAACCTCAATCAGTGTTGTATGCACTATGAGTTTTGAATTGGGGGGAAGAGGGGCGGGAACCAAAACAAACTTACTATATTTTAATTTTGTCTTAGTCCATGATTAATTGTTGTAAGATGTCATGTGTGGGGTTAATTATTATTATTACTTTTTTTTTTTTTACACACTGGCAATTACAGCAGCTTTAATTTAAAAGAAATGGTCATGCCTGGCCAGTTTTTCTCTTTTTAATTTTAGCATCAAATTAAACTGTCAAAGCTTTTGTTGCAGAACTGTTTTCATTTCATTATATGATGGTACCAGAATGATTAGATGATGGGGGTGGGGAGGAGGGATATGCAGGGAAACATTAAAATGTATGTCTTTAAAAACAAACAAACATTAAACTATTTATAATTTTGACAAGCTTAGTTTTATTTTTATAGGGAAGTTCTTATTCCCCTGAAAGTTATTACTGAAATGGCAAATGATGGTTCCATTATTAAAGTTGAAGTTGCCAATACTTAGCTATGTGGTATGTTTTTATTTTCCCATTATCTGGAGTTCATGTTGTGATACTTGAATACTGGATGAGACTTCCTTGTTGCCGTAAATCATGTTAAAGAGATGCAGCTCACTGTAAGCATAAATTAAGTTTGCCTGGAACAACAGGTACATTTTAGTATCTGTGTATGCATGTGTCCCAGTCATACTTGTGTATGGAAGTACATGGTTGTATTTTCATTTTGCCTCCTGTTTTTGATAAAGAATAATACAGGAAAACCTAAACCAATAGACTTTTCTCCAAATACAACAAGAAAAAAATAAATAGACTCCTACAATGACTGCCTCATATTAACCTTCTTAAGTGTAGGTGTCTGGTGGTTGTTAAAAACCTACTATTTAAATTCCTTTCAGTCAATAAAGAATACATAGAACTGGCACATACCTTGAAATTTAGCTTTTTTTTTTCTTTTTTTTCCTCTGTTGAAGAACTGACTCAACACGAATAATAAAAATATTTCCACTGACATTTTTTTAAAAATGCGTTGGCAAGGTGCTAGCTCTAACGAGACACTTCTGTGCTGTTTTTACAATTTGTCTCCCTAGCCAAGAAGTTACAATGCTTGTCAGACTTAGTTTTGTTAGCCAAGCTTTTTTGAAAAGGTAGATGAAAGGTATGTGAGTAATTCACGTGCCTGAGATGCTGTTTTTAATACCTGGCTAAAACTTCAATTTCACTCTTAAAGCCCTGAATAAACTGAATGATAAGTGATGGTATTTATAAGAGGCCTTGGAGGATCAGTCGTGGGTGGGAGGGCGTTTGATGCGATACTGTCCCTCCCCTGACATGTGCCTTGGGCAGCTGCCTGGTAGTTGGAAGTGGTGACTAACTTATATCCTGCCTTATCCTTTGGAGGAGGTGCTTGGAGAGTTCTTGGTGAGTCAAACCCCCCCCACACACGCCAGGAGACCCTTGACAGTGTGGGCCTTAGTGGGTTGATATTGGTGGAAGAGATGAAGGCCCAATGACCTGCAAAGAACAGGAAAATCCATCCTCAGCAAAATCCATCCTCAGCAGTGGAGACCATCCCAGAACTCCCTGTCCAGATCTCATCCAGAGCCAGTGGCAGTGTTGATAAGAATTGGGCCGTGGAGATGTTCAAAGAGGCATCAGTGCCATTGCCCTCACCCAGTGTTTTGGAGCACCTGCTGGTCTCCTACTGGATCTGGGAAGGATGTTTTCCCCAGGTCTGTCAGTTCTAGGGTTTTGCTGTTCTTTGAAGCCATGGAGATGGCTCCAGGTGGAGGGAGGAAAGGGCCTGGGCAGTGCTGGTGTCCCCAGGTGGGCAAGACAGCCCTGTGGGGCCAGCAGGCAGGTCTTGCTCACATGCTCAGGGAACCGCTGGTCCCTGTTCTTTGTTTTGTTTGTTTGTTTTGCCTTTGCAGCACTGAGCACAGCCCCTTGCCAGGATCCTCAAGGTCATTTTGGGTGAGTGTTGCCCTGCTGCTGCTGCAGGACCAGGCCACCAGCCGTGCCCTTGATCTCTCTGACTCTTTCCTGTGCCAGGTCTGCAGCAGAAGCTCAGGGACTTCCATTTATTAGGTAACCTGCGGGTCTTCAGCCTTGTGCACAACATCACATGGGTGATGGGTGACTGCATTGGATCCCCCTTTGCCACCCCTTCGCCAGGCAGAAGAAGCCCAGCTCCCTCCATCTTTCTTCCTTGGCCACATTCTCCAGTCCTGGCCATCTTCGCAGCCTCTGCCAGGCTTGTGCCACCTTACTGACAGCTCTCATGGCAGGCTAGATGTGGTCTCACTATGGCCATAAAGTGAGGACTCATCTGGTGTGGCTTCACTGTGACAGACCATTTTTGACCATGGAAGGGAAGGACCCCAAATGCTCAGAGAGGCCATCAGCCAGCTCTCACATCCTTGTGCCACTCACTCTGCATCACTTGGCCAGTATTGTCCAGGCCAGCGGTGCCCAAGGCCAACCCAGGCTCTTCCACAGACCAACCCAGTAATTTCCAAACTGCCTTGCCATGACTGAACACCCATGCTCATATGGCATGCTCATGGCATTCACTGAAAAAAATGGGAAGAGCCTTCCCCAGCAAGTCAGCTTCTCTCCACCTCTGCCAGGAAAGAGGCAAGACCTCCTGGGAAAGAGGAGGAAAGCCTGAGTGTCACATACTTCTCAACATCCCAGACCTTGCTTGACGACTGTGTTGTGCCTTGGCCTCAGTGACAATGGAGCCCTCCAGTCCCATCTCCCTCTCTGGTAGCCCTTCTGAATGATGA
>VXAL01002388.1:292-31931 GCA_013399475.1 Chauna torquata | reverse complement strand
GTGGGTGGGGGTGGGGTGGGGCGGGGGTGGGAGGAGCAGTTTAGAAATACCTAATTCAGATCATATGGATTATCAGTCTCATTTCTTCCTCTGGTTCAATATAACAGAATCATGAAAGAGCAAACAAATACCTAGTGATCATGCACATATCTTACGACTTAGTTTTCTTCTTTTATAGATTTATCAGATCTATGCCAAGAGATCTCCTGAAGATGTTTACAGAGTACTGCGATCCTTTGGCACAGACTACGTGATCCTAGAAGACAGCATTTGTTACGAAAAGATTTACAGTAGAGGCTGTCGGTTACGTGACCTACTTGATAGAGCTAATGGTCATGTAAGTATTACATACAAGACTTATGAAGAAAATATATTTTGCTTAGCTTCTTGTTGAAGCTCAGTTAACATTTGGAGTAGCTTGGGTTATTTCCACTTCATCATGAGCGTGGCAAAATCTAGTGGAGCTTTTAGACACTCAAAATCACCAAATTGAACCCTCCTTGCTTTTAATGGTATTTGATGGAATTCAACCTGTGCAAAATTAAATAATTGCTTCCTGCTGAGCTTCAGGTTAGCAGTACACAAATAGTGCTCCATTTCACAGGGTAAATTGCTTCATACCTTTGGTTCCCTCAGGAAAAGTAGACAGTTGTATTACTTCATTGTGTCAGGGGAATTGTCAAGCATTCTAGAGCTAACATGGAACCATAGCAAACCACATAACCCAAAGCAGATATTCACCACTGACAAGTCAGCCTTTTGTCCATGCTAGAGACAATGATACTGTAAATCTTTTTGTTTTCATGTTATTCTCTTCCTCTCGCGTGTTTCTTACAGTCACGTTAACAAAACTGGCCAGTCTGACACTGTTGAGTGTATTGTCAAGGTTGTTTTTAGTTTCTTGTTATTTTTTGCAACTGAATTGGCAAAAGGTATTTCACAAATCTGTTCAATTTCATTACAGATCATGGATGGTTTGGGAGAGAATGAACCTGATTTGAAGCCTTCATTGTATCCTCGCTTCTGTGAGGAAATTAAAAAAAATCTGCCTTCTTATACCATACACTTCACTAGAGTGTTTCAAAACAAAACATTCCATGTTTACAAACTTGCTAAGCATAAATAACATTTCCAACAATGGCTTCAAGTTCAGTATTTTAATACCAGGACCCATATTAGAAAATGCAGAAGTTTACAAACATTTTACATTTGTAAGACATTTTACACTGATAGTTTCTTGTTTAATTACTGCAATTTTTTGTTTGTTTGAAGAGTTTTAGTTTTGATAACATTCATAATGTTGCTGAAATTTTCATAGATTCATAAATGCTAGCTGAGACCATTTTGATTATGAAATCTGACCTGCTGAATACCTAGGATGTAGTTGTTTTCCAGTTGTAACCAGCTGAAAGACAAAATGAGCAGCCTGCATGACCACTGCAGAGTAGCTAGCCTATGAAGTTCTGCTCAGTGTTTTGGATTTTTACTATAAAATGATAGAAATTCATTGAAAGCAGGTCATGCTACTTCTGTACTGAGTATGCATTATCTTTGTGAATCTTTAAAATAATAAAAAATAGGGTTTATTCTTACAATCTGATCTATTCTGACAGATTTTTATGTTCTTTCAGTGCCTCTTTTTTGGGTTCATTGGGAATGTATGCGGATATGAGTTTCCAAGCTTGTGAGTGTGATTACAGAATCAGCAAACAAGTTTAAAACTTTAATCATTGTCCTGCATTTTTGTGATGCAGAAACATACTGTTTTATAACATTAAGCATTTAATGATGGAGTGTTATCTGTTTCTAAAGAGAATTAAGGTCGGAGCATGCTTGATACATGTTGCATGCATCCTTGTAAAATATCCTTGTAGAATGCTCAGGACAAACAAAAAACAAATTTCTCAGCTTGGACTCATGCATTATTTTCTGTATTTGCTTTCTGAACTACAGGGGATCCATTTTCTCCCCACATGAATTCCAGAAGTAAGATACCAAAACTGAACACTGCCAACCTTACAAAAGAAACATTCATCTCTAAAATTGACAGGAACCATAGGTATTTAAAATACGTTCCGGTATTAGAGCTTTGCTTTACAGTAGTCCAGACACAAAGCTGTTGATTCTATTACAAAAATCACTGTATCCTTGCTTTTTAGCCTAAGAAGTAGACTACAGTTATTTTAAATTGATTTGGAAGATTAAACGAAGGCAGTCCTCAATTCTGAGATTTTGTGATTTGTTTGTAGCCTTTGTCTTTTTACCAGGCTGACAGTTTGTGGATTTTATTGACTTTTTAAATGCTGTGTAGATAATGTGTCACTTTTACTGTGTTTTAGCGCTGCTTTGGTTTTATATTGAAATTAGAGATTAAGTCTGATTGAAAGTCTAACAGTACTCTCCAACTTTAATTAGATCCACTAAGATGGTTTGGTTTTTTTTTTTATGAAAAACAGAATTGTAGTAATCAAGTGCCTCTAGGCCAATGCTGAATTAACATTTGAACACCTATAAGAGTGTTTGTGGCCTGTGCAAATAACTCTATTATAATAATTACTACTGCAATTAATTTCTAATGATGGGAAACTTAAAGTGCTACTGATAGCAAACTCCACATTTAATTTAATCGAGATGTGTAATGAGATTAGCTTCCAAAACTGAGCTGTGTTCCAATTCCAAATGATTTAAATGTTTTTCCTTTTCAGTTGTACTAAGGTAAATTACTGAAGACATAGAGATGGTTATGTCACATGCTCAAACAATTTTATATTCAGTAAATACTCATTAAACAATGTTCAGCATCCTTCTGTACTTTCATGCTAACACAAAAAGAAAGCGTGCTTTAATCAGACTGTGTTTAAATCAAACATTGACAGTAGCTAGGCTGTTAAACTGAGCAACTGAAACTCCTGAGTAATTTCTATCCTGTATCCCTTAATGAGGTTGGAGACCACTGCAGTTTAACGTAATACAATAATAAAACATTTTAATCAGTATTAAAACTTTAATTAGGCCCATAATGATGCATGCCTGTTCTTGCTGAAGCATGGGTCAGTGAATTCCGCAATGAGTGCCTTACAGTAATTGAAAACAAGCACGTGTAAGGTAAAGTATATCTAGGCTATATTGTCTTATTTTAAAACGTGGTTGTATCTTTCTTTAAAGGTGCAGTAACTTTCTTCTGATTGAAATGAGAGATTCCAAGATCCAGTGGTATCCCAAGATTTTCACAATTTATTTGTAGGTAGCAGATGAGACTAGGAACTCAACTACAACAATAATTATTTTAAGTAGACTTTTTTTCTTCAAAAACACAGCCTCTAATTTTGCCAAAGGAGAAATTTAACCTTTTTGTAGAAACTACAAAGTGTGGGTTTTTTATTTTTTTAAAACAAAATAAAACCCAAGCTACCTTTGTTCTTGGGAAGGCATAAAAAGTACGGCTCTCCTGAGCCAGAACTACCCCAATAACACAGTTTCTTCTTGTAACACAACTATCCCCTGAAGTAGCACACTAGAAATTTGAAGAATTAAGATACAAAATGTTTTGAAATTTTTGCATTTAGCGCTCATTAAGGCCCAGGTAGTTTGTGACACTTTCAAACAATTCCAACAATTCCTCTAGCTGAAAGATTTAAGATTAAATGGTAGGGCATATTTCAGTGACTGTGTAGTAGAGCATTCAGAAGACTAATCTCCTTAAAACAGTAAAATAGAAAATGCCAAGGAATAAAAGCACTTACCAGCTCAGAGGAAAGGTACACGCTCATCAACACAGTACTCAGAGGCAGCAAGCAGCTGCTCTTCTGTCCCTGATTTAAAGGCTTGCCCGCCAGAGCAAGGCATGCTGGGGACGGCTGGCGCGGCGGTGAGCAGTTGTTGGCCAAGGTACTGGGCTGTGTGGGGACTGGTGGTAAAAAGGGCTACGCTTCCTGTTCCTAGGGGTTGGGTGGAAGTCCTGGAGGCTTCTAGGAGGTATGTGGTGTTTTGTTTGTCTGCTTATTTTCTCTACTTCCTGTGTCTTACTAAGGTATATATATTTACTGTGTTAAAAATGTGCAACTTTTTTTTATAATAACATCACCTGTTCCTGAACTACATCATCCTGATGCACCTTATTTCCAAGTGGCTGTTGTAGCATCACTGTTTCGTCGTATTAAGTATGATGCTCCCCCATGAACAACCCTCGTGGCAATGCATTTACCAAAATCTTACAAATAACTAGCTCTGTGAACGATGCCATCATGATTTCTTGTGTGTGTTACGTAGTGCGTGGAAGGGCTTTTAAGCTGTGCGTTGTCAGTGGGATGGTAGGCATTGAATGACTTATTTTAGATCACAGAGACAAAATGTTATCAAGTAGCCGGAATGTTTTTAGGAGAGAAAAGCCTTTGAGGTCCATAAGTACATTTTCATTTTGTGTTTCAAAGTTCTGCTGATGAGATCTAACATACAGTGATTTTATATGTTGTTGTAAAGAGATGTAATGACTTGTATACTAAATAAATGGTGTAATTTGAAAAAGATTTTTTGGTTTTTATGGTGGGACAGATTGAGAAAGGTGCTGTTTGTTAGGGAATCTGCTTTTTTTCAGTCCATGTAGAGGAAAGGAAAAAATTTTTCAGCAGGCAGTTTTGGCTTTTCTCAGGCTTGTTAAATGGCATTTATCGCTGCGTTTTTTGAACCATCTTTGTGTTTTACCAGCTTGCTTTGACCAATAGGGATCTGCTCATTTCCACATTATAGCTTAAGCTTTAGTAGAAATGAAATACATATTTGGGAGAGAAGAATTACAAGTATTGTGCTTTATTTGAATTAGGATCTCCTGCATAGGTATGTTTTTAAAAATCTAGACATTCTCTTGGCAGGGAGAAGCAAGATGTGCAGAAGTATACATATGATTATCCAGCATGTGTTGGTTTTTTTTTCATTTGCAGTGCCTGAGTGCAGAATATTTTCACATGTGTAGTATCGCTCTTATAATGAGTTTTTGGAGAGTTTTGTCACCAATGTTAATTAGGTACAAACAGGAATTCATAAGATTAATTTAACTAATGGAATGTAATCATGACGTGGTGTGCTTGTGTAGATAGGAGTCGGTGTTCCAGAGAAGCAGGTTTCTTGAAACCTCTTCATTGATCAACAGTTATCAATAGCGTGGTGCACACTATTTAAGTCCCCAGGAAACGGCCATGGTTTTTTTTTCATTTCCATAACTAAGGAATTGCGCAGCTTGCTCCTACTCTCCTAATTCTGCTTGTCTTACAGCTGTGGTTTTTCTTCTAAACGCACTGGTACTAGTAGGTCAGGTCTGAAGACAGTCAGCTTTCATATAGCTTGGATACATATTATATACTTGGAATGTTATTTTAAAAAGGGAAAAACACAAAGATTAATGTAGTTGGCAGACAGACATTAAATACTAGTATCTCCATGATTATTTAAATTTCAGACCTTTACAAATATTTTATACTAAATAAAATGTTCTTACTACATGTTAAATTATGTAAAGAACATGGAAGAAGATTAATAAAAAGTACCAGATTACTGATAATCCAACTACCTGGGGACCCAATGATTTTTATTTAAATTTTTTTCTTTCCCCTCACTCATTGCAGCGCTTTCTGTTGGCAAGCCAGCTGTCCCTGTTCTTGAGAGATGTCGGTGCTGTACTTTGATAAGCTTTTTTGTAGAGGGGCTGAAATACTTGTGTCTGTGTATGGGGAACAAGTGAAGATACGCTTTCAGAAATTGCACAGTAATTAAAAGAGCAACATGCAAATTAAGGCAGATAAATTAATTGAACTAATTAGTAATCCCTAGAAAGAGGAAAAGCAAATTTTAATAGGGCATGGCAGCTGCAAATGAATATGCACTGAGGTTGTATCTACGCCAAGTTCCTATAGCATTTGAAATGTTTTTCTGACCTTTTGCTTTATACCATATACTCTGGAAAAACCTTTGTCTAACTGCAATTACAAATGCGAGCAACTCTGAGGGTTTATTGTTTGTTTGTTTACAAATCAGTGCCATAGCTGGAACTGGGGAAGGAGTAGTAGAGCGGCAGCTTCAGCTTGGCTTCCAAATTGCCTGTTTGGGAATGGAAATAGGACACATCGCAAACTGAGCAACTCTGCAGCTGTGACTGAGCAACCAAGCTGCCTGCGTGGCTCAGAGTCACCAAGCTACAAAGTTGTGTTCTGGCTTGCTTTACCCCCACCCAGCGACCATTTAAGTACTCCGCAGAAAGTCCAAGAGCTTAACAACAGTGCTGAGCTCTCCATACCACAGAATACCCTGTAATCAGGGCACTTTTCTGGCAAGGTGGGCATGTTTGTAATTTTTCTTAGAAGCTTGTTTAACTGCAGTGAATTTGGAGCAAAGCACCAGTGACTCCTCTGTTTATTGCATTTTGTTGCAAACCTCAACCCAGTATTTGTGTGGGAATGAATTAAGATTACAGTGTAGGGAGGAAGAAGAAGGAAAATAACTGGAGCGTTTTGAGATGTATTAGGTTCCTTGTCATTCGTCCTGCCTGTCGCACCTGACGTTCTGTTAACCATCTACCTTTCGTACAGGTCCATGTCCTACTGAATGTGAGGCTCAGAGTGACGGGACATGCTGCATGTCACCTTAGCTCCCGAATCCCAGCCAGAGGCTTGACTGTAGAGTAAGGCCTATGGGGAACACAACTCGAGTAACTCTATTGCATGTAAAGTTAGTAACTTCCTTCTTCTTAGAGTAGTTGTCTGTCTGTGGCAAAAAGCACTTGTATCTGGGAATAGGACTGGTCTGTGGCCCCAGCCAGCTTGCAGCAGTGTCGGGAAAACTCGGAGATGGTAACATCTGAGTGCGTACCTGGAGCTTGAGTCCACATATCAATTAGAAGCAGCTGCTGCTTCCCTCAGCTCCTCAGGCAGGACAGCGTGCATGACTGATGTCTGTGGAAGTGTCTGATCAAAGATGAGAAGCGAAGTCATTCAATAGAGTCCAAGCTCTAGTCAACCTTAAATATACGCAAGGAAGAGACGTCATATTGAGAAGGCTTATTTATTATTTATGTGGTGCTTCAGATATGTGTGACACTTCACAGGCAAATAAAAAGACAGTCCTTGCCCCAAGGAGCTTACAAGCTAAATTAAAAACAGCCAAAATGACAGTATATCCATAGCTGTGGCAAGAACACAAGGTATGCACATACAATTAGTGCTGTTTGGGGAAGGGATAGATTTTTTTGTGCATAGTATCCATTTACTTCATTTTTCATATCCTGTTTGTGACTGTTATGGCAATGAACTACAGAATCTGACATACCTGACTCGTGAACATTACAAGATTTATTAACCTCTGTTTCCTCACAGGTAAATGTTATCCGTAAAATTATAAAATCATAGCTTATGTACCATCTGCGACTCAAAACTATTACGCATGGGTAAAAACAGCATTTAGCTTTTCCACTTGAAAATGCCACATTATCTGAAGTGTGTAACCATTAGTTGATTGTGTGCTCAGGATTGTCCAAAGCGTGTCACACATGCATGCAAGAACAAGATACTGTGTGAACATTTCTCACTCGGAAAATGTACAAATTATTAATCTAGCCTATAAAACAAAAATAAAAGCCAGACCTCCCAGAACAACCTACTGATGCAACTGTAAGCAAAGCCATTTTAATATCTTCATTTTACAATGCCTCATTGTTTTATGCTTTGTTTTAATGAAACAAATCTTAAAATCTATGATATTCATATTATCACCTGACACTATCAGATATAATTTACATATGATTAAAAAGAAATAACACAAAATATTCTTATGTTCCTGCTGCACTTTACTTAATTTATATATACAACTGGTCTATTTTAAAAAAAAAAAAAAAACTTTATGGTGCCATCTCTGTTCCAAGTATTTTCTATTAAGGAAAAAAAAAATCCAGAATACTAGCTGGACATTAAACAGTCTGAAAAGAAGAGTGATATTTTTAGAACATATTTGACCCCCTGCAACTGCTGTTAGTTCCTCCCTCTCTTTGTCCCTAAATGATCATGATTTTGTACTAAAATGTATCAGAGGGCTGCATTATTTTGTGCTGTCGTATTGCTATGATACATTAGCCAGGATAGCTGTATTGTAGCTCATGCATGATTTTTGGAAAACTACCATCTTTTAATTACTAGCTTTCGTTTATCACAAGATTTTAGTTTTAGAAGCCCAGGTGCTGTGTGAAGTTCTTTTTTTGGATACAGGAAAAGACCTTCAGTCTTCTGACATTTTAACAAGATCCCACGAATTTTGTTTTTTCTTCATTGAAAATGTGTCTGTATACCCAGTCAGCTCTCCCTGGCAAGGTATTAGCCACGATTGTAGCTGCTCAGTGCTTCTATTAGAACAGTCTATCTCCAGCTTCTTAAACGTAGTTCTTGCAATGCTTCTATGAAAGGTTTAGCAAAACATGATGAACAGGGCTATAGATGCAAATTACATGGCTCAGGCTGGTTTAGGCTCAGTGTAGTAGTCCATTAGGAATGAGAGGTTAAGTGTGGTGG
The DNA here is from genome assembly GCA_013399475.1 of Chauna torquata. Lineage (NCBI taxonomy): Eukaryota > Metazoa > Chordata > Aves > Anseriformes > Anhimidae > Chauna > Chauna torquata. The sequence continues at coordinate 23,385 of VXAL01002388.1, read as the reverse complement.
TTGCTACTGAAATTCCTAAATAGTGACCTTTGAGGCTAGTATCTTAAGGGAACCTGGCCTCTTAATTAAGAAAAGCATTTAGCTGGAAGCAGCTGACTTTCCGTGTTGTGCCTAAATTCAGTTTTTCCATTTGTATGAGAGCACAAAGTGATTTCATTAAGTTATAACCAAAGCTGACGAACAATGTTCTGAAAGATTAAAAAGTTAAAGAGCCAGGATCCAGAGACTCGTGTGCACTGCATTCAGTGAGCAGCTGCTGTCCCTGAGGCTCAGGCAGGGAGACAGGATGGATATAGTACAACATGCCCTTTACTTCTGCAAGAGATGCGTGCTTTTTTTCTTCAAACAACTGCTAAAGCTCCTACTGAAAACAGTACACGCAGCATGCTTTTCTTCATGGTTTGAGCACCACGTTAGCTTATGTACACAGGATCTCTTAAAGAGTTATTACGTTAGTAACAGAAAATTCTGTTTATTTCTCAAATACTGTATGTGAATAACTAAGTACACCAAGCTGTCTGTATTCTTTCCCTGTAGTTTTAATCCTCCAAAGTAAATGTCCAGAATGACCCAAGACAAGCTCCTACTACTAAACGTTTCCATTAGGTGCAAATTGTGGTCCATTAGTGGGAATTTCAATTATGTAAGTAAGTTGTTTTAAAACATAAAAAGGAGGGAGGGCAGTAGTACACAATAATTGAAAATAAGTAGCAAGAGCATGAAAACCTGTCCTTCACACTTCTTCCAAAACTTTGACAGTAGTACACCTGGTAATCTGCAGGTCATCTGCATCTGTATGTGAGTATAGTTCACTTAGTTTCTCAAACTTTGGTCCCCACTCTTTAATGTCATCGTACACTACACCCTCGTCCAGTTCAGGGGAGCTCAGCGTACTGAGGCTGCTAGCGACCGAGCCTTCTCCTTCGGTGCGAAACACCTGCAGTGAGTCATGGGGTGCAGCCTGGGGATGATGGGCAGCATCTCTAAGAACATCTGACAAGTACTGACCAAAGTCTGCACTAGTAAAAGATACTTTCATAGTCAGTGATGTTTTGGTCTGCTCCTGCGTGCTTGGGGACGCATCACTAAAGAATTTGTTCAGTTTTGTTGCTTTTTCTTTCTTCTTGTAGAAGGAATAGGCTGGGCCGGTTTGAATAGACACCTGCAGTTCTGCCATGTTGTATGCATCCTGGAGTGAGAAACCATTCACGTTAAATTAATATTCTCTATAGGTCCCAACATTTCATATTCTATTGGACGTAAAGAAGAAACAATCCTGAGGCAGTCTGTTTCGTGTGAACACTACGTGAAGGACTGGCTTATTCAACTAACTCTGCCGCTTACAGTGAGCAAAAGAAAGCCAAAGACTGCCAAGCAGGTGAGAATGGCTGAGGAACACCTGCACAGGCTGCGCTGCTACAGTTAGGTTCAAAATCAAGTCTAGTTTCCTACTAGAAGCCAAATAAGAATGACAGAAATGCCCCAAGTTTTGTTCTGAAATTCAGATCTGAGTTTTTTTTTCATCACTAAACACTGACACTGACTATAGTGACAAAGGTGAGAAAGGATAGTTCACAAGTAGCTATTTAAAGGTCAAACATCTACTGTGATTTCTGTTTCATCTATGTGGAGTAATTCCCAATTATCTTATATGGAAGTGGCATGATTGTAAAACCCAAATAACTACCTGTTACCAAAAAAAAGTTTCCCCTCTCCTAGTGAAGAAGCAGTTAATGCCATCTGATAGTTGTGCTGCAGTTCCTGAAGTGCAGCTTTGGTCACTAAAGCTGCCACTACAGTACGTTAGTCGCAGTAACTGATCAAAATCTTTATGCTAGCTGAAAGAAAAGCGTTCTACAGCATCCTTCAGCTACAATCCAAAGGTTGCATCTCTGAACATACTTACAGGAAAAAGAAGAACGTTGACAGGCTGCATGAAGCAATGCAGTAGAGCAAACAGGTAATTACTTGCATTGCTCACCTGGATAGTAGCCGTCGATGTCAGCGCTGTCAAATCAGCACTTTCCAAAAGATTACACTTACTCTCTTACACTGAATTGCGCGTAACCTTTTTACAAGAGATTATCCTAGCTAATCGTGGTGAGTATTTGCTCAATTTCAATCAGGGACAGAGAACTGCTTCAAAAAAAACCACCTGCACTCAAGAGGCCGTGTAAGTGGCCAGACTAGGCTTTGGGACAGGACTGTATGAGAATGGCTGCTGATTTCCATTCATCCAGAGAGTGGATACGGTTAGTGATGGACTATGAGACATGCGTATCTCAGGCACGTTCTCAGTAAGCGTAAGCTACCATATGATCCCAGTGTATTTTGTAATAGCACGACTACCAGTGTAATCAGTAAAAGATGACAACTCTTAGCCATACAAAATTTATGTGGGAGTTTGTCCAAATACAGATTTAAGGATCACCCCTTGAGTGAACTGGGTGATACTGCATCATCCTTCACTGCTGCTAGTTGCTCATTAAAATGATACCACATTTCTTCTGATTATATACCAGTACGAGTTGGCAGTCTACAAACCAAAGACTGTCCTTGCCTCTGGCTTCAAAGCTGGCTTTTAATGCAACTAAACACAAAATGTTAAGTGTATACTCAACAGTGCACTAATTACTACAATTTTTCTGAACTCCTCATTTCTCTGAAGGATATTTATATTTATTTCAGGTGCAGAAACTCCTTAGTAATACAGCCTTCTTTCTTGTCCCAGCAGTCCTACCATCAGCTAACATTCCAAAGACAAAACTCTCTTCTCCAAGTACCCTTGGGATCCTTTGTTAAGATAACATTAAAACTTAAATTTCTGTAATTCTGGCTACTTCGCTTTTTAAAATCTAGACAAACAATTAGGTATTAAAAATACTAGAAAGTTTTAGCTGCAATCCAAGCAACTACAGAATCTGAATAATTTAGGAACAGGACATAGAACCTGTAGAGGCTTCCCTCAAAACAACGTTTCTTCAAGATGGAGTAATAGCCTCAGATTAAGATCATTAAGTCACTAGCATATTCGATTCCACTGCTTAAAATCAGGAGTGTATTTCAAGATCTCTCCAAGAGTAATATACATGTCATACAGTAACTAAGGATTTCCTCAGTCTACAAACCTTCTGGGTGCAAAATTGCAAAATACTGCAGAGGAAGTTAATAAAGAAAATAGGATTTATGTGTATAGCTATGTATCACATGGAAAAATGTCCCTGTATTTAATTTGCTCGCAGTAACTCATCAAGAAATTGAGGACACTGTACAAGTAAGAATATTTTCTCAGGTGGCCTTGTAAAACACTCTTACTATTTTATGACTAAAAAGATATTTTGAATTTTGGGACACTTCATATTTGTTTTTTTATCACTGGCTTTTTTTGATCTATCACTTCAGTGCCCTGACAATTATTACCTCTGCAGTGTCACGGCACCTTTTGAATCCATGAAATTAACTGTTTCAAAGAAGGCAATAAAGATTTTTACATTTTTAACATGGCAAACATCTGTGGGTCAGCAAATAATGTATTTAAAATTTTTCATCCATAGTATCTGCAACTTTCTCTCATAGTTCTGGCTTAAAACGCCAGGTAGAAATCCCTAAAACAGCCAGCCAAAATGTTAGTATTGTCTATTTTGAGTTGACTCTGGTTTACTCTAAGTATAAAAGCAACTTGTGGTCACTAGTCTGTTTCTCTCCAGAGGAATGCAGAAAGGTTCTTCCACAACCACCTCATGTACTTTAAGGTTTAAGTGAAACAAATGTAGTACCTGAATTTCCTAACAAGTAAAGTGTGAGTAACTGTAAGACCTTTGAGAAAACAAGTCTAATATTTAGAACAGCAGACAAAATGCTGTTATGAACAGGCTCCAAGAACAGTCAGTCTATAAAGAACAGTTGGTGTTAGGCTCTTCCAAACCCTTGGTGCTACAGCAGTAATCACCAGAGAACCACAGCATCTCCTGCGCCTTGAAACCAAAGACATCAGCTGTTAGTTCTTTACTGCTAAACTCGCTACAAGAATTTTAAATATGCACATAGGATCACTTGCTTTGAGACAAATTAAAAATTGATAGGCACTTACTTCTGCTTTAAAAAACATGAATTCTTGTATACCAACCCTTGCAAACAATTATCGATTGCAGTAATGACTCAGCAGAACAAAGTCTGAGGTCCTCAGTTGTAAAGGAATAGCATAATTTTTCATTAGCATGGTGAGCCCCCAGTCCCCTTGTACTAGTAATGTAACACAATGATCCTTACGTGGTCTTGTTCCCCACCCCCTTCTTCATTGTAGTTGAGGATATTTTCTCTGATGTCCTCCAAATCATCACGGTGTGCAGATACATGATAAACTCCTCCATTCAGACCTTTGTGACTCTTCCAGCAAGCCCACAAGAACATAGCACTGAACAGAACTGTGTAAACACACAGGAGCAAAACAACAGAATTCAGAAACAAATAAAACATTTGTATACAAAGTACTGCAGTGTGGCTAAGCCAACAGCCACTCTACATGAGGACTGCTGTACTGGTATGCAATCAGAACCAGTAAGGCTGTAGTTTTGTTTTTCTGAACACGTTTGGTTTTTGCACTCTTCAGTGCAGTTGTACGTGAACACCAAAGACAGAAGAAAAGGCCTTTAGAGAGTATTTTAAAATACCCTTTAAAGTACAGCTTTGAAGTTAGAAGCATAACTAACTGAAGAACTGAATGCCGCGAGTTAAACTTTTTAAGAGAAAATGCGTACAAAGGGGGAGCACATAAATGAGTTGAGTCACAGATACAATTAGAAAGAAATGAAGCATAAGAAGACATGAGACAAAAAAGGAAATGACTTTTATACATACTAGAAAAAAATCAGGCACACTTTGCCTTAGCATCCATGAATTTAAACACTTTTCTTAAATGCTTAGGTGCGTTTTACACACTGACAGTTGTAAAACTTCAACATAAGATACCTAACATTATGTAAATAGAGACCTGTGTACCAGTGTGCTACCAACTCTATAAAAATAGGGAAAAGCTCACAGTAAGACCTCAAACCATTGGGAACCATAAACTAATGCTGCAGTGAACTAGACGGACTAGAATCTCCTACAGAGCACCTACGGCAGAGTGCAGTTCTGTAACAGCATCTAGACGAGCTCTGAACCGAAACTGGTGTACACTGCGGTCTATGCCCTGCAGCGTGCTGGGCAGCTGTACTCTTCAAGCTGAATCAATGCATTTAAGACGTATGTTTACCTCTTCTTTTTTTCCCCCCAAATTACCAGAAACGTGACCCATGGATTTTCACACGTAACTTTTTGGCAGTCATAATTAGCTGAGCTGATTTTGAGATACTCAAGAAGTCTTTTCATGTTCTACATCTCTCCTGTTCCTTTACTGTGACTGCTAATAAAAAGCCCATACTTAATATAGCCCACGTTCCAAGATATAACAGAATCCAAACCAGAAGAACACCTCCCGAAGATAGCACCTCTTCCATACAGATATCAACAGTGTAAGCTCCTGCCTGATTTTCTGCTCAGCTAGAAATGAATTTATGATCTCAAGCTGTCATTAAACATGGCTGTTATTAAAAGCATTCTGTGAAGTTCATTGTTTCTTTGATCCATAGCATTAGTGCTGCGGCAGCTGCAAGCTCCAAAGCATCACTGTATCATTAGATGACCATGAGCTGAAGCCTCCTCCTGGCAGGGAGGGCTGAGGAAGGTTCATGTGATATCGCACCAAGATGAAGCCACTCCAGTATTGCTTTACTTGCAAAATGGTTCCATATTTGAATTTCAAAACGTAATCAGATGTCAGAAAAGCAGCTTTTCTAATCTACTGCAAACTTACAAATTTATACTTAAAATAGCATGAATTAATCATTTTATAAGTGCATTACCACTTTTTGGAAGGTATATATGAGAAAGGCCACTTGAAATCGTGAGAACACTGATTTTATTAAAAATTCTCCTAACAAAAGTTGCAGTTGTGCGATATCATAGGTAACCACGTGTTTAGATTTTCACAACAATGCACACCAATTGTTTAAGAATGACTGTTTCTGACTCTTAATTTAGACCTAAAAGATCAGCAGGATTATTATATAAAAGTTACTGTTGGTTTCTCAGCCAAGTTTAGTCAAGCACAGGTAATAACACAAATTCAGCTCACAATAAAACTGCTATGACTCGGGGGGAAAAAAATAAGTTCTTTACCATAATGAACTCTTATCAACGTCAAGTAACTGATTCCAAAAGCTGTGAAACCAGTTAGCTTCCCACGTTATTTGCTGTTCATATTTGTATGGCAAACATAGTATCTAGCAGACTTGGGGAAAGAGATGGTATTTCAGGTGGCTACGGATCAATTCAAAATAGTCCACAATAAACTTTTGTACTCTTACTACAACTTCTGAACTAAACAAAAACCGTAAAAGCTATGAGAAAAATTCTGTGTCCTTACTCTGGCAAACTTTCATGAAATTTGAATAAACAAGAAGAACTAGCAGATGTGATCCTCCCTCAAAAGTGAGATCCTTTTCGTCTTTTCTTTCTGAGACCAAATACCTAAGCCTGAAAATGGTTCAAGAAGCCTAAAGGAGCCGTTGTGACACAACTGGTTAAGACAAAAGAAACTGCTCATCTGACCAAGCGTATTCCTATCACACTGTGTTTCTCCTAGACTGAAAAATCTGTTTCAAGATCAGTAGTATTTCAAACAACTTTATTTCGTAGCATTTTTTCCTCATTCTTTTCTATTGAATTTGCTTCCAGTTATGCATCTGAACAGCTCCTTAGCAATCAACTGAAAATGTGCAGAAAATAAACTACAAAGACCTTCCATAGCTATCAAATGTTCATTCATTTAGCAATATATGCACATGGGGGTGAGAAATAAGTTTGCTGATAGTGCCGAGACCACGGCAAAGAAGTGAAGGCAGAGTTAAGTCTCCATTAGGAAACTAATATTTTCAGCAGGAGGATGAGATGATGACTACTCAGGACAAGACGGATAAACGAGTTCACCAAAGGTAGTACAATATGTAGTTGCCGTAACTACCTAACAATGCCAAAAAACAAATGCAGATGGCAAACATGGAACTAAGGGTCAGGCCTGTATCCTTGTGAAAGATCGCCAGCGTGACTTCACAGTTACGTCCAGTATAGCCATCAGGGCAGTGACACTGGAACTCGGTTGGTGACTGCGAGATGCAGGTACCATAGTTACAGGGCCTTTTAGCACATGCAGTGTAGACACACTGTCTGCCAGTGGCATTCTCCATGATCATGTGTCCTGGAGGGCAACTGAAAAGATGAAGACAAAATGAAACCATTAAACTTTGAGAAAAGTAGACATGAAAGACATCATTTAAGACTTTAAAACAGTCTTTGATGACTCTCTAAATAGTTTTCCAAAGTAGCTGCTAGAAGTTACTTAGAATAATTATAGGATTGTAGTCTTTTCTACAGCATCATACAATAACGAGCTCCACACCTTTAAAGCCTTACAGCTGAGGCTTTCAGAACCCAGGTAGTTCCAATGGCTTCTGCAAGATTACCCATATGAAAAATAGCTGCATTAGGGACACAGTCTGCAGTTCTGTTTCAGCAGGACAAGCTAAGCTATGCTCTTTACTTTTCCACCAAGGTGAATTTCCAGGAAAAACACATATCTAGAAAACTCCCTTTGCGTGGCCAGTGCCAGCCAGTAACGCTTAAAGCGTACGTTTTCAATGCACAGCTAACTTGAATCATAACTGAAGTGGTTGTCCTAAACTCAGCCCCAGCCACACACAGCTCTTAGCTTAATGATACGGTGCTTCTAATTCAACTCAAGAGGCCTGTAAGAGAACAAAGGTCACAGCTTAAGATGGCATAAGTCAGACGCTAACAAATGAAAGCACATCTACATTGCACAGCACAAGCTTCAAGACAGCTAGCCATGCTAGTGTCGCATTCCTCTCAAGCTAACATATCCCGTCTCCTGGTTCTCAGGGTGTAGAAACATTCTGGATTTATTGCTACTCTCTAACCATTTTTCAATGAAGACAGGCAGCTGAAACCATTACAGAACCAGTGGAGACACTGATTTACATCAGCAAAGGGCAGCACCTAAAAGGTACTCTGAGTAATGTGATGCCTACGCAGGCATCTAGCTTAGGGTTTGACTGTAGTTCAGCTGATTTGGACAGATTGCCAGTGGCAGCCTTCAAGCTGCACACTTCTCCAGTGTCCACCCTTTCCCACCTGAACCTGGAGGTTTCTGTGCATTCATTTCCACCAATTACCTGCATTCATGCATCATCCACAAATCAATACAAACAAATTCCTGGTCACAAGGGTTATTCCTACAAGCCCCTGAAGAACAGCCTTCTTTGACGCTTTGGGCACTTAATACTGACACCAGCTCCTTTGTGTGAGTATCCAGTGGGATCCTGTAGTTATTAAATCTGACATCCTTCATGCATCCTGAGGCAAGACACAAAGAGACTTTTAAAAGCCATTCAGCAAGAATGATTTGAAGCACCTGTAGGCTTTGACATAATTTATGTTTAACAAAGGACCCAGGCTACCAAAGTTTAAATCTAGGACTGAATTTACCTAAACTTTCATAGTATTGTCCTCCATTTTTTGACTGAATTTATTGAAGTTTTGATCAAGATTCCCAATGTTTTCTATAAGAACCAAGCACTGCTGCAGACCTGTATCTGCTTGTGTTCAAGACAGCAGAACATGTACCTCTTCACTGTGTTTTCAAAAGAGAAGTCCAAATATTGTGGAAATTTTGCTACATTCTTCAATGTGTACCAGTATAAATTGGATTTGGTTGATTTTTATCTGTAGTTTACAACTTAAAGGCAAGCAAACAAAAAAATAACAGGGTGAAACAGCCTTGGGTCACGGACAGAAATTTTGTACTGAAGATGTGTGACATTAATTCTGTATGTATGAGATGCCTCAGCATAAAAGTATATGCCTTGATGAATTAAGTACATTTTACAAATTCAAGACCCTTAAAGTTTCAGCTGCTTAACAGCAGCATTAATTGTCCTAAATAAAATGATCTTTGTGTAACCATTTAACTTCTTTAATCTATTTACTTCGAAACAAATACTACTAGTCCCACAAACAAAACTTCAAAATACGGTCCCTAGTTCTCAGCATAAATTTCAGTTACGGGAATACTTCCAGTGAAACAGAAAACAATCTTTTTCTAAATAATTCGTGATATGCTCCTGTTGTAAGTTGTTACTCTATTTAATGCATATACATATTTTATGTTTTCTTCTAGCATTTTTTGTTATTCACTGAAATACTTTTATCTGGTGAGAACAGTACCATCTTGTTTCAAACAGATTTACTAGAATCTGGTTAAAGAGGTGACAGGCACGGGACAGAGAGGTGATATACAGATAGCAGGCATATTTAACCAAGTAATGGCGTGTGTGTCCTGTCAATATAAAAGACATGTTGCATGACTCTGCAATACTTGTACTGTGATTTAAGGTGGAAGGTGAGCTGTCAACTAAGGACAGAATAAAGCTCTTATGGGTAGCTTAGCCTTACATTTCTCTGCACTTCTCCTTTTTGTAACTGTATTCTATTTCCAGGCTGAAAACTGATTTATTTTTTAACTGACGTAGTGACTTTGCCCATGCAGTTGTGAAAAATTCATACTTTTATGTCTAATTCAATAAACCATTTCTAATTTTAGTTAATGCTTCAACTGAGTGCATGTAAAATCCAATAATAAAGGTGGTGCATAAAGATAATAAACCAGTTGTGTGCTACGCAATGCACATGTAAAATGGAAATATTCCTTTTAGCAAAGGGACAGTTGTGTTTGGCAGGGAAGGACAGCTGCCAAGTGGACTGGATAGAACCATACAATGAACTAGTTCTGTATATGTAATGCAATGAGCCATCCACAGTCCACCTGGGAGCAGCTCCTGGATCTCAGTTGCAAATACTCTATATAGAGTCATGTGGCGAGGTTACTCTCTTTGCATGAAGTCTGGTAGCTAACAGTACGTGCACATATTTCCCTGCTGTACCTTTTCATAGTCAGAACAGTTCATTTGTCCCTCTTGCAAAGTGCCATGCAAAAAAATCCGTTTACTATGGGCTCTACATAAACGGGAAGAACTTCTTGCAGTATGCCCATGTAGTACCAATAAACCTTCACTTTCGCAGGTCAATATTCTGAACACTGAGATCATGAATTCCTTACCTTGAAAACTCTTGTTTAGATTGAATGGGTAGGTGTTTCCAAGGACCAAGCTGCTGGGGTCAATCACAATCTCTTTGTATACTCCTGTTGCTTTCCGAATTTCTCTCTTCCCACCTCCTTCATAAAGGCGAAGAGTAAATTCATTTTCATTTCTGTCCAGCGTGATATGATGCCATTCGCCATTATCAATGTTGTAGGAGGGAAGGCTCACAGAATAGTCTCCATCACCCAGATTATACGAGACCATTAAGAATCCCTGAACAACCTTGTGGATAATTAAAGTAGTAAGAAAGAAATGAGAAGTCATCACCTGACAGTTTATATTGATCTGTAACTATCCCATTACTTGAACTAAAACTTGTACATAGTCATCAACCTTAAATAACGCATTTTTTTAAACTTAGGGTACATTTAGACTGCACATACTGAGATGACTGCAGTATAATGTGAAGGTACTTCAGGTGCTACTGAACCAGACGATCTAATCACTGGTCGCTGTGTACTCACAGTAGTATGTAATTCATTCACAGCAATTTTACCCTGCTTCTCTCTTTGACAAATTTATGGGGTTCTTCAAATGGTTGAGAATCTGATGTATCACTTCTACACTGACAGCGCAAACCAACTTAGCTCAAGAGGTACCTCATTCAGCGGTATGTATAAAACGAACAGATATAATTTTCAGAGGCCAACACCATTAGAACTGCTACAGGCAGCTTTCTTGGCAGGGTCCGAACTACGCAGAATCAGCCACTCCTGGCCATGGCTGAACAGGACACCACGGCAGACAAACTACTCATACCGTTCTGTGTAGCAACTTCTACTTCACTGTAACAGGCAATAAATTCCTTTGAAATCCAGTGGGATTCCATGATTGTAGGGTCAACATCTTAAGTGAGGGATCAGATCCCTAAGTGTCCGTAAAGAGAAGTCACAAGATTTTTGTGCTTGGCGTAAGGTTTTTGGTTCTATTTCCAACTCTTAGACTAGTTTCTCTGCACTAAGTATAGGCTGGGATTGATTTAACTTTATGCTATTACTGTCTGGGATGACTTGCTCACCTGCAGGGTTATGTGTTCATCCTTATTTCGAGACAACATGCTTGTGATGATACTCTCAGGCTGCCGTGTCCTAATCATAGCTTCAAACAGTGTCCTGCGGGCAGGCACGCTGACGGGAAGCTGATAGCGAATGTGACTTCCTGGCCCAAATGTGTATTCTTTGGCAACTAAAAAGATGGGGATAAAGACCTTTAAACCATTCTGCAGGGAGAGGGAAAAGTTATTGTTTCCATTATTTTTCATAGTAAGAGTTGAAAGTAAAAGAAATGATTGCAGTGCAGAGCATGGGATCCATAACTTGGATCTGTCCTTTTATCTATTTCCACAACTTCCCCACTCACTCTCCTACTTCATCTTCCGTCGTTAAAGAGGTGATCTCCCTCCTGACTTGATCCTACTAATGCTCCTCCTTACAGTGCTCACAGAGGATGACAGCAGGAAAGCAGAAGCTCTGACCAAGACAAAAGAAGAGACTGCAGACAAAATACCACAACCAATTTTCACAACCTATTTTATAATTGTCTTTTTGCTGTGAACTTTGGCTAAAGACATTAGAGAAGGATCCTATACTGAAAAAATAGATCCCTTAAGCCAGTACAGTCTACTTCAGACATCAACAGAGCAGTCAGTAACTTCCAGTTCCAGTTGTGTAGTTCTAATTCTGCACAGTACACGAGCATACTCACATTTAAGTTTTAGGCTATTAGGTATTTCTGAAAGTGTAAACAGATGCAAATTCAAAATAGTGTGAAGAGAGCCAAGTATTTTTTTTACCATTCCTTTGTCATGCAATTTCCATCATACAGTTAATGCACAAACATCCATGGACTAAAGAAGTGATCTAACACTGAGAAAGTAATTCCTTAAAGGGATTTTTAAAAAAAATTGTTAAGAACAGCCAGCAACTACACTGAAACATGGCTTTACACAATTTAAATATCAGAAACTAACTCAGTAATCATTACTGGCAAACATTTTAAGTTTTCTGTATTGTAAAATGAACAAGCCTATCAATTATACAACAGAAAAACAGACTTCACCTTTATCGCATCGATAACCATAGTAGCCAGGCAAACAATGACAAGCAAACGAGCCCCAGTCTCCAAGACACCTCCCATGAATACCACAGGAAGAAGACCCCATGGTCTCACAGCTCCCATCCGTAAGTGTGCAGCCAGGGAAGCTATTCAGGGACTCTGCAGGAGACTGAAGGTCATATACCTTCAAGAGAAAATCGTATCACACCAAAATATTATTTAAGAAGTACTTACACTTCATTCTTAAATAGAAATAGCTATACCACGTTAGTCTATTCTTCATCTGCATTGCTTAAGACACTATTTGCTTTTTGATGCTGAGATTTTAACTTATTTTTACTGAAGTTCAGTTTTTAAACACTAAACATCAAGACCATATTTTGCTTTGAATAAACTCAACTGACTACGAAAGCAAAAATGCCTAATATTTCCTAACAAAGCAGACAGCTGGCATAAATATACCATTATACCATTGCCATTCAGAAGTTCCCCGAATGGGCAAAGAAGCTTGAAAGACAGCTGCATGAAGTAAGGGCTAAACAAAGGCACAGTTTTTGGCTCACAAATAAAATACATCTGTTTGTAATTAAGAAACATTTTTTCAAGGTGGTTATTCTAATTCTGAAAGAAAAATCCAGAATTTTCTTGTATTTTACACACTGATGTACACAGACCTTGAATGGATTAATGGAAGCAATAATTTCAGGTATAATAAAAAATTACTAAAAATTTAAACAAGAATTTTTCTCCTTTGCTAAAGCAAGATGTTACACTTCTCTTACCTGAGTATCCAAGATGAAATTGCGCAAGCAACCAGAGAAGTGTTTGTGTAGCAATTGTGGGTAGGAATATGGTAACAATTCTTTTACACCACCCAGCTGAAGAACATGGTTCACATTCAAGTATCTTTTAAAACAATATGCATAACAAAAATAAATGTGAATTTACCTTCAAACATAAGCATTACATAATAAGACAAACACCTACATTGCATTTATAAGGAACAGAGGCTTTCTAAAATAACAGAAGAACCCAAATATTTTATCTACTTCTTTCTCTGAAATACAGTTAGTCAGCAAGCAGAAACTCTGGCCCTTTATAATTAGGGGTAATTTATTTTTTCAAATGTGACAGTGAAGTCTATTGAGAGTTTAACTGTGGGATACTTTATCACAATTCACATATATGCATTTGAGTCAGGAAAAGCTATAATATCTTAGACACCCTTCAACTGCTGTGTGTGCACATTCATCCCATATGAAAGTAATACTACCGTGAAGATGGCTTTGCATATGACAGAGGCCAGGAACCTAAAAGTTGGCTCAATGTGGTCTTAAAGGTACTGTACAGACATCCATGCTCTGCAACTTCTCCCAATCACCCTGCCGAGCCAAAGAATTCCATTTATTTCAGTCCTCACAGAGCTTCTTTTCCTTAAGTTATCAACTCAATTTCCATTTTTGGTTTTCATTTGTTCTTAGAGTTTTCCCTTTTTTTGTGTGCTCCTTTCATGAACAGGAGGGCTACATGCAACTGCTGACACGACTTAATCCCAATTCTATTCATACTTGCTGGGACTATCTATTCCACAGCTCAAGTGTCTTTATTAGTACAAAGTTTTCCCAATAACCTGAATACTCCTCACTGTAACTTAAGGCCCTGTAACTTGTCCCGTGTGTCCAACACAGTGGTTGTTTCTCCCAGCTTGGTGTTACCAGCAAAGGCAATAAGGATTGAATTACACTGTATCCAAACCCTTGCAGAATGCAACTGTATGCACGTTCCACTTTGAATGTAATAATTGTTTTGCATGTTCAAAGGCCTTAAATTACACTGCATTTCAGTGAATCTCCAGAAACACACCTTGCCTTTCGTGGAACAGAACCAAAGACTTCACAATCTGTACGATCTTCAGTAGACAGCCATTTGCCTACTCCTTCTCTCTCAGAAACAACAGCTGTACGGCAATGATCCAAAGTGAATCGAACATCCTACACCAAAACATAGGATTATTGAATTAAGAATTACTGTAAGTTTCAATAAGCAAACGATATCAAATTTTCATCTTTTTATTTTCAGAGCATCAACCAAAAAGCATTTGTTTTTTGTTTTTTCCTGTTTTCCATCTTGCAATAAACAGTAAAGCCAAAATGGAACCATTTCACAAAAAAAGGCACTTACCTCTGCACTTAATTTATGCCTCTGAGTAGTTTAACCACTTCCACAAAATTTGTAACTGCATTTGCAAGTAAATAATCATCTGCTTTTTGTGCATAGGTAATTGATTTTACTGTTCAAATGATTCCCTGAGTGTGCAAATTACAATTAAGCCTTTATGTACATTCCACATGTGCTAGAGCTTAAAATACGCAGAAGAAGATTCCTCTGATCCCGGAATATAGAAGATTACAACATAAGTAGATTTAGAATTGACAATGCTGTCTTTCCAGAATTTGTACTACTCATCAAATCTACAAGCATAGTTAGAATAACACATATAATTATCCAGTCTCTTTTCTCTACTGTTCTGCTTCTGCACAGGCAAATGCTATTGGAAATACCAATATTCTGATGTAGAAAATCAAACAACTGACCTGACCATTGGTTCTCACTTCCAGTTGATGCCATTTTTTGTCTGTTACGTTCAGGTGACTTGGAAACTGCAGCATCACAGAACCTGAGCCATGGCTCATCTTCAGCACAGGAATGCCGCTGGTGAGTTCTAATACAACACACACGAAAAAAAAAAAAAGGAAAATTAAATTCAGCTACAAGTATCCTCCATTTTGGATATTTTAGCACAGTTAGTGAATGTACTGATTTAATGGTTTTTGCTAGTCAGATAAAGTGGGGTTCAGTATAGAAGGTTCAGTATAGAAATAACTAGAATTATATTCTATGACCTCTATGATCCAGAAATACTCATTTAATGTAGTATTTATTTTTATACTTTAGATTGTGCCACTTCTTTGTCAAGAGTAAAACACTGGAACTAATTCCTGATAAGCAACCTGCAATTTTATAATGCTCTAAAACAACTAACACATACAGATTTTACTCCCTCTCAACTTCTACCCAAATTTATAAATAACTGCAACATAAAGTAAAAGATATTAATGTTAACAATATCCAACATTACCTTTCAAATAACTATGAAAATACCAGCTATACTGTGCATGGTGTATATTAATTAATTCACGAAAGTAACCAGTAGTATCCTTTTAAATATGTGTCAACTTAAAGCAATGAGTTCTACTTGTGCATGAATTTTCCTGCAATGCCACATTGGGACTGGATTCATCCATCAAATCATTGCCCAGTTAAAAAAAGTGCAAAAATGCCCTGAGATTGAAAACATTTTAAGTGAATTTCCTTTATCACCAAACTAGATAAGAGTGACATGCAACTAAGACTGCATTAATCATGTAATAGCTATCTTCAAAGTACTTAAATTCTTTTTATAGTACTAGAATTTTCCTAAGGGGGATTTTTTTTTAATACACAAATCTGTCTGTTTTATTTTCCCCTTGATTTCTATAACTCTGCAATGGACCAAAGCCATAGCTGCAGGCTACAAAAATACAATACATTGAAAAAGAAAGACCTATTAGGAACTGTTTCAAACTATTTTCCAATATTTTCAACCCAGAAAATAAATTATCTCACAAGATGGAAAGACAGAATTCATACTCTGACTGCTACACTGTTCACAGCCTGTGCATTCCCAAAAGATATTTAATTTTTTCTACACACTTGCTGAAGTACCTATTGCAATGAAGTTTTCTGTACTCCCAGGTTCTGGATTTGATAAAGGACCACTGTATAATAGAAGTCCATCTGGAACTGCAGTAATAAACTCTAGAGAAAGTGAGCTTTCAAAACAAGGCCTGATGGGATGAAACCATGCATAACCATTTCCATGGAAACTGTGCTTAGTCTGCTGGCAGTCTGGTCCATGAAAAGAAGCAGGACAAAGACATCTGAAAGAGCACAAAAAAAAAAAATGGTCAAAATTCTCTGACGTTCAACTTATTTTTTGGTTCTACATGCAACAAACGTAGCACTTAAATCACGCTCACAAATACAAGTGAAATAACAATTTTAGCTATCTCATGTATACAGGGGTGCTCAACAATTATTAAAATACTTTAAGAGTACATATTTATCCACCATACTATCTCTGTCCAAAAAGTATTTCTGAGGCCATGATTTTGAGGATAATGAATTATTTCACTAGATAAGTAACCTGAAACATCAAACATCAGTTGGCCAATTTATTAAATAGAAAACTCAGGGAGGTAGATTCCTAGCTAAAATAAACAGTATAATTTCACCAAAGGAATACTGGTACAGCTGATGCTGTAGTAAAGCAAGTTTCCTATCTAATGTTTTCTGAAGTCCTTACTACCCATTCTTTAAACAACATTTTATTCCCCTTCACCCTGCTGCTACTTAATTCCTACTGAATCAAGTGCTCTCATAATGAGAGGTGTTAATAATGCCACTGTTTTTTTCCCAGGATTTTCATTCTTACACACATACAGTATTTCCATCGATTTCAGGACTAAAGTACCATTATTGGGCCATTGATAAAGACACTGTTGTCATTAAGTTTACACTCCAGTACACTTGTGGGTTTCTTGTTTCTCCTTCAGTCAGTATTGCACTCACTGTTTTGTCTAGATCTGTACCTTGTTAACTACACTAGATATTTTAAAAACAAAACAAGAGAAGGTGCAATACAAGTTTCCTCACCTGTAACCATTCAAAGTGTCAATACATATCCCACCATTGAGACAAGGGCTTCGAGAGTACGAGGAACAAGACTGATGAACTCGGTCCCGAGCTGAGCAGGTGCAGACCGCATTGACGATGGCTGTTACAGAGGCAAACGACACACTGCCAGCATCCACCACTGTTGGGATGTCACTCACAGTGAGGTAGTTTGTACAGCCATTGCCCTCGCTACAGTTTGCGCTCCTACATTCATCTACATCGATCTGTGAAATGCTCATTTGTAAAGCTGACTGGATCTAAGAGAAAACACAGTTTAACAAATTACCAGTCTTTTCCTAATGAATGCTTTTATTTACTCCTCCATTTCTGAAAAATCTAAGCTATCACAAAATTAATGTAATGCTTTAGTTTCCTGAGCATTAGTAACATCCCTGACTATAGTGGCAAGCAAAGTAATTTAACAAATACAGGAATTGTTTTTTAAAATTCATACTAGCAGTATTTCCTGAAAACTTAAATCACTGACATGACTGATATTGAATATGTTAAATCGGTACTGGACTACCAACATTATCGTTCAGGATCAAAGCTCTGATAGCAGTGATACTCCACCTTCTGAGCTGTGTGGTCTAAGTCACACTTCTTGCACTCTGACAGCAACAGTAACTCATCCCTAGATATTATTTCTTATGTTCTCTCTCTCATAAAGATACAGACACTGGAAAATGCAGTGCTGAACTGCATTCAATAATAATGTCCACAGTGACTTGACACGGTTGTAGCAATTTGGATTTCTGCCCTATAAGCTTCTGTTTCATGTCAAATGTCTGAAACAAAATGCAATCAACTCAGTATATGGGATACTATATTCTATTCTATATTAATCTTGGCTATTTCATTATTTTCATCATTAACTGGGCTTGCATTTGAAGGCCCAAATAAAGAGAAGAGCCTCACTGTATGCACACATATATGTATGTACACACACACACACACACACACACACATATATATATATATGTCTTGTAACATGGTAATAGTGTTCCCACAGTTTGCAACTCCTAATCCAAACAGACAAAAAAAAGACCAAGGATAAGGCACAAGGCAAGCAAGCTGTTCACAATAACCCTGAGGACAGTAACAGAGCTGTGAGTATTTCACAGTTTTTGTACTTTAGCCAGTAGCCTATGCACTGGACTAAGTTATCACCAAGTTTGCTCCCTAGCAGAACAGGTTTGTTCCTTTCACTTTTTTGGGGATTTTGCACAGGTGCCTATAAAGCTTCAGAATTTGATTTGTATTTGAGGATTCAAATACACTGAATGACATGTATTTAGTGCCCAAACCTGAATACAAGAGGCCTCTCTATGGTATAGTCATGGGCAATGGAGATAGACAAATGTAAAACTAACAACATGAGATCAGATTCTTTCTTTATACATTTAATAAATATTTTTTCAAATGATAAAATGTATGACAAACATTTTAAAAATAAGCTTTGAAAAGACCAGAAAAAATGCATAAATACTGAAGCTTTTTGTTTTCTTAATTTTATTTGTACAGTCATCTCAATTCACCACTCCAATTCCTTTGACCTTTATAATCAGTTATCAATATATCCTCAAATATCATAACATGTATTGAAAAACTTGTCCCCGAAGGCATAAAATATACTTTAGAATGACACGATGCATTCTGTCAATGCATTTTGGTGCCTGCCGCCCACATCAATCACCATTAGCAGGGAGTCAACAATGCATGCTTAGACGGCTATGTAGTACTGTTACAAAAAACAGTGTATATAAACAATGTTAGCTCCTTTACAGTATTAGGAACAATTATTTTTTCTGCTAAATAAAAATAGTTGTTGTAAAACTATACACCAAGGAGGTAATGCAAACGTATTATTTATTTAGCATTTTAATGAATAATTGCAGTGCTAGTTACTTATTTTCTATATTTATAGCTAAACACGTACAAAAACTACTGCAGAAATTCTCCAGTTATGATTGGTTTTCTGTAGACTATTGGTGATTACTCATTAAAGCTATTAATTAAATATTGAAAGGTGATATATAACAAACATAACTTTTTCATTAAATCATGTGAAGCAATCCCTTGTTACCACTTCAATGAATTCACCTGCCATATATTATGGCATAGAATATTTGAAATCTATGCAATTTTCCATACTATTGTTGCAGTAATTCTATAAATAAGCAAAAGTAGTAGTCGTTATGCTTCATGAATAGCATCTGCCTCTGTATTTTCCCCCTATAATGGAAAAAAAAGGATGGGGTGTCACATTGTATTTAAGGGCTATCCTTTGGTGAGTTAAATAAAATGATAAAATTGGATGTCTCCACCTCACCTATCTGCTTTAACTGTTTTTCTGACCTTCATATTCCTTCCAGCAGGATTTTTTCCTACGGACTGTTGCCTCTTTGTACAGCAGAATTTCAATTTGGGTGACATCAAGCCTCTACTATAAGCATCTAACCACAAGCAGATGATTCGGTATTTCCATCAGCATCTAGAATGTCCAAAAAGCAGTCCTTTTCAATCGTTCTCTGTATTACAGCACCACTTTGGCTTCTACAGATTCTTTTAATTTCATACGCAAAAGTCTGACAGATTATACAATGAGACACTGACTGGAGAAAACACAGGCAGCTGTACCATGATTAGGAATGGAGGGTCATCTTTCTGTGACTAAAAAGCAGTTATACCTATTGAAACTAAAATGAGTACAACTGCACGATAATTGTATGCATCAGATTAAAGAGAAGGAAGACAACTTGAATTTAGCACTTGTTTGACAAATTTTTTGTCCCGAGTGAAGCAAAAAACCTATCTGTAGGTCTTGCATATTCTTCCACTGAGGTTTCTTTGAGGTTTGGAATACATACTTTGCATCTATGTCATTCGCACAAATATTGTGTCTGCATGACAACCCTAGAGCACATACCTCCTTTTTAAATGCTGCCATCACAGCATGCAGTTTCTCAGGTCTGTAATATGCTGAGCCATCAAGTACTGCAAATCTTACATCTGCCTGTTTTCCATCAATGTTCATCACACTGAAGACAATGATATCGCTAAGCTTAACTGATAACATTTTTGCTAGTAATTCCTTGAACTTATCATATCTGTTTTTGCCGTGTTCACCCCTCCGTATGAACTCCTCTGCTGTGACACCTGAGTTTGGGATTCAAAAATAGATAAACATGAAATAGAAGTTAATTTCTCAACTTATTTCTTATTTAGCAATACAGAAACATACTGGAAAGTGCATCTGCCCTACAATGATATCTAAATCATAATCATAAAATAATACATTCAAATACAGAAGCAGCTGATTGAAACTCATCAGGAACTAAAACTTACCTGATAGACGCACGTTGGCTGAGTTTTGTATGGCTTCATCTTCCACCTCTTTGACATGGATTTGTACTGTAGACAGAACATCAGGCCAAACCCCATCAGAAACTCTAACTTTTAAGTTGTATATTCCTTGAAGAGCATTATCCACCATCATCAAAGAACCAGTCCTCTGATTTAATCTGAAAGACCTAGACATAAAGCTTCAATGAGGAAAACGTAATAAATCAAAACTGAGAACTTACATTATTCATTAACATAATGCACAAGACCTTAAACGTTGCTATGAAGGTTACAGGATCAAAACTTTTGGGAATCCACGAATGACATCAACAAAACACCAGAAACAACTCAGCTAAGAAATGGCAATTTGCAGAGCTTAGAACAAGATGTTTCTTCCACTCCCAAACCCCTACACCTTCCCAGTCCTGAATAAAAGTAAGCAGTCTACAGGAGACGGTGTAACCATGGGGTTCAACATATCCATCGTGTACAGGTCTATATGAAAATAAAAAGTGACAAAACCACATAAAGTCATCCCTGATTCTCATTTATCAATTTAGAACAGGAAAAGGTCTGTATGAAATCTCTGATGCCGTTTTCATGTGCCACCTCAAAGGGACAGTAATCAGTAATTATGGAAATATTCCATGAACACTACTGTGGAGCAGTAACCTCCTAAAATGGAAACAGGTCCAGTGGCTGCTGACAGACAGAAAGTCACTCTTTAATTTTGGTCTAGATACAGCTTTTAAACTCTTATTCTTCACAGTTCACAACCATTTTCACATCCATCTTCCATATTTCAGACATTATATAATTCTGCTATATGCCATCTCACTTTATGATATGGACAAATAACATATTAGTAGGAACTAAGGATCCTATTCAATATTTGAATGAGCAGAAATAACTCCTCTAAGGTAAGAATTATGGTTTTCCCATGCAATTGTAAATTCAGTCATCAACTGAGATCACCAAATTCACTTCCACTGTTGATGAAATTACTATATTCTGCCCTTTTGAATTTGTGATTTGTATTCCATCAACTCTAACAGTTGGGGGCAGGCATTAAAAACTCTGCCAATTTTTAAATTGGGTCTTACAGAATGTGTATGCTTAAATAAATTAAGGATTAAAAATAAACATCATAAACAATAAACCCTGCATTCTCTGAAATAATAATAATAATAATAATAATAACAATAATAATTTAATGCCTTAAGCTCTTGGTAACTAGTTACCCAAGTTTAAAAAAAAGAAAAAGCACGTTCAAAAGGTACATTCCTTAATACACTCAATAATTCTGATTTTATGTGCATCATGAACATAGAGAAATACATGGTGAGTAAAATAATTACAGAAGCATAAATATTATTCATTTTGACACAAATGCAATCCTCACTTGAGCAGTTTGCCTTCAAAGAGAAATGTTTTATTGTCCCAGTCATCCTGATCTGGTGCAAACACTTCCCCAAGCACTGTTGTTGACCATTTTCCTGTTGAGATAAATTATAATAAATCTGCATTTAATTTTTCCTTTGTGGTGCACTTTATATTCCACAGCATTCATTACTGTGTTTATTATTTTCAGTTCCTGCTCAATTTGGTGATAGTTATGATCCAAGATTCTTAAGATAATGCATAGCCTGTCATCTGATTTCTGCCAGTTCTGGAGAGGCGAGTAAACTATGGAGGTCACATAAAGGCATAAAGGCCAAAAACAATCCAAAACAACAGAAAGATAAATGAATACAACTCCACATAAAATTCTGAGAACACAAAAATTAATCACCATATCAGGAGTTAAAACCCCAATGTGTCATTGCTACTCTGCTATTTCAGACAGCATACCACTGGAACCCAGCAAAAGAGGGAGAGCATCTTGTGGGGTGCAGCTGGGAGAGAAGGACAGGACTGAGAACAGGAAATGGGCAAGAAGCCACTAAGCTGTGCCAGTTCTTGGCCATTTTTTCAGGCCCCTGTGGGCTATCACAGAAGTGGAACATCCACTAAGAACAGCAAATAGTTCTAAAGTAGCAAAAGGGGCAGCCTATAGAGAACTACTCCAGGGAAGGACACCTTTGAACTCCACAGCCAAGATCCAGCATCATATGAAATTTTAAGGTCTGGAGCCAATCCACCCTAGCAACTTCATTCTCTCATTTCTATGGTAGGATCTGGTCACATCTTTTTCTAGTTTAGGTGTTCTGAATTCAGCGAAAATAATTCACTGAAAAAATATCTTCTGTAGATTAATCTTCTCTAATACTTATCTTACACTTACCCAAAATTCTACCATGGCAATGATAACTGAGAATAGCCAAGTCTATCTGGAACAGAGTATCTGGGAAAAGGCTTAATAAACCACAAGGGCCACCAGGACTAGTTTTAATTAAGGTCAAGTTTTACACAGGTAATTTCAGGAAACAAACACAGTAATAGAAATTCAAGACAAATTTTAGAAAATATTATTCAACTGTTTATGCGTGGCTAAACCACTCCGACGAGAAAAACGTTAAGCACTCACTTAATGGACACATTTGCTCTGCTCTCTCCCATTCCGATGTTAACCTCATAGTACTGTCACTGCTACCACAGAGCAGCTCTCCCGCTAGTATTTCTTGAACTAGGTACTGTGCA
>VXAL01002383.1:0-22579 GCA_013399475.1 Chauna torquata | reverse complement strand
GCCGAGCGCCGCTGCCCCCCCCCCGTGCCGTGCCACCCGCAGGAGGCTTGCTTCAGCCAGATCCGCGAGGGGCTCCGCGCCTACCACGGCTCCCTCGCCGCTGTCCTGGAGCTGCTGCCCACGCACGCCGGCCTGGTGGAGACGCTGCAGCTGGACGCTGCCAACCTCTCCTCCAACATCCAGCAGCAGGTGAGGGGCGGTTGGGGGGCACCGATGGGGTCTGCACCGCCGGGGGCACAGGGACGCGGGGCTCCGGCCGGCACCGCCACGGCACCGCCGCGCTCTGGGGGCATCTCCGGCCCCGGGGCTGACGCCTGTGCCTCCGCTGTCCACAGATGGAGGACCTGGGCCTGGCCACGGTGACGTTCCCCGCCGAGGGCCGCGGCCCCCTCCCCGCCTTCTCCTCCCGCTTCCAGCACCAGGTCGGCGGCTTCCTCATCCTGGCCAACTTCCAGCGGTTCCTGGAGACAGCGTACCGTGCGCTGCGACACCTTGCCCACCTCTGACGGCCGGCTCCGCGCCACCGCACGCTATTTATTTCCCAGCCCCAGTGACCTTCCCCGCTTATTTAATATTTTTCGCTATTTAATATTTATCTGGCCGGGGATGCTCCCCCCGCCCTTCGGTCCCCAAGCAGGGCAGCCAGCCCTGCGGTGGCATCCGTGCACGGGTATCTGTGCGCAGCATCACCCTTGTTTAATATTTAAACAAAAGCGTATCTCTGCTATGAGTTTTGGGAGCTGGGCTGAGCCTCGGCTTCTCCATTGTTTGCAGTGGGAGCCACGGTGACCCCTGCGGCATCCCGCTGAGCCAGGGGGAAACCGTCTTCATCCACGGATGGAGATGCTCCAGAGCAGCATCTCCCTGCCCAGGCTGCAGCCTGCAGGGACAGAGCTGATGGGTGTTATTTCTATTAGGCTTATTTACATTAATTAATATTTATTAGTCACTAGGTAAGGAGGGAGGGGAGGACGGCGGAGCCGCAGGGGCTCTCAGCCCGCGCTCGCTGCCTCCCAGGATGAGGCTTTTCCCGGGGAGCCCCAGCACTTTTGTGGGGGCTGAGGCTTTGCTCCGCCAGCGCCCGCTCTGCCCGCACCCCTCCCATGCTGAACTTATATTTATTGCAGTTTAACTTATTCACGCCCAGCAGCCCCTGGTCCCGCGGCCGTGCTGGCAGCACGCGGCTCTCCCCATCCCACGCACCCGTATTTGCGTATCGGAAATTTCACAGCCCGCCCTGGCGGGGTCTCATGAGCGGTGTGTTTTGTACTGTATTTATTGCCGCAGCTGGGTGAGCCCCAGAGAAATATATGCTATTTTTTTATATGCAATAAAGATGGAAATAAACTATTTTTGCTTCAACGTCTGGGCTGTCTGTGTTTCCTGCTCTCTCCCACCCACACAGGACAAGGCTGCTGGGGGGTGGGGGGGCTGTGACAGCTCCAAACCCAGCACTGGGGCCCCCTGGGTGCTGCAGACCCCCCCAGGCTGCAGCGGGGGACATGGAGAGACGGGATGCGGGGCACAGTGAGATGAAAGGGGAGCACGCGGGGCCGGCAGTGGCTTGGCCGTGCCCGGCCCCTCCACGGGGAAGCCACAGGGATGGGGTGGGGGCCCCAGCCTGGCCGCCAGCGCAGCCCCCTGCAAGCGGCGTGAACCCCCCCGAGGGCCGGGAAGCACCCGTGGGGTGCGGGGGGGCCGGATATGAGCCGGAGGTGGCAGCTTCCTCCCTGCATCCTGCGGCGCTGCTTGGGCAAGAGCCGATTCCTAGAAAGCACCGGAGCCACTCGTGCCGGCAGCGCCGAGCTGAGGGCAGCAGCTGTGGCCCTGGCACCGGCGGCGAAGGCAGCACCGGGCAGCGTGGCGAGGGCTCGGGGCTCTGCTGCGGCGGTGGCGGCGGTGCAGGGGCTCGGCCGTTCCTCTTCTGCTCCAGTCGCGAGGCGACTTTGCCTCAGAGCTGCCGGGGATGCTCCTGGAGCCCTCCCGGAGCCACCAAGGCAGGGATGGGGCTCCCAGCAGTGAGAAGAGGCAGGCAGACGGACAAGGGGACGTGCCGGAGGGAAGGCGGCGGAGCCAGGAGAGCTGCTCCATCGCCCCGGCGCGGCCCCAGGCATCTCCCCGCTGCCCTGGCAAGCCCCCGCGGCCATCCCCAGCCCGGCCCGCGGCCTCTCCCACACGGGTGTTTGGTCACCGCGGGCTGTCCCAGTAACCTCAGGCTTGCACCGCTTCCTCCCACCGGTCCCGTGCTCGTGTCCTGTGACCGCCAGCATCCCCACACCATGCTCAGCCTGGCTGCGGTGGAGACGGAGCCGAGCTCCGGTTATTGCCAGGGTCCCTTTGCCTTCCTTCCCCCCCTTTCCCAGCCCCGGGAAGGGGCAGGAGTGAGGCCGGAGCGCTTGGATGTGCACCCTGCCAGCTGCAGCCCTCGGAGAGCAAACAGCGGCAGGCATTGCTCCTTCCTCCCCCGGCTTATCGGCACTTACAGGAAACCCCTTCTCCCGGCTCCAGCCCTTTCCTGGAAGGTGAAGCGCCGGGGAAGGGCCAATGCCGCGCGCGGGGCTGCCACGGGCAAATATTGACAGAGGGGGGAGGCCAGGAGCGCCGGGCCCTGCTCTTTGCTCCGAGCTAACGGTAAAGAGCCACCCTGGGCACGCAGGCGCTGCCGCCAGCCCGGGGCAGAGGTGCCCGGGCGGGTCGGTGCCAGCTCACGCCCGAGTCAGGCCCCGTGCGGAGCTGCACCGGCCGGGACGTGCTGGGGCACCGAGGCCCCGGGCAGCCGCTCCACCCGGCCCCGCATCCTGCGGTCGTGTCCCCGCTTGTGGCAGGACGGCACGTGCCAGCGGGATGCTCAGGGGGTGATGCCCAAGGACCGGCCGCTCCTGCAGCCCCACAGCTGAGCACCCGCAGCCACCCCGCGCCGTGCGGCTCCGCCGCCGAGCACATCGGGGTCTCTTCCCCCAGCAAAGCCCACGAGCAGCCAAGAGCTGAGCTCATCCCGGGGAGCACGCCGGGCCCTGGGGCACCACCCAGCTGCCTCCTCCCCTGCCAGCAGGGGCCCAAACCCCACGGCACAGCTCCAGGGGCTCCCTGCACAGTCTCTCCCCCGGCACCACCAAAGTGCTCTGAGCCCCCAGGGCAGCGCTGGGGGGCTGTGAACCCCCCTATGGGACGCGGGTAGGAGGCAGAGCCCAGCACTGGGGAAGCAGCGGGGCTGAGGCTCGGAGCTGTGCTGCCCTGAGGGGAAGGCAGGTACCAGGCTCCCCCGTGCCTGCCCAGGCACTGCTTCCCCCTTTTTCATGAGTCAAGCAGAAAATATAAATGAAAGGAGCAGAGGCAAAGCTGCCCCGGCCCTGCCACCCCCTCAGGGACAAGGTTTCGTGACAGTTAGAGGCAGATTCACCACCAAAGCAGCTGACCGGGTGCCGGGACAGCCCTGCCACGGAGCCTCTCCCAGCACAAGGCCAGCGCAGCGTTGGCGAGGCCACCGTTACTCACCGGCCGCTGGGTGCCGTGCTCACCGCGGGGGACGCAGGGTGAACTCACGCTCACGTGGAGGAATTTCCAAGAATTTGCTTGCAGCTTACAGCAAGGCAGGAAAGGATCCCTGCTCCACCCAGCCGCACGTCTGCAGCTGGTCAGCTGCAGGCACCCGCTCCCCAAGTGGAGCACCAGGCGCGAGGCTGTGGGCACCCCAACGCCGTCCTGGGCTTCCCCGGGGCCAGGGCAGGGGGGCTGAGACCCTCAGGAGCAGATCTGCAGCCTGGGCAGCCCCTGATCTCCCTATCCACGAGAGCTTTGATTTAAGTACACTAGCATCCGGGGATAGGGGTCAGCAAGGGAGGGCACAGGGAGCCGCAGCAGCAAAGGCTGCAGGAGCGTGCAGGACGCATCCCGCCCGTTCCCTCCCGGCCAGCAGCAGCACGGGGACCTCCACAGCCAGCGGATGCACCTGAATCATCACGTTTAACAGCACCATTAGGGCCTCCGCTCATGAATCACCTGCACCCTCCTCAAGCCCGTGCCCCAGGCGCAGCATGACGAGCCCCACCGCTGCTGTGCGCTCCTAAAACTGCATCTGGTTCAAACCGGACTGACCCCAGCCCTCGTCCTGGGTTAGGGACAGAGTGAGCGCCATCCCCCTCCCCTGCCCGGCGCATCGGCCACACGCTCAGCCCTCACCTCCCCCAGGCGAGATCCTGGCTCAGCCTCTGCCCCGCTGCCCCATCGTGAGCCCAGAAAACTGTCAGAAAACCCGACAGAAACGAGGCAAAGCCCGATTCTACAAAAGGAATGAATGAATTAGAAAATAAAAAAAGCAGTGGGTTTGTCTCTGAAAGCCCAGCACAAAGATGCCTCTGGGAGGCTGAACACAGAAGGAAGCAGCCCCTGCTGCTGCCAGCTCTGCCCTCAAGCTGGGCAGGGCCAAGTCGAGCCCGTGGTGATGGAGAGACTGTTCCAGGTGTCCCAGCCCCAGTCCAGCATCCAGACTCGTGGATTTCCCAGCAGCTGCCCTGCGACCCTCTCCTGCACGGCAGAAGGAAGAGGCCCCGCTCACAGTGCGGCGATGGCCTTGGCAGCGACACGGCGACCCAGGGGCAGGCTGAGATCTGTGATGGCCAGGACAATTTTGGGACTGGACATGGTGGACACTTTCACGAGCTCTGAAACCTGCCGGGAGAGAGGAGAAACACAGCTGACTCACAACAGCACTGGAGACATGAGAGACGGGCAGCTGGGCTCACACCAGAGCCCCGAGGCTGGCCAAGCAGGCTGGGGATCGCACACCCATGAGAACCCGAGCTTAAATCACCATCTCCCTGCAGCTTCCCCTGGAGCCAAGGCTGGGGCTGTCCCCAGGTGCAGGCAGAGCCCAGGGCCACAGGGAGCTGGGGGCAGAGCTGGGGCTGGACCCTGGTCCACCAGCACTGAGCATGGAGCCACGGGAGCAGGGAAGGGGCCAGAGAATGAACGGCAGAGGCCTGGTCTGCTCAAACCAGCACCTCTGAGCTTCCGCCAGTGCTCTGCCCATCCCCTGATCGTGCCTGCCTGTCCCGTGGGACAGCACCCCAGAGCACCCTGCAAGCGGGGAGAAGGAGCCCACGGCCACGGGACTCACCATGGTGAAAGGCATGAACTGGAGGATGCTGCCGCGGCTGCCCTGCTCCAGACAGTCCACGCACTCCTCCATGAACCACTGCACAAACTGGGTGTGGGTGCCGGCCGTCTTGGCCCCCAGGATGGAGGAGATGAGCAGGAAGAGGTTTGCTGTGGAGACAGGGAAATGTCAGAAGCCAGGCCGGCTCAGGGAGGCCGGGGACACATCTCTGTTAGCCCTCATGGCTGGGGCGGCCCAAGCCCCCTGCACAGGGTGCTCCTGGGGACAGGTCCCCACCGGTGTCTTGGCACGGCTGGATCTGACCCCATGGCCAGGCCCCGCCACCAGGATCTGGCCCGCCATTACCTAGCACCCTGTTCAGCGGGTCCCTCATGCTGACGGTGTGAAGCTGGGAGGCAGACAGCGAGCTGCTCATCGAGCGATCTGTCGGGGAAGAGAACGTGCGTCAGGCTGGGGGGAGGCTGGAACAGCCCTCGGACCCCTCGGCTGTGCCAAGGTGCTCCCCATGCCAGCACTGAGCACACGAGCGCTCCCAGCCTCTGGGCTCTGCTCCGAGCCGCCCCCCAGAGAAGGAGAGGTTGGGAGCGTGGTGCTTGGTGCCCTCCACACCTAGCGAGCAGCCTTTGCACAGCAGGCTGATGGGCTCTGTCACCGTCCCGCTCTGCCGAGGCGCTTGTCCACACATGCCAGCCCCAGGCGTGACGGAGCACAGCAGCCCGGGAAGGGCCGCGCATCTCGGGATGTGTCACCGGACTTCGCTCTTGCACAAGTCAGATTTATTCCGACTCTGACCAAGTTCAATGACATCTCCAAGGGGTAAGCGTGAGTGAGACTCTGCGAGTGTGACTGTGCGAGTGTGAGTGTGCCTCCCTGCTGCTCCCCGTTTGGTTGCAATTGCAGCAGTGACTCGACCCTGACGCCTCACCAGGGCACAAGCAGAGTAATGCAATGTCACGATTAAGAGAGAGCAGCGCTCTGCTCCGGCCAAGCAACGCACGTGCTGTACATCCTGTGTGCGCTGCCAGCTGGGCGGAGTGAGCCAGATGTTCAACAGCTGCACAGCAGCACTGAAAGCTCACGCTCAGGGTAGAATTTAGCTACCAGAGCCAAGGCGTGACCAGCGGACTAGCAGCAAATCTTGGGCAGGCCAAGGGGATCCGTGCGACCTACACTGCGAGGCACTGCCGGCTGCTCCTGCTTGGTGCCACCCCCTGCCCAACAGGGCGGGAATCTCCCGGGGAGGTTCCTGTGCAGGCCCATGGTAGGCAGCTGCTGCTGAAATCAGCAGGACCCACACTGGGATGCTCTGAGGATGCTCACCAAAAAAAGAAAGCCCTCCCCCACTTTTCTCATGGAATCACATGAGCTGTGTGGCTGCTGCAGGAAGCAGGATTTCCACATCACTGCAGCAAAGAGCCCAAAAAAGTCCTGAATGTCACTGGAAAGAGGTGGAACTGCACCAAAAGTTAAAAAAAGATAGTGAAATAAAGGGAAAAGCCCATATTTCAACAGTAATGAAACCAACAAAAACCACAGGTTATTGTTGTGTTGAAAACCAGCAAATAAAGAACGAGTTGGGATAAGGGCGTCAGGATGAAACAATGACCAAGGAGCATCCTGACTCACTGCCCGGGAGCCCAGACACACGCGGTGGCCGCAGCAGCTCGCTGCATGCGGCCCGCCAGGCAGGAGGGCGCGGATCCCCCACCGCACGTCCTGCCGGGGCTGTTGCAACCCGTGGCACCGCACTCATGGACACGGAGACGTGACGGCAGGAACTCATCAGCTCCGCTTGCTGCCTTATTAATAACAGTGGAATTTCAGGATTTTGCCACACACAACACAAACGTCACCTCCTGCCACCCTTGCTGGGCTGGTGACATCAGGTCTCTGGTCCCACACAGACTGGCCGGGAGCGACAAGGCTCAAACAAAAACCTTCCCGAGCCCCTCATGAGTGTGGAATTGGGTTAGGTGGCAACGTCACAGAAGGAAGGTGTAACCTCATCACCTTTCCTAAGTTGTTCTCATCAGGGAAGTAAGAAGCTTGACCTTTTGGAGCAAAAGCTCCATGGGAACTCAGCAAAACACACTCGAGTGCTCTAAATCTTCTCAAAATACCCTATTACTGTAAACACTGCTGCAGGTCTGTCCTGACAGCAAAGGGACTGTCAGGCGCACTGCTGCTGAAGCTGGTGCCGAGCCCTAGCCCAGCACCGCCTGTCTGCTGGCAGCGCACATGACACTGGCGCAAGGGTCTGGAAAGGTGCAACCATGCAGAGGGGAGCAGAGAGCCCCCCTGATACATTCAAGAGCATTTGGCCAGCTTGGGAAGGAAGTGTTTTTGTGCCAAAGCACATTTCACACCCAGAAACGAGCAGCGAGGCAGGACGGCGTCTTCCCCAGAAGCAGCCCTCCCCGCCTGCACTTACTGGGGCTGGAGAGGATGTTGGCGTCTTCCTCATTGGAGCTCAGCAGGCGCATGAGCTTGGAGGGTTGTGTATCGTCCAGCGGGAACAGGCTGATGTAATCCTGGGGGGCAGAGGGGGTTCAGCCCCACCAGCCCCTCTCTGAGGATGGATCCCAGCCTCCTCCCCAGGCCAATAGCCCCCCCCTGCTCCGCACAGCTCCAGGAAGCAGGACTACGCTCTCAGTTCGCCCAGAGTGACTCAGTCTGGGCCAGCTCCATATGGACCATCTCGTCATGATCCCCCTTTCCCAGAAAAGGGAAGGGAAAACCCCATATTCCAAGGTCAAGGGACCAAACCTCGGCGAGCCCAGTGAACCTGGGTGGGGAACCCAGTCTCAGCAACCCCCTCCTACTGCAACCGTCACCTCCCAGCCAGCACCCATTCTTGCGCACAGAGAGCCTCCGGCCAAACCCCGCTCCGTGTCAGACTCACTTCAATATCCTCTCGGTGCCTCTTCCTCTGCCTAGCGGATGCCTGGCCCTTGTTGTGGGAGGAGTAGGAGCTCAGGGCACACCAGACGGAGAGCCTGGGGACAGAGCAGGGGTGCTGCGGAGGTGCTGCCATCCTACCCGGACAGCGGTGAGAGCCAGCAGCTCCTGCCAGCGCTGTGCTGGGGCCCAGTCAGGACCCCCCAGCCCCCCACCCCAGCACACAGCATCTCCCCATACCCACAATCAGGCACATCCGCCCCAAGGAGGACAGCGCCCGCAGGACCGAGGCTTACTTGGCCAGTGCCTTCCCCGGCGGGTCCATGAGGGTGTGCCACTTGGAGGAATCCGTCAGCAGGTTGGGCAGGATGTGGCCCAGCAGGGTCAGCGTCAGCTGCTGCATGTCCAGGCAGAAGATTGCATATAGCAGCTCCACGGCCCGCAGCGTGTGCTCCTTCCGCGTCTCCTTCAGCAGCTCCTGCGAGGCACAGGGCAGGGCTGAGGGGGGCAGGGGCACAGCTGGACCTTCCCCGCTCATCTCCAGCGCTCAGGACTGTCACCAGGGCCAGCCCTGCCACCAGAGCACAGGCTGGGCCCAGCAGTCCTGGGCTGGACACCCAGCCACAGCGCTCCTCCACCCTGTACCTTGACCAGGTTGTTGCAGAACCAGTAGACGCCCCCCATGTGCAGCAGGGTGTCGAAGATGTGGATGGAGCGGCTGTCGACCCAGCCCTTCTCCAGCACCTTGGTGAACACGCTCGTCAGCACCTCCTTGATGGGCTTCTTGGGGGGCAGCAGGTTCCAGTAGGGGATGGTGTCCATGCCCGTGGAGGGGAACTTGATCTGCGTGGCCGTCTGCTGCAGGACATCCGCG
Organism: Chauna torquata; assembly: GCA_013399475.1. NCBI lineage: Eukaryota > Metazoa > Chordata > Aves > Anseriformes > Anhimidae > Chauna > Chauna torquata. The sequence goes on along the minus strand of VXAL01002383.1, from coordinate 13,691 downwards.
CACATGTGCTCCAGGATGGAGCTCATGATCACCACACTGTGGCAGAGAGAGACAGGGTCAGGCAGGCTCCGGGAAGCAAACGGAGGGAAAGAGACAGCACACCCATGCCAGGGGTCAGGGCTCACCGCTCGTTGTAGAACTGCAGCGTGTTCTCGCCGTACAAGGGGGTAGCCAGCTGCCGGATCATCTGCAGGGACTTCTCCCGCTCATCCAAGCCCAACATGCGGACGTGGGCCACCAGCCAGGCCACCGCACACACCGCCATGCTGCACACCTTCCCCTTGATGTTGTCTGTGATTTTCTAGAGGAGATGGGAGCAGAGGTGGATGACCACAGACGTGTGGATGCACAGGCTTCGTCCCAGCACCACCTCCCAGGGCACAGTCCAAGCCTTTTTCTCCTCCATGGGGTGAACCTGCCCCCGCCAACCCCGCAGCCACCGATGGGGCAGTTCAGGGCGGTGTCAAGTGGCTGCAGCCACCTCAGTTCCCCACACAAGTCACAAAGCAGCCGATGAGCTCTGCGGTGGCTGCTGCAGCATTTAGGGCAGGAGGTCAGGGGATCTCTGCCCTGCTCAAGATTAAGCCCTCCCCGGGGCACAGTGCAGTGCTCTGTCCTGCACCACCCTCCCGCCAGACCCACCTGGATGGACTCAAAGGTGAGCACGCTGTTCTCCCAGGCGTTGAGGATCTCCAGAATGGCAGCTGAGATGCTCAGACACACCTCATGCCACTTCATCTGCCTGCCAGGGAAGAGAGGCAGGGGGTCAGGCACTCAGAACGGCTGCTCCCCTCCCCGCGTCCGCCCCAGCCCTGCAGGGCAGGCACGCAGACCGAGCTCTTACACCAGCTTCATCTCGGAGGAGTTGTTGAGGAGGGCAACCAGGGACTCCACCTTGGTGGAGTCGGGGCAGAAGCAGGGGTGGTCAGGGTTGAGGATCTTGCCCTCCTCAGGCATACAGGTCAGCATCCAGGTCTCAAAGAAGGGCACCTCACCCGCTGGGCTCGACTCTGACAGGATCACCTGGAAGAGAACCAGCTCAGGGTCTGCCCCATGCCCTGCAGGGACCCTGCCTGGGGACCCCCCCCACCCTGGGGAGCTTGTGGCCAGGGGACCAGCGCCGCCCTGTGGCCTGCACGGAGAGGCAAGCACTGGTCAGCACCAGTACGGCACTGGTTTCCAGTCTGAGGGCTGTGCTCCCCCTGCCATGGGACTGCCTGGGCACCACAGCCCATCCCAGAGCAGTTCTCCAGCAGCGTCCCTCAGGGAGATGCCAGCACAAGGCCAGTCCCAAGGGGTTGTAAGCACGGTAGCAGGGTCACCGTGCCTTGCACGGAACAGGCCACTCGTCCCCTACCCGCCAAGCTGGGCTCAGGCTCCTCAGCACTGGGGCCAGCTGCCCCACAGCTTCGCAGGGCTCGGGCACGCAGCCCAGCTGGCAGCCAGCTGCGAGTGCTCCCGAGGGGGACACGAGCTGGGAATCCCGCGCGCTGCTTCCTCCCTTCAGCCCTCCGACACCCAAGGGACGCTATTTTTGACAAAAGTTTTGCACATCTGTTCAGCAGCAGCTGGTCAGGAAAGTCGCTCTGGGCTGGGCTGGGGGCTGAAACCTCATCAGACAGCCCCGGGCACATCCGCTCCAGGCCGCCTCCAGCCAGGACTCCCCCTCTCCGCTCCCTGGGACTGCCTGGGCAGCCCCCCCCGCCTCCCTGTCTTTCACTCCCTCTCCACGTTCCCGGTGTTTCGGTATCGTTTCACCTCCCAGCACACACAGATGTCGAAACGTGGAAAATTTTCATGCAACTAAAGTACCGTTTCCTGAGCAGGGCTGCAAGTTCCTCCTCTGCCAGGGGAGGGCTGACACTCAGCACAGGCCCCCCTGGCCAGCCAGAGCCAAAGCGTGCAGGGTCGGAGGGGCAAGGCTGGGAAAAGTCCGGTGAGGTCAGAGCCAGCTTGGAGAGGGTGTGGCAGCAACGTTCCCACTAATACCACAGCATCGAAAAGGGGGCACAAACGAAAGTCCTCAGGAATGCCGTGGCCACCCCCGCTCCATCGCTTCGCACAGCCTGATCTCTAGCTGCACCAGGCAAAACGCACTGGGCGCTTCACCCACACGCAGCGGGGTGCTGCCGGAGGAGTGGCTGCAGGAGGTGGAGATGGTGACAGGGCACTGGGGACAGCGCAGGGTGGCATGGCCGCTAGAGGAGGCTGGCAGGCTGCGGCACATGGGCTGCCACTCTCGCAAGGTAGGAGTACCGACACTGCCTCCACAGCCCCGCTCCCGCTCGTGAGGGAGGCGGGTGCTTACCTCCGAGCCGTAGGTCTGGGCCACATGGCACAGCATGAGGAAAGAGATGTCGAAGAGCAGGGCCCGGACTGGGGCTGTCTTGGCTGGGGGAAGAGAAACAAAGACCTCAGGGATCTTGGCACAGGGAGGCAGGCGGGAGCCCTGTGAGCTTGGGGGCTGGGGCCCTGTCCCCTCCAGGGTGCTCTTCTAACCCGCAAGTGTCTGTGTTTGAAGGAGGGCTCCAGGGAATGTGCCAACTGCCTCCCTCACCCCTGTCTGCCCCAGCTCAAGCTTCCGGAACAGCTTTGACCTCCATTTGGCAGCCCCAGCCCAACCCCAGGCTCCCCCCGTGCTGTGGAAGGTCAGAGCACTCAACATGTTTAATCACATGCAAACGCAGTCAGAGTCCTTATCTCTGGCTCTGTGCTGACACATCCCCCCTTCCAGGGAAGGAGCTGGGGCAGGGCCGGCCCCGAGGGGCCCCACGGGCTGGGCTGGGGAGAAGGGAGCTCTTCCCCTACAAGCACCCCACGTTCGGGACGGACACGCGTGCGCGAACCACGGGTCCCCAGGAGCCCAGATCCCCCCCAGCCCCCAGCCACGTGGCTGGGCCGCGCTGCCTGCTGGCGGCCCCTCGCTGGGCCCAGCACAGCTCAGCTTGCCCTGGCACCGCAGCCAGCCCCAGCTTAACGCAGCTGGGCCCCCGTGGGCCCCACAGTGTCCCAACACGTGGCAGCGGGGGAACCACAGCTCGAACCACCCCACGTAGGGATGCGCACGCACTTACAGCCTTCTCCGCTGATGTGCTTCGTGAATTCGTTCAGCCTAGAGGGGGCAGAGAGAGCCGCAGTGAAGCGTTATCATCACGTGAAACAGCCCTCTTCCATCCCCGAGAGGAGCAGAGGGACTGCCCACGTACGCAGCAGCACGGACCCCCAGATGCGGCGACCATGGCCAGGCCGTGCCGCACTCTGCGGTGGTGCCGTGCACCCAGCTGGGCTGGTGCTGCTCGAGCTGCCCCAGACCTTGCCACGCGAGGAAGCGCATCACGCAGCCCCACGCGTGCTGGTGCGCGTGCTCTAACCAGGACACAGGCGCCCGGGGACTGAAGGCACGCACGCAGCAGCGCCTTGGAGCTGAGGCTGTGCTGGCGCTTTCAGCTCTCACAAAACCCTTAAACCAATCTGACTTTGACACCGTGCCCTGTTCATGCAGAAGCAAAGGGGAAGGGGGTGCTGTGCCAAGCCCTCCCCAGGGCTCCGCTGGATCCGGTGCTGCACAGACACTGGGCCAGAGGCAGATCCAGTCCTGAGCGTGGGGGGAACTGGGACACAGACAGGAAAAATGGCAGCGATGCAGAGGCATGCTGCTCTGGGGGAGAAGTTGGGGCCTGTTTGCTCATCCCCACTAGCCCTCCAGGACAGTATCATCCAGGTGGACACTCACTTGATGAACTTCCGAGCAAAGGATTTCAGCTTGCCTGTTGCTGCTGCTGCTGCCAGCAGCAGGTCCAGGCTCTTCCCAGACAGCATGTGACCCAAGACCCCCAGCAAGCCCTCGGGGGATTTGGAGTGATCCGCATCCATGGTCTACAAAAAAAACAGAGGAAAGAAGTCACGAGAAAAGCATGTTACAGAGCAGCAACAAAACGCCAGCCATGGGGCAGAGCTGATCAGCTGCCAGAGCCATCCTGTGAGGCCTCCGTGAGCACGGACCTGCAGGGCTCGGAGTGATGGGGAGGGACCACCAGTCCCCAGGCTCTGCAGGGCACGTGGGCTGCGCTGCAAAGGGGAGAGCTGTAGCACGCAGGGGCAGCACGACCGGCAGCAAAATGTCTTCACAAGCAAAGGCAACAGGAGTGACGCAGGGAGGGAGGGGGTCCCTGGGGATGGGGGAGATGCACGTGGGGGAGCGGCTGGGAGGACGGGCAGAGCGGGCTGGGCTCAGGCTGCTGGCGCTGACGACGCATCATGCTGCCTGACGGCTCCTCGCCTTCCTGGGAAGGAGGAGGGGAGCCCTGGTCTCCACAGCAGAGACTGCAACAAGGCTGGGAGCAATTCCTCCATCCCAGCACAGGGTGGGAGCAGGCACCTCCTGACCACCCCGGCTGCCTGGCAAGACCGGTGCTGCTGGAAGCAGGCCCCGGGGTGGAGACTGGCCTGCCCAGCACGGAGGCAGGGGACTCACTTTCAGGATGTTGGTGACAGTTGGCTCGGCCCTCAGGATGAGCCTGGGGTTGGGCTGGATGTTGGCGTTCTCTGCCGATTTCAAGTGCGGAGCGTGTTCCCTGTCTGCCAGCCTGGGGATCCACACAGAGGAGCCCATGAGTGGGGATTTGTCACTCTGCCCCTCTCCTCCCCAAGGCTCAGCCGCCTCCCACCCCTCGGACATGGCGGAGGGTGAAGGCCACCACCTCAGGGCAGCACCAGCTGCCACTCTGAGATGACAGGCTCTGCCCCTGCTCAGTCCATCACCAAAAGTAAAGCCTCATCCCTCCAGGCCAGGGTGCCCAGCTGCAGGACAGCCAGCGGCACCACAGCCGGCCCTTCACGCTGCCCGCAAGGAGGAGGGCAGCGAGACGAGGTACTGCAACCCCGCTTGGTGACCCGGGCTTCCAAGGGGGCCGTACCGTTTGGCAATCAGGTTGTTCATGTTGGCCTCCGAGAGCAGCCCCTGCTTGCTGCACTCCTGCAGCAGCAGACTCATGCAGTTGCAGCTGGAAGAGAGAGAGGAGAGTGCTAGCCCGAGGGACAGCACTGCCACTGCCCTGGCAGTACCACAGGGCAGGGGGGACCCAGCAGTGGTGCCAGACCTCCCTGCTATCCCCAAAGACCAGGACAGAGCCAGGCAATCATTTGCAAACTGTGACTCGGGCCTCCTGGATACCACGAGCAGCCAGGACTCCTGAGCTGTCCTCCTGCCTCTGTTCCCACCTCTCTGAGGGGGCTGCAGGGCCCTAAGCAGCTCCAGACATCACAAAGCATCACCTACATGTGAATAGGCTGTCAGACACTCACTGCCTTGCTCATTTGGCAGCACCAGGGCCTCAGGAATAAGGAATCGGGTCAGAAATCAGTGTTTTGTCTTATACTAGAAAAAGCCTTGCTTGGAGCTGCCCCAGCAGCCCAGACTGCAGCTCCCCGCAGAGATGCTGGGGGCAGTGGTGGCACAGACCGGCCATGGGCTGACGGTGCTGCAGGTGTGTCCCTGGGCACATGAGCACTCACTTGCATCGCTGATCTGCTGTGTCGAGCAGAGGGGTCAGCTTCAGCAGGAACTCGAAGGCACAGTTCACGTCCTCAGTGAAATCCTGCCACGTACAAAGGCAAGCACTCAGCTGGGAGCACTGCTGACACGAGCCTGCCTTTCCTTCCCACGCCATCTTGTCCGTTAGAGGAAAGCTGTCAGCACACAGACCATTTCCTACCCCAGCCACCAGCACCATCACGACAAGCACAGCCCGCTTCTGCACACAGTGCTGCAAACAGCTCCAATCCACGGCCCTTGAAACTCACCTTGTCCCCTTGGGGATACTTCTTGAGTTTAACCAGGACCTGGGGGATCTGAAAGACACGGGGCACGGATGTGACCGAGAGGCAGACCCATTTCTGCAGTCAGAACCTCCCAGCAGCACAGGCAGCAGGAGCCCAAGCAAAACCCGTCTGCAAGCATCAACTGCTCTCGCAGCCTAGGGGAAACAGCATTTCTGGAGCAGCCCGTGCACCCAGGGGACTCTGCCCCCCCACCTCCCCTCTGCAGGGTCCGTCCATCATGACAAGGAGCAGCACAGCACAGCCAGGCAGGGGACTATGGCTGCGGAGGAGCACAGCGCAGGCCGAGCATGTGTCAGGCCTGAAATTACACGCAGATCCCTTTTGTCTGGTACAAAGACAAGAGGCGAAGCAGACTGCTGCGGGGCTGCCCATCACTGAGCTGTGGGAGCGCCGGCCCAGAGCCTGCTGTGGCATCCTTCAGAGGCCGTGATTTCCCCCACAACGTCCCAGGAAAGCCACTCTGCAAAACAAAGTGGGGCCGGGCTGAAAAGACGCCCCAGACAGCAAAGCTGATGTGCAGCGGGTTGCAGGATGGCTGCCTGCAGGCTCAGCCACCTCGCACGCTGTCCGGACAGGGCAAGCGGGGACCCCGAAGGGCACGCTGCGGGACAAGAGGACTCATCGCTCTGCCAGGCTTTGGCACTCAGCAGGGCCAGGCGCGCAGGGAAAGGCAGGGGCTCGGAGCACCATGCGCCCGGTGGGGCTAGGGCCTACCTTCAGGAAGGTGAAGGCTGTCCACTTCAGCTCCTCTGTGCCCTCCGGGGACTCGATGAGGCCCACAAAGCAGGCCTTCCAGATCTCCAGCACGAAAAGCGGGGAGGGGATGCGCTGCGGGGCAGACAGACAGGACCCCCCAAGTGCTGGGAGAACAATAAAGCAACTCCTCCAACCATAGCCAAGCCCTGAACCCCCTGCAAAGTTATTGATGGGCTCACGCTACTCCCTGCAGCTCTCCCCATATCCTTGGACCAGGATCAGCCCCCTCCTCGCACAGGAAGGCGCAGAGCACGCAGAGCTGCAGTGAGGCCCTGGTCCCACATCCCCCAGGCCACCCTGAGCAGGACAACGAGAGGCCAGTTCTGTACCTGCATCCTCTTCACCATCATCAGCTGCTCCACCAGCGGCTGGGTCTCTCCTGTGAGGTTCATGGTCCCCTCCAGCAGCACCACAGCATGCACAGTGGGGAAGCCGGTCTTGTTCAGCTGCTCAGAGTGAACCGAGAGCATGGTGGGAATGCTAGGTGGGAGACAACAGCACAAGGTCACTGGAGCCTCGCAGGGATGGATCCCTGCTCTTCCTGTCCCGTTGTCCCTTCCTGGCCAAGCCCCGGACCTTTGTGGTCCCACATCTCCCTGAGGCAGGACAGCTTGTAGCGAGGAATCGCTCCCTGCCCTGCAGAGGAGCCCTTGGGCACAGCCAAGTCCCCGCGCCACAGCCCAGGCCCTGGGAGCACCTCCCGGAAGACACAGGCCAGAGCTGCTGCCCCTGTCCTCACTGGAGCAGCTGAGGGATGGTGAGGGGCCCAAGGAGCCCTCCCTAAGACTCCTTTCTGGCAGGTCACCACTGTCCCTGTCCCCTCTCCTACTCCAGGGCTTCTCGCCAGCCCCAGCCCACTGCCAGCACAGGAGTCTGAGTTGGAAAGGGACAGGAAAGCATGGAGCCAGCCCGGAGAGAGGCAGGAAGCCTCCAGAAGAGGACTCAGACCCATTTTACCCTCCAAGCCCGTGAGGACAGCAGCATGAAACTACCTCTTGATGAGGGAGATGCAGTCGTCAGCCTTGCTTCGCAGCGTGGAGTTGCTGAGGCTGTTCAGGCTCTCCCCCAGCTTGACGAGGGACTGCTCCACAGTGCTCCAGGAGGCTGGGGAGGGAGGGCAGGCGTTTGGTTCAGGCGGACAACGACACGATGAGAAGACAGCAGGCTGGCTCGAATGCCCGCAGCAGCACAGGGGGGCTGCTGAGGCTGGGGCTCCCCGCTGAGCCCTGCAGCGAGCAGGAGGCAGCACACCTCTGCAAGCCCAAGCTGAGGGTCTGCGTGCCAGCCAGCAGCTCCCTGGCACGACCTCTTGGCCAGGCACAGGGACGGAGCGGAGGCGCAGGGCTGTGCCAGGCAGGCTGGTGGAGCGCAGGACCCGCCGCACGCCCGGGAACAACTCACGCAGCCTTCACATTAATTCTGCTCCTCTTCCAAGGGCAGCGTGGAGGGGAGGGGGCAGAGGGTGGCATGGAGCCAAGGAGGAGACGGTTACAGCAACAGGGCGGGAAGATGGATGGGTTTGGAGCCGCAGCAACGATGCGGCAGGAGACGGGCAGGGGGAAGGGAAGGTGGCAACGACATCTCCCCAGGGCCAGCCGCGACCAGGAGGAGCCCTGGCAGCAGCCACGGGCAGAGCACGGCCACAAGGCCCAGGCAGTGACATACACGTCTCCTCCAGCTTGGCGATGTGGATCAGGGCGCGGTTCTTGGTGCTGCCGAGCATTTTCTCCAGCCGCTCCAGACACATCCTCAGCTGGCTCTCAGCTGCCGCCTGCTCCAGCGTCTCCTTCACCTTCTCGGCGTAGAAGGCCGCACAGCGCAGGAGCCAGTTGACTGCACTCATCAGTGCCCGGCACAGGCCGATGCACTCCTCTGCTTTGCCGTGGCAGCTGGGAAGGGGAGAGAAATGAGACTGTGCTCACCCTGGGCCAAGCTACGGCCCCCAGCAAGACCGAGGCACAGAAACGGGGCAGCCTGGGGAACCAAACCACGTCCTGCACACCCAGCCCAGCGTCCCCGCCGGCTCCCACTTCCTCTGCCGCAGACCTCGACCTGCTCAGCCTGTGAGCATCCCTCCTGCACCAGGGGAAGTGAAGTCTGCCCAGCGCAGGCTCCTCTCTGGCCACTCAACTACAGGGAAACTTTCCAAGCCTTTAATCAAATTATCTTGCTAATAGAGGCTCAGCACTGATCAATGTGTTTCGAGAGGTGAACGCTTTCCCCTCCTGATGCACAAATCATTGGGGCCAGAAGTTTTGATCAAATTAAGCGGAGGATCAGATTAGGCAGGAACTGGATTAAGTGGCCAGCTCTGCAGTTGGCCAGCAACAGCTCCTTGTTAACATCTGCGACTGATGCACATTCATCGCTGCTGCTTCATTTCATGTAATTGAAGAGCTGCTGCCTTCAGCTTTCCTTCTCCTGCTCGCCCACTCCACATGCTCTCTGTGCCAGCCTCCCAGAAGAGGCAGTCAGGGGTTAACAGGAAGATTTCTGAGCTTTCTATAAAAGTTTTTGTGGCCTGAATTGTCTGGTCTCCCCTGGGTCCTGCGACACCAGCGGAAGAGCACGAAGCAAAACAAGGCAGATGCATGGAGCGCCTGGGGCAGCACAGGCAGGACTGCGAGCATTGGCAGCTGGGGACACGCAGCCGGGGCCTTGGGAAGCCGCAGAGGCCACACAAGAGAAACAAAACGTAGAGGGGACAGAAACCCCCAGGCTGCAGGGCTTACACCCACCCGCACCAACCTGAGCCGGGCAGGAATATTGTGGCAGAGGCCTTAGCCCAAAATAGGTGGGTTTCTTGCAGCTTCCCACAAAGCCGGTGGGGTTTTGGACTCTCCCTGCTCTGCCCATGCCGGCATCCACACAGCACCCCAGCCCGGGGCAGCCGGAGGGGCACAGCAGCTCGGGAACGGAGCTGGAGGGGGAGCCGGCCTCCCTCTGCCAGGGGGGGTACCCCGTGATCAGCCGGGCCCCCTCCGGAACCCCCGAGCTCTGGGCTCCCGGGGCCACGGTGGCTGTGCTGGAAGGGCCGTGCCGTACCTGAGGCGGTCGCAGAACATGTCCATGATCTCCAGCAGCGACTGGACACACAGGTCCCGGGAGAAGTCATCGAACTACAGCAGGGGAACAAGGACGGATTTCAGATGGCGGGGGTGCCGGGTTCCAGCGGCTCCAAAAAACAAACGTGAGCCACTCACCCTGGCAGCCGCCCAGCGGCCACGCGAATGGGAACTGGGTCAGGGCTGTCCCTTGGCTGGGTCGCGCCCTCCCGGGGTGGCAGAAAGCAACAGGGCCCCGGCAGCGCGGACGAGGCTGCATTTCTGAGCTGCCTCCCCGAGCCGCCGCGGGGGGCCGGAGCTCCATTTCCAGNCGGCTGGCTGCGGGGACGGCAGCAGCGCCGCTGCCGCCTGCTCGGAGGAGCAGATGGGGCCGCCCCGCAGGGCCGGAGCTGGCCCGCGGGCCTGCGCCGAGCCCACGCTGCTCTGAAGGAGGAAGCCGCGGCTGTCAAGGTCAGCGCTTCTCTGCCTGCCGCGCCGGAACGGGCAGCGACGCCGAGCCCAGCCGTACGCTGGCTCTGCCGCCCCGAGTGCCCCCCCGGATCGGTGCTGACCCTGCCGGGGGGCTCCCCCGCCACGCTCGCTCTGAGCTCGGCTGCGGCACCCCGAAACAAGGCCAGCATCACGCGGCCACCGGCACCTTGCTCTTCTCAGCGAGCACGAGGAGGTGGGAGGAAAATTCCTCTCCCTTCAGTAACTCTCCCTTCAAAGCAGAGGTCGCCCTGATAAGGTCCGGGGAGGGTGGGGGGGCTGGCGCAGCCCACGCAGGGCCAGCGCTCCCCGCGGAGCGGCCCCGAATGCCGAGCAGCGGCGTTCCAGTGGCCCTCGCCGTGGGAAGCAGGCGGCAGCCGCGTGGCTCGGGCGCTGGCAGCGCTCCCTCGCGAGCGGCGCTGCTCTTCCACCGCCGGCGCCGCCGGCCGCAGAGGGACGCGGTTTCCAGCAGCCAGGCGTGGTTTACGTGCACGGCGCTGCAGGGCAGGAGCCTGCCAGGCCCCACACGACGCAGGGACGAGGCTTCCACACCCACGGAGCAAGATCGTGCCCGGAACCAGAGCGGGAGCTGCCAGCAGCGCCGGCAGGTTGTCCCCAGCGGGCCATGACAGGGCTCGCGCGCTAATCCGCGCCGTCTGACCGCTGCTGACTCAGCGGAGGACGTCATTTTACACTTGACCTATATTTGGTGAGAGTTGTGGGGCAGGAAATGGATACGCGGGTCGCAGGTAAAGAGAAAAACCTCGGACAGCATCTGTCAGAGCCGTACCTTGCTGATGGCCATCAGCACCGTGGAATAAGACACCATCTACGAACAAAACAGAAAACCAAAACAAACCCGGTGGAGCAGCGCGTTAGCGGGTGATGTTTGCGAGCGCGGCGCTCGTTGCTGAGGAACAGCAAGGTCAGGGCACCCGCTGCCTGTCACCGCAGACGGGGCCGGGGCACTGACCCGGCACAAATCCAAACAGACGTTTTTAGGTGATCGCTGATTTGTTTCACACAAACTTTAGGCAACATTAAATGCCGCACTAAGACATCGCAGAGCTTCCAGCGAGCGCAGAGGCTCTCAGAGGGCGAGGATTTCTACCCAGCGTGCGGCGGGCAGAGCCCATTTACAGAAACACCCCTGCCTTGGGCACACGCCGAGCCCCCCCCTCCACCCCACCCGAGCCCGGGACAGGCGCGATGCCCGCGAGGCACAGACAGGACATGTGGGGTGTCCACCCACCACTGACTCTGCACCCCGGTTTCTCTGCCTGCTAATTGGGGCTGCGAGGCGACACCCAGCAGCGTCTGCAACGCCAGGCAGGGAGGCGGCGCGCGGGGAGAGCGATTACCTGGGAGCTGATAGCGTATTTCAGGTAGGACAAGATGAGTGGGTTCGGTGACGGCCCGATCATAGCCTGCTCGAGCAGAGCCTCTGCAACCAAAGAGAGGGGCCGGGAGGTCCTGGGTCAGCCACCGCACGGCGTGGGACGCGCGCACACGCTGTGCCCTTGTTTCTGCTCTCATCCCACAGGAAAGGCGGCAAAGACAAATTGCGGTCACCGCAACAGCTCTGCGCAACGCTTCCCTGAAATTAAATGAATCCCCTAACTTTCTACTCCCCAGCAGCAAAAGGCAGTAAATAATTCAGGCAGCGCCGGCAGCCTCCTGTGAACTCAGCCCTCCCCAGGCACCCTGGGCCCAAAACAGCGCCTGCTGCTCTCCAAACACATTCCCCTTCCTCCCACGTCCTGCCCGGGAGGCTCTGGCAGCCACCACCGTGCGACTTCTGCTCCGCTACCTGGGGCTGAACTTGGGGCACACAGCCCCCCTCAGCCAGGACGGGCCCTGCGCGTCTGGCCCTCCCTGCTGCTGGCGGCCGGCCAGCGCCGGCCGTGGAAGCTGGAGGGGCTCTGCCCGCCCCATCTGCTCAGTCAAGCCTTTAATTGACCATTTGAACTATGGCAGAGTGCAGGAACCACCTCCCAAAAGCAGGCCCCAGGCAGCGGCACGGGCTGTAAGTAGGTCAAGGCACCCAGATGTAAGAGGGGGAGGCAGCCGTTCGGGAAGCCGGCTCCCCAAAAGCGGCAGAGAGCAGCAGCCGTCGCCGGATCCTGGCTGCGGGAGACCCCCGGATCCCGGCGGAAGGCTAAGACGGCAGCCAAAAGCGTCTCAGCTCGAAGACAGAAGGCTGATGGCAACCGTCCCCTCCCCGTCTAATCAGGGAGCGTCAACACGAGCCAGCCACACGCTGTTACCCACTGCAGACGTGTCAGCACAGATTTGCCGGGCACCGCCGTGATTCGGGCAGCCTGTGCCAGGTTTTCCTCCTTTGTAGTTTAAATCTGAAAGGCACGAGCTGGGGGAAGGAGCCCTCTGGGGTCAGAGAGGCAGCAAGCGCTCCGGATGCGACAGCTGCCTGTGTGCCCGCAGCCTGCCAGCCCGCAACAACACCCCCGCTGCCCAGCACGGCCGTCGGTGTGCCCCACGCCGCTCCGCCAGCAAAGGGACCCAGCTCCCTCCCCATCCTTGCCGAGGGGGAGGCCCGGGCTAATGAGCCCTCCGACGAGGCCCAGGCTAACGAGCCTTTCCCTGGCAGAGGCGCTAAGAGATGGCCAGGAGAAAGCCGTTTCTCCAGAAATCGTAGGCATTGCTCATCTCTGTGCAGGGGGTGGAAAGCCGCCCCGTGCTTTGAGGGACAGCAGAGGGGCTGGCACCCAGCGCCCTGCAAGCCCCACGACCCAAGCGGGCACCCAGCCTCGCTGCGCAGCCCCCGGTGCTATGCTCGCAGCACCCCCCAGCAAATCTGCTCCCCCGGGACCGCCCCACAACCACAGCCAGGCCCCACAGCTCCCGCTCGGCTTAGACAGAGCCCCACGTTGCTGCCAGGCTGCGCACATCCATGCGCCGACCCCGCCACGGGCTGCTGCCGGAGAGGGACAAAGCCGGCCTGAGGAGCTTCAAAAAACACCACCACCGTGCCTGAAGCTGCTACAAAAAATACTGGTAGGGCAGAGGGAGGAAAAAAAGACCCACTATGGAAGGATCCCCCACTCTGGTGGGGTGAGCAGCAGCTCGGTGCAAGTGTCAGGGCTGTTTCCCTTTAATTCTCCCAGCGCCGCAAGCCTTGAGCGGCGCTTTGTGTTTATTTATCCTGGGCTTGCAAACCCGCGCTTACTGCACAGGAAAAAAAATCCTAGCAACAAGTTTCTATAATTGGCATAAAAGCCTGGCAAATCTTTAAACCGCGTAACGCAGCAGGTACCAGCGTTTGGCAGGATTTGTGTCAAACGCCCTTGAACAGGGACGGGAAAAGAAATCCTAATAACAGGGAGCGGGAAGCAGCCCTGGGGCGTTCGGAGCAGCGCCCCGGCCAGACGCATCCCGAGGCTGCCGGGCTCATTCTGCCCTCTCGGCGGAGGGAAACCGAGGCACGAAAGCCAGGCCCCCACGCGCGGCTGTGACCGCCGTGGTCCCGCCCGGTGCCCACGGGCCTGGCTCCATCACGGGCACAACCTGAGCCCCACCCCCACCCCGGTGCCCCAGCGTCAC
>VXAL01002378.1:3269-18775 GCA_013399475.1 Chauna torquata | reverse complement strand
ATTGCTGCTCTGGCACGTTGCTTGGGGACGGTGGCAACTCCGGAGCCCAGGAGGGAGGTGGGGGGCACGCGGGGACGGGGGCAGAGCCGGGCCAGAAACTGTCTCCCCGAAGTCAATAAATATAAAGCCCGGTCGCTACAGCAGCAGCTGGAAGGCAGGTGCCCAAACGCTGCCCCCGGCCCCTGCCCGGGGCACCCAGGGGAGGCGAAGGGGGTCCGGGCAGGGAGGGGGCACGGAGCACGGAGCACCCTGCACGGCCCTGGTGCGGGCAGCACACGTGTGTGTGCAAGGGTGCGTGCGTGCAAGGGGCGCGTGGCTCAGCAAGGCACGTGTGGGGCCACGCACGAGTGCGCACCACGGGGCAGGAGGTGCCGCGGGGGGGTGCCGGGGGGGGCTTTGCGGGAACAGGCGCGCGGGCACGCGCGTGCGAGCATCTCTTCCCGCTCGGGGTGCCCCCAGGGAGCACGAGCAGCACGAGCCTGAGCAGGCGCAGGAGTGTGCGTGGCACGGGGGTGCCCGGGTGCCAGCGAGGGGGTGGCGGGCAGCCCCGGGGAAGGCACCGGCGTGGGTCCCGGGCTGCAAACCCGCGGGGCAGGAGCTGCCGGCTGGCCCCCCTCTGCACAAACTGGCAGAGCAGCCTCCGTCCTCGGGCGCTCCCGTGCAAAGCAAAGTGACCACGGGCACCCCCAGTCCATGTCAGGGGGCCGGGGCCACCCCTCGCCCCCCCACGCTGTGGCTGGCGGGAGCTGTGAGCTGCGGCGTAAGGCACGCGGCTGAGCTGGATGCTGCAGCGGGACCCGCATTTTGGGGCCAGCCCCCCACCACCATGTGGCCCAGGCTGGCCGACGTGCTGGCGGCTCTCCCAGACCCCCATCCCCATCCCATCCCCATCCCCATCCCGTCCTTCCCCCAACCCTCTGCCACATTCTCCATCCATCCCGGCGTCGCTGCCCGACCCCAGCTGGGGCACCATTTTCCCTCTCCGTTGGCTCCACAAAAAGATGCCGCCCATCCCCGTCCGCATCCCCTTTCCCCTCCTGCCCCGCCAGCATCCCCAGCACGTGGGGTCCATGGGCTCATCCCGGCTCCTTGGCCGCCCCATCCCGCGGCCCCTGGAATGTTCCTCTGGCTCCTCGCCCCTCGCGGCTACTGCGGCCCCGGCGGCTGGCTGCCCTGGTAGGAGCGGAGTAAGACCTTGTGCTTGGTGACGGCCTCGCCGCGGCGCCGCTGGTGCTCCACCAGGAACTCCTTGAGGCGGCTGGTGGTGAAGGTGAGGGTCTGGCGGCGCAGCTTCATCAGGTAGGCGTCCTGGAGCCAGGCGTTGGCAAAGCAGTCCTTCACCGTGGGGCGGCTCCTGGGGCAGGGGTGGCTCGGCGTCAGGGGCCGCGCGCTGCCCACCACCGCCGCCTCTGCACCCCACAGCATCCCAGAGCCGAGCACCAGTGCTTCCCTCCGAGATGCAGGGGGTCCCGGCCCTCTCCAGGAGCAGGGATGGGTCCCAGGGGTCACCCGGCTGGGCCAGGCACTCACCAGGGGTGGACGGTGAGGACCTTGCGGATGAAGAGGGCAGCGCTCTGCGAGACGTTGGGGTACAGCTTGAAGGCGTCAAAGCGCCCTGCCAGGATGCGGTTCTCTGTCTCGATGGGGTCCAGTTCGAAGAACGGCGACCGCCCGCTCAGCCTGGGAGGGAGGAGGTGGCACGGGCTGGGGCACAGCGGTGGGAGGGCACCCGGCACCCATCCATCCACTTGTGGGACAAATGTCCAGCTAGGGAGGGTCTGTGGGGCTACAGCATCCCCCCCAGCCTGGTGGCCCCCGTGGCACTGAGCCCTGCATGGGGCTACATCTCAGGTGCTCGTGCCCTCGGTCCCCTTCTCTTACATGATGTAAGTGAGGACGCCGACACCCCAGACATCCGCGGCAGAGCCCACCGGGTCGCCCTTCACCACCTCCGGCGCTGCGGGAAGGGAGCAGGTCTGTCACATGCACGGGGTGGCCGGCCCAGCACCCCCGGTACCCCCAGCACCCTCAGCACCCCCAGAAGGCCACAGCAGACACAGCACCCCCAGCACCCCTTGCTGACACTCCAATAACCCCCCAGAGCACAGCACCTCCGAGGGTACCCCAACTGCCCCGCAGACACCCAAACCTTCCCATTGAGCCCAGCAACCCCAACGAACCTCCCAACAGACACCCCCAGCACCCCAAAGACTCCCCAGCTTCCCCAAGGACCGCTCGGGTCCCCCAGTGCCAAGGCCCCCGCGCTCTGCGCACGGGCACACATGCGGACGCGGAGCGCAGCGTGCCCCGTCCCCACGCCCTGCCCCACTCACACATGTACTCCAGCGTGCCCACGCGCCGCCCCAGCTGCCGCAGCACCAGGGGGTTGTAGGTCTGGGCGCTGCCAAAATCGATGATCTTGAGGGCGTTCATGCCTGAGACAACGACGTTGTCGGGCTTGATGTCGAGGTGCACGATGCGGCGGCTGTGCAGGTACTCGAGGCCCTGCAGCAGCTGCAGCACGTAGCTCACCACGTCGTCTTCTGAGTAGCGAAACCTGTGGGTAGGGGACATGAGTGGGGTGCCCACGCCGGTCCCCCAACCCCTGCTGCCCCCCATCCACCCAAACCTGTCCACAATGCTGTAGAGGATTTCCTTGCCGGCGCAGTTCTCACAGATGAGCACCAGGTAGCGGGGGGTGATGTACGCCTCGTGCAGGGCCATGATGCGCTCGTGGTGCAGCGCCTTCAGGATCTCGTACTCCTGCAGCACGCTCTGCTTCCTCTCCGCCTCGTAGGGCACGATCTTGGCTACAAAGTGCTTCCCCGTGGCGTTCTCCTTGCACAGCCGGATCACCCCGAAGCGGCCCCTGCGGCACAGGGCGATGCTCAGCCCCCCGTGTGGGATGCTGCGGGGTCACCCTGGCGCAGCACCCAGTCCCACCCTTCCTCACCTCGCCTTCTCGTCCAGGAAGGTGTATGGCTTCTGGGGGACGCCCTGCCGCAGCGCTGTGCCATCCGGGGCCTTGATGTCAGCCGGGGGCTCCTTGGAGGACGGGGTGGAGGCAGTGGCCTCCTGGGTCGGGGGCGAGGTGGGGGGCATGGAGACAAACGAGGTGACCATGTAGGGGGGCATCTTCCTGGTAGGAGCAGCATTGGGGGTGGTCGACACTGGGGGAGCGGGGGAAGATTTGGATGGAGAGGGCGCCTGGGGCTGGGGGGGTCCCCGGGTGGGTGAAGCATGGGCGGACGTGTCCATGGGAGCATCGGGGGAGCCCCGAGCAGGGGTGCTGGCGTGGGGCACAGCAGCAGTCCGAGGGGGGGTGAACACCAGCTCCGGGGGCTCGCAGACAGTGATGTTGGGTGGGAGCTCGGGCTCCGGCCGCGGCTCCTTGGGGATGCCCGCCTGCGGTGGCCGCTCGGGCTTCTGCAGTGCTGCCTTGTGCTTGCGGGGCGGCGTGGTGGGGGGCAGCCCCGTGGCCGGGGGCTCCAGCTGTGCCTGGGGCGTCTGGGTTGAGCGGCTGGAAGCCACCTTGTCGGGGATGGGGACAGCGATGTCCTTGGCTGGGGCAGCTCGGGACTCTGCGGGGAGGAAGCGGAGCCGTGAGCCAGGTTGGGGTGCACGCACCCAGGAGCGGGGTGCAAGCAGCATCCCCTTGTCCGAAGCCCTGGGGCGGAAGACCCCACAGGACCGAGAACCCCCAAAACAGCGCAGAGGCTGCAGCCCCACACGCAGCCCCACGGCTGCCCCGCGTCCCCAGGCTCGCTGCGGGTGCTGCCCCGCGGAAGGGCTTGCTCACCTGCTGCCTCCAGGTGCACCTTGCCCGAAGGGGTGCTGAAGGGCCCCTGCCCGGCCTTGTTGACACAGGCCACCCGAAACTTGGGGGTGCTGCCGGGGGGCAGCTCCGTCACGTTGAAGTAGCAGTCGGCGATGCCGGTGCTGACCAGCTTCCACTCGTGCTCCCCTGCCGGCACGGAGGCGAGGTGAGGCTCAGGCAGCCCGCGGGGCAGGGTGCAGCCTCCTGCCCCCCCCAGGCCACCAGCACCCATCCATGCGGGGGCGAGGGTTGTAGCCCAGCCAGGGGGTGTCCCCAAGCGGTGTAGGGGGGTGGCTGGCCGGTGGCCGTGTTTTGCTGGCCACGTACCCTCCAGCCGGCGCTCCAGTGTGTAAGTGCAGGGGGCTTTGCTCTCCGCGGGCTTCCACAGCACCAGCACCGTGTTCTTGTACTTCTGGGCGATCTCCGGGGTGCCCGGCCGCCCGGGGAGCCCTGCCAGGGGACAGACGGGGCAGGCTGGGTGCCTGGCCACAGGGCGCGTGGGCTCGGACGCATGGGGAGATGCCTGTGCAACAGCAGCCTGGCTCCCTCGAAAGCCCCAGGTGGGGATGTGGAGAGCAGAGATCGAGTGCCCTGCCCCGACGGGTCCCTAGCCCTGGGGCCATGCCACCGGGTTAGCAGCAGTGCCCGAGCGTGCATCCCTCCTTCCAGAGCCAGCCCCGATCAGCCAGAGCAGGCAATCCCCAGCTCCTGGCGTGTGCTCTGTCCCCTGAGGTCTGCCCCCGCGTCCTTACGTGCCACAGCCAGCGTGCAGGAGCTGATGGCTGTGCCCAGGGTGTTGGCGGCTGCACACTCATACAGCCCCGCGTCCTTCCTGGAGACCTTGGAGATGGTGAGCATCTGGCGGCCGTCCTTGCAGGAGACGATGTTCAGCACATTGTCCGGCTGCAGTGACCGCTTGTCTGCGAGGGGGAGCAGAGGAGAGAGATGCCACGGCGGCTCCCCGGGCACCTGCCTGCCCGGGCAGCCCTGGTGGCAGCCCCACACCTTTCATCCAGACAATCCTGGGGGTCGGGCTGCCAGCGGGCAGGCAGCAGAGGGTCAGCGCATCGCCCTCCAGCAGCACCTGGTCCTTCAGCTTGATGTGGAAAATGGGGGGGAAATCTGGAGAGCAGAGGGCAGGGTAAGGCCGGGGTGCCGGTGAGGTGACCCACGTGCCCTGCGCCCCGGCCATGCCTACCCGACTCGCTGGGCACGTGCTGCCGGCCGGCCGCAGAGCCGTCCTCCCGTAGCAGGCTGGAGGGGATGCTGGGCTGGGAGGCCATCTTCTCCTTCTTAACCCGGGAGAGCCCCCAGCGCTCCCAGCGCGACCGCTTCTGCCCCTCGCCTGCGGGGACACGGGGAGAGGGGGCGGCTGAGACTGCATTCTGGGGACAAGCTGGGATGCCCGGGTGGCCGTGCCACGGCAGCTCGGCCGCGGGGCACCGTCAGCCCCCCAGCTCACCTTTGGTGGAGACGGAGGAGCGGGTGCTGCCCTCCGAGCGCAGGGACTCAGAGGAGGGCGCGGGCGCCGGGGGGGGGCCCAGCTGGTCCTGCGCCACGACGCCCACCTGCCGCAGGCTCTCCCCCTCCGAGATGGAGCGGCGCAGCAGGGAGGGACGCCGCTGCCCGGGCTCCCCCGTCCCCTCATCCTCCGGCCGCTCGTCCGACAGGCTGCGCAGCCGCGAGGACACCCGCTCCATGGTGGCACTGATCTTCCTCCGCATGGCCACCGCCGGCGACTCGCTCTCCCCGCCGCCCCCCGGCTCTGACTTGAGGCTCTCCGAGTCCCTCCGCTCCTTGGAGCTGCCCAAGCCCAGGCTCCAGGAGAAGCGGCGCCCGCGGGTCGGGGTCTCGCCGCCCCCGTCCTCCCCCTTGCTCTTTCTCCTCTCTGCAGGCGGGGTGCGCTTGAGGAGCACGGACATCCTGCGGAGGAAGCCACCGTCCTTCTCCACCTCGTGCAGGTCCTGCACGGACTTGGACTTCTCTGCCAAGCCGGCAGGCTGGCTCCTGCGCAGCTCCAGGGGCACGCCGGCCGGCGTGGGCCGGTAGATGCCCTCGTCGTGGGCTGTGGGGCTGGCCAAGTGCCGGTCCTCGGAGCGGGAGCGGGTGAGGAGCTTCAGCCCGCGGCTGAGTGACGACTCGCGGCTCCGCTTGAACTTGGCCTTGAAGACCTCCTCCGAGTCAATGTCCTCGATGAGCAGGGAGCTGGAGGAGCCGGTGGGCTTTGTATCCCTCTTTTCCGCAGGTGCTGGTGCGAGGGGCTCAGCGGGGGCAGCAGACAGGGGCTGGGGGGCTTCCTTGGTGGCCGGCTCCCCATCTCCTGTGGCTCCCATGGCTTGCATGACCTCGGCGTAAGAGGACATCTTGGTGGCCTGGGTGCCGGGAGCCAAGGGCTGCTGTGGGGTGGCTGCTCGCACCCTGGCAGCCGCCTCCCCAGGTGCCCCACTGGCTTTGGTGGCTTCAGCCTTGGCGGGTGCCTTGTCCTCCTGCCCTGCAGCCACCGGCTTCTTCCCCACGGTGGTGGCAGCTGCTCTGGCGGTGGGCTGGCCCCACTCCTCGGGGACAGGCCTCCTCTCCTGGGCAGCCTTGGCCGCGGGGGGTCGGGGTAAGGTGGCCTCCAGTGCCTGGGGCCGGGCATCGGAGAGCGCCGAGAGCGACGGGGACTCCTTGAGCCTCTGGGCCTCCGCGTGGGCCACCGGGATCTCCAGGGGTGCGCCGGAGCGGCGGTGCCGGACAAGGGGCTCGGCGTCGCCGTGGCTGAAGGAGCTGCTCTTCTGCAGGACGTGCTCCGGAGGCAGAAGCTGCGGCGAGGTGGCCTCGCTGGAGGCCGCCCGCACCAGCCGCGGCCCCGCCGGCGCCAGCTGCTCCATCCGGGGCGGCCGCAGCCCCTTCTTGTCGGGGCCGACCCCCAGCGTCTCCAGGAGGGGACCCCGCAAGCCGCTGACCTTGCCGTCGGCGGGGCCGCCCCGCAGCAGGCGCTGGCGCATCAGCTCCAGGCGCTGGGCGTGCTCCTCCTCGCCCCCCCGGCGCCGCGGCAGCTCCATGGAGGCTGCCTTGGCCAGGGCTCGGCAGGGCTCCCGGCCCCCCTCGGCCCCCTCCTCGGCGCCCAGGCGCTGGCCCAGCAGCAGGGCGCTGTCGGCCGAGCTGCCCCGCTTCAGCTCGCCTCTGCGGGCGCTCTCCGGGGAATCCAGGCTGGAGCCCTTCCTCATGGCCTTGCGGGGATACTCCGGCCGCTTCTGGGCCTCGGGGGCCTCTTCGTCGGAGGAGCCGGGCGCCTCCGCCTCCGCGCACAGCCGCCGCGGCCCTGCACCCCTCGGCCTCTTCCCCAGGGCCACCCCAGGCTTCCCCGCGCCCTCGCTCTGCCACTCCATGGCAGAGCCGTCCCCCGGCACGGCCACCTCCTGCCTTGGGCCCTCGGCCGGCCCCGGCGCCTCGTCGTCCGTGGGGATCTCGTTGAGGGACATACGGGAGCCGGAGAACTCCACCTGGTGCGGCATGGGGATGAAGGGCAGCTCATCCAGGTCGTCCGAGTCCGAGGAGGATGACAGTGCCGGAGACTCCTTGAGGTGCCGGGGCACGGCGATGGAGAGGTGGTTGGAGGTGTCCTCCAGCAGCTCCGGGATCGGCCGCAGCACCATGTTGCACTTGTAGCTGATCTGCGAGCGCTGCAGTCCGCGGACAGAGCTGGATCAGGCCGGCTGGGCGGCACAGCACTGTACTGCCCAGCGCACAGCATCGCCCAGCCCAGCACGCAGCACGCCTCCTGCCTCCCCGGCACGCACCAGCCCTCCGCACCCTGCCCAGCCCGCCCTCCTCCCACCCCGGCTCCTGCCTTCACCTGCCATTTCCGACGGGAGAGGAAGAGCTTCAGGTGGTCGGTGCTGATGACCTTCCCCTTGGCCAGTGTCTGCGGGGAGACGGGGCAGCAGCGTCACACGGACCCTGCGACAAGCCCAGAGGAGCCCTGCTGCCCCTGGGTGCTGCTCCCTGCCCGCACCCACCTTGAACCAGGGATGCTCCAGGGTCTGCTCCGCGTTGGGTCTCCTGTGAACCAGCACCGCCGGGTGAGGACCGGCCCGGTTGGGGCATTTTGGCAGCCGATGCTGCACCCCTTACCCCAGCGCACTGGGGTGCAGAGCTGTGCATCCAGCCTGCCTGTATCCAGCCGTGCATCCACCACCACCCCCTCTGGAGCACCGGGCTCCTGCCGTGGGGCGGCAGGATGGGTAGGAAGGGCATCACCCTGGGCAGGGGCAAGGGGGTTTTCTCTGGCCCCAGCAGGACCCACGCGCTGCTCTGTGGTGCCCTAAAGCCCCAGGTGCCTGTCACTGCCCAGGAACATGGCTGTCCCCACCTGCAGCCCAACCTCCTGCCAGCCAGCCCCTCATCCTACTGCTCCACTGCAGCCCTCCCCACCACCCACACGTGGGTCTGTGACCCGTGTGGGGCACACGGCCAGTGCCATGCCGCCAGGGAGGGGACAGGGACCCCACGGCACTCACAGCCTGTCGTTGACCAGCACTTTGATGACGAAGCCCTTGGCTTCCCGGGTGAGCCCCTGGAACATCCTCTCCTCGAAGGCCACGTTGTAGTTGCGGATGTTCATCAACGTTGTCTTGTCGTTCTCACCCACGAAGGGGGAGATCCCTGTGAGGCTGCGAGGAGGGGACACTGTCATCGGGATGCGGGGGAGCAGCATGGCAAGCCCTGGGGACCGAGGGCCAGACCCTGGACCCCAGCCCCAGTGCCACAGGGCAGGAGCAGCTGGGGAGGAGGTGAGGAGCAGTGTGCATGGCCCCAGCTGGAAAGGGGGCAGAAAGGGGGTCCCTTCCAGGAGGACACGGCAGGGCACTTACCACAGGTAGGCGATGACCCCCACAGGCCTGCGGAGAGGAGAGCAGGGTCACTGCACAGCATGAGCCCCCCTGGCACAGCGGGGATGCCAGGGTCTACCCCGGCGTGGGGCTGCCCTTACCAGACATCAGTGACACTGGAGACGGGGCTCTGGTTGACGATCTCGGGGCCCACGAACTCGGGGGTGCCGTACTTGCAGTACTGCGGCTCGTCGGGTGTCAGCTCCTGCGCGTTGCCGAAGTCGCAGATCCGGACCTGCTCGCTGCTCAAATCCGCCATCAGGAGGTTTTCTGGCTACAGGAGAGTGCAAGGCAGATGGGAGCTTGGCAGGAGGCTCCCGATGGGGGAGAGGCAGAGCAGGATACGGGGGCTCTCCCCCAAGCAGGGACCAGGGAGGATCAGGGGAGCACTCACTTTGATGTCCAGATGCAGGACGCGGTGCTGGTGCAGGTAGCAGATCCCTTCCAGGATCTGCCGCATGTAGGAGCGGACCTGCGAGAGAGCAGAGGTGGGGTAGGGAGGGCACGCAGAGCATGGCTCAGCCCCACGTGGGACCAGGCAGCAATGGCCCTGTGCGGATGAGGGAGGGGGCTGTCACCTCCTTTTTGGCGTGATGCAACGAGCGTTGCACATCCCTGGGCTGGGACAGAGCCGGGTGTCCCCAGCCACCCTCCCTACCCCATCGCTTAGCCCTGCCAGGGCTCACCCACCTCGGACTCACACACCGAGGGCTTCCTCGCCATCCTGTCCAGCAGCTCGTCCTCGGCACAGCTGGGCGCTGGTCAAGGAGCACAGGAACGCCATGCCCCGTGCCCTCCTCGGCACCCTGCTCCCATGCCCCCGCACTGCCGCCCCGGCCCCCCAGCCCTCCCCTGCCCCACGCCATGCGCTCCCGGAGGATACAGCTCCATCACCATGATGACGGCATTCTTCTTCTCGAAGGCGTCGTGGAAGAAGACGATGCGCTCGTGATCGAGCTGCGAGAGGATGTGCAGCTCCCGATGCGCCGACTGCCTGGCCTTGGTCCTGCCGGGGATGAACTTGGCGGCAAAGTCCAGCCGGCTGCTCTTCTCCGTCACTCTCCGCAGGTAGGAGAAAGCCCCCCTGAAACGTGGCGATGGGATGAGGATGTGGGGAGGGATGGAAAGCGGCTGGCAGGGGAGCAGGAGACCTGCCCATCCCTGAGAAGCTAGGGCAGGCGCTTGCATCTGCAGGGAGCTGCCCAAGGACCGTGCTTGGAGGACCAGAACCGTCCTTGGAGGACCTTGCGGCCCCGTACCTCCCGATCTCCTCGTGCACATCGTAGTAGTCGGTCAGGCGTCGCGCCTTGTGCAGCGCGTCCTCCTCCATGGTGGCATCGGCCGCGGGCTGGGCTGGGGGAAGGAGAGCCGCTGGGGGGGGCCGAGCGAGGGGCTGGGGGCTGCCCCGTGGGGCCGGGCAGGGTGGGGGCTGGCCGGCCGTACCTGTGCGCACCACCAGCTCAGCCTTGCAGGAGACCTCCCCGGCCAGGTTCCTGGCTGTGCAGGTGTAGACCCCGCTGTCAGGCTCGGCGGCACCCAGCACCACCAGGGAGCACTCGTTGTCCTCATAGACAAAGCTCAGGTGGCTGCTCTCCTCCAGCAGCTGCCCATCCTGGGGGTGCAGCGGGCATCAAGGGGGCCCATGCCATCCCCCACCAGCTCCCACCACCAGCACGGATGCAGCATCCTGCACCCTTTGGGATGACGCAAAGCCAAAGCCCCAGCACAGGGACCCTGAGGCAGTGGAGGGGAGCAGGGGGTGGGGGTCTATGGGTCATGAGGAGGTGGTGGGGTCCCACCCCACCTTGTACCACATGATGTCCGGCAGCGGCTTCCCCTCCACCACCACAGCAAAGCGCGGCGTCTCCCCTTCCTGAGCATCGATGTCCTCCATGATGGACTCAAAGCGCGGTGCCTCTGCCGAGAGACGGGGCGTGGGGCACCATGGGGCAGTGCCATCCCCCTGCTACAGGCATGGGGAGCTGTGGGGTTCCACCCCACGGCATACGGCTGCGGGGAACTGAGAGGAGGTGCCAGCCCATGGCACGGGGACACGGAGTGCCATGGGGCCGTGCAACCCAACGCACATGGGAACGGGGCGCCATGGGGCAGCCCCCATTGCTGCGGGTGTGGGGCACCACGGGGCAGTGCCACTCAGCAGACATGAGCATGGGGCAGAGCGGGGCTGCGTCTCCCCGTTACATATGGATGTGGGGTACTGCGGGGCAGCGCCATCCATGACGCCGGTGTGGGACATTGTGGAGGTGTCCCCGGCGGCTCTCGGCCGTAGGGCAGCACCACCCTGTTACACACAGATACGAGGCACCATGCAGCAGTGCCATCTGTATCACACGGCCAAGGGGCACCATGGGACAGTGCCACCCCACGCACACAATCGTGGGGCACACAGGGCACCTCTACCCGAGTTAGATAGAGGTGTAGGACACCAGGCAGCAGTACCCAATGCGCGGCTCATGGGTTTTCAGCCCCGAGGGGCATTGCCACCCTATATGGCAGTATCCCCACGCCATACGAGCGTGGAGCACAGATGAGCAATGCCGTGCTATGGGGCAGTGCCCCCTTGGCGCACGGCCATGGCGTACCGTGAGGGCAGTGCCACCCCACGGGGCAATGCCACCCCCCATGGCGCACAGCCTCGGAACGCCGTAGGGCGATGCCCCCCACGGCAGAGGGGCACGGCCCCCCGGCGCGGGGGCACCTACCTGCAAGGCAGAGGTGGAGGGTGCAGCGGGCAGAGCCGTGGCGGTTGCTCACCTCGCAGGCCAGCGGCCCCGCGGCCCCCCGACCCACGCGCAGCAGCCGCAGGCAGTGCTGGTCGTCATCCGGCATCGTCACCTCGCACGGGCCCTCCTGCTCCCCCAGCACCTGCCCACCCCTGCGGGCACACACCGTCAGCCTGCCAGCACCCCACGGGCACCCCCACGCATCGCCCGTGGGTGCGTGCCCCGGGTCAGGACCTCCCCACCAAGGGCTGCACAGGCAGCGGGTGCGGGAGCCCCTTTGCGCACCCCGGGGTGCGGTGCTGGGCATGGGGCATAGCACCGTGTCCTACCTCTTCCAGGTGACGGTGGCCTCCACGTGGTTGATGGTGATGGTGATGGAGGCCGGCTGGCCCTCCACCACGTACACCACATCTGGCTTGTCCAGGATGACCGGGGCCTCCTCCAGGTAGGGACCTGCCACACACGTCCTCACCACCACCTCCAGACCCCACGTCGCCCAGCCCTGGGCAGCTCGCCGTGCCACCGGGCATGCAGACCCTCCGCACCCTGCCCCTCCACCCCGGCACCTCATCCTCGCCCCGCTGCCCCTCTCACCCCGATCCAGGAGCTGCACGGGCCCCACAAGCGGGGAGGGCTTGCTGTTGGTCTTGGGGGTGGCGGTGATGACGCGGAAGAGGTACTGGGCACCCTTGGTGAGCCCGTGCACCGTGTAGGTGGTGTCCCGCACGCCGGCCACCAGCACCACCCACTGCGTCGTGCCCAGCACTTGCATTTGCACCACGTAGGTCACCGAGCTGGGGTCTGCGTGGGGACAGGGTCAGTGCAAAGCACCTGGCACCCCATCACGGTGCTGCCCACCCCCTGCCCACCCCCGGCCCCCTCACCTATGGCAGTGTCCAGCCACTTGGGCTTGTTCCATGTCAGTGTGATGGCCCTGCCGGTCACCGAGGCCACGGTGGGGGGCCCGTCTGGGGGGGTTGGCACCACATCTGCATGGGAGGGGTGGGGAGCGGCGTGAGCCTCCGGGAGCCCCTCACCCACCACCAGGCCCCCTGTCCCAGGCATGGCCACCACCACAGCACGTGGGGGCATCTGCTTACGCCCTGGGAGACATGGACTGGAGGGGCCAGCAACCCTCGCTGGTTCCCCAGACACAGCCGGGGGTCAGCCTGGCAGCCCCTGTGGGGTTTGTGCTGACAGCAAGTCCCACGTGGGCCTGGGGGCGATGCAGAGCGGGGCGATGGGCGCAGCGATGCAGTGAGGGTGATGCAAACCAGGGCCAGGTCCTGACCATGCAAGGTGAGGTCTCCACAGCTGACCCTGCTCTAAGCCAGAGGCTGGGACTCCTGAGCTCTCCTCCAACCTGAACTACCCTGTGGTCCTACCCCCTGCCACCCTAGCACCTTGCTACAGGGACACCGACCCCCGGCCCTGGGGCACAGGGGTGGCAGCGAGTGGCCGTGCAGCCCCGGCAGTGCCCACACTTACCTGTGACGTAGAGGTGCGCGTAGCACGTGGCCTTCCCTACTTTGTTGGCAATGACGCTTTTATAGACGCCAGCGTGCGCGTGGCTGACGGCTGTGAACACCAAGCGATGGACATCCTTATCTGCGGGGACAGGGGTAAGAGGCCATCAGCAGCGCGGTGCAGAACTCCCTTCCTGGAGACCCCAGTGGCGTGGGGAGGGCAGCGGGGAGCCCTACACTGCATCATCTTGCGGTCGTCGGTGCTGTCGATGCGGGAGCCGTTGTGGAACCAGGTGATGGAGGGGTAGGGCAGCCCGGCCACCTGGCACTCCAGCACCGCCTCCTTCGACTCCACCACCTCCAGGTTGTGCAGCGGCTTCAGGAAGTCGGGCATGGTGAAGCACTCCGCCTCAGTCTCCGCCTGCTCTGGTTCCTCCGGGATGGATGGCATCTTCTCCAGCTTGGCGCTGCGACCACCCACACGTGCTCACCAGTGGGCGCGCGGTGCCCCCAGCCTGGCCCCAGGAGCACGGATGCTGCCTGGTGAGGCTGGGGCAGGGAAGGACAGAGGGACACGTCCCGGGGGAGGGAGCCCCCCCAAATCCCGGGGGGCAGCAAGCAGGGGATGCCGGTCTTACATCTGGGAGGTGGCAGACGGCCGCGGCTCCTCCACGTAGAGCTCGGCGGAGCACTCCACATGGCCGTGGGCGTTCCTGGCGGTCACCACATAGTGCCCCTCATCCTCGCTGCCCACGTGCACGATGACCAGCGAGTGCAGCCCCCTGTCCCGCTGGATCCGCACGTTCTCTCCTTCCTGCACCGGCTGGCCTATGCAGAGACACACACGCGGCATCAGCAGCCCCAGCACAGCCCTCGGAATTCCCGGTCCTGCGACTCCGAGGGCTCCTTCCCTCCCCACACAGCTGCTGGCACCGCCAGGAGCAGGACAGGACCAGAGCTGGGTTTTCCCCTGGGGGTACAGGGGAAATGGGGGCCTGTGGGATGGGGGCCGTGGGCTTGGGGATTACCAAAGTGGGTCCAGGTGACCGCTGGGGGGGGAGTCCCGCTGATCATGCAGTCGAAGCGTGCCGTCCGTCCTTCCACCACGTCCACGTCCTCCAGCTTGCGGGTGAAGAGCGGCTGCACGGAGGGCTGCACCGTCAGCCGGGCGCTGCAGGTCAGCTCGTCTGCAAGGAGAGCAGGCAGGGGTGAGCCCCACGTGGCGGGGGGCAGAGCCGCACGCGTGGGCGCAGGGGCAGGGCAGGACGCGGTGTGTCACCCCACGGTGCCGCGGGGTGCGTGTGCGAGGGGCCCGGGCGCAGGGCTGGGGCTCTGCTGGCAGAGGGGTGCCTTTTCCCTCCCCTCAAACAAGAGATGCGGGCCGCCAGGTGGGGAGATAGGGTGCCCTGTCCTCCCCAAGGGGCGGGGGATTGCAGCCTTGGGGACAGGGCAGTGACACTGAAGCAGGCAGCACCAGCACACACAGCACCATGGGGCAGCATGGGGCTCGGAGCAGGTGCAGTGCTCCAGGTTGGGATGGTTGTAGCAGGGACCACTTTGCACCGACGGGGTCTTTGCCCACCCTGGGAGGGGAATGGGACAGGGACCGCCGTTCCTGTGCGGTGAAGGAGGGACAGACGCTGTGTGCAGCGTGCACAGGGGGATGTTGGGGGCACAGGACAGGGCAGCCAGGAGCATGCAGGAGGCTGGATCCTGCTGCTCAGCCTCAGCAGCCACCAGTGACAGCTTGTGGGGAGAGGGCAGGCTGCTCCGACCCCCTGCCCATTGCTCACACCCTCCTAGGCCAGCAAGGACATGTCGGTAACCGGAGCCGGGCATCCGGAGGCTCTGGAGCCAGGGGACGGGGTGGCCGGGCTGTGAACAGCCGGGGTGAAGGCAGGCAGCTCGGGATGCGAGGTACAGCCATGGTGCAAAGGCATCTCCCTGTGTATCTGGGAGCTGCACGCATGCTGGCGGGGGGCTGAGTGGGGTGGGATGGGGATGCTGCAGGGCTTGGGGTGCTCGCACTGACCAGAGCCGTTCCGCAGGTGCTGGAGAGCCCAAGGAATGGTGCACGCCAGCTGCTGGGGGCAGACGTCCCTCTCTATCCCCCTCGCCCCCTCCAGCACTCACGGCTACGCTGGGCCGGGGCAGGGGGGGCTGAAGCCCCGAACCCAGGGGTGCTGGCCTCCCCCAGCACCGCGCCAGGGCCGGACCCCGAGCGAGACCCCCAGGGGCTGCGTGTCCGCCGCTTACCTTTGGCTGTGCTGAGCTTGCAGGTGTAGATGCCACTGTCGTCCTCGTGCACGGAGGTGAGCAGCAGCTTGCACTTGCGCCCGTCAAAATGCATCTTGCATTTGAGCAGGGCGGGCTGGAGCAGCCGGCCCCGCGACAGCCAGTCCACGTCCATGTCTGGCGGGCCAGCCACCAGGCACTCAAAGAGTGCCAGCTCCCCCGCCCCGACCACCACGTCCTGCAGGGGAACCACCACGGCCAGGGACTGGCACTCGGGCCGAGCTGCCCGGGAAGGGGGGAGAGAGAGAGAGAAAGAGAGACGCGTCTCAGCAACTGAAAAGCAACCGCGGGAGGTGGCGGGGAGGGGGCC
>VXAL01002361.1:4238-22963 GCA_013399475.1 Chauna torquata | reverse complement strand
TCTCCAGCCTCTCATCCCCCAGGTAATCCAGGATTATCCCATCACAGGTGGACGAACTCTCTGCAAGGACTGTCCACCATCAAGGGGGTCCACAGGTCCTCCTAATTCCATGTAATCTGCAAATTTATTAAGTATGCATTTGAGTCCTTGTCCATTTATAAACATTTATAAAAGCATTGAAGAGAACTGGTCTTAAAATGGGGCCCTGGGGAACGCCACTACTGGCTGGCTACTGGCCTGGTGTAACCCCATTTACTATAAGTCTTTGAGCCAGACCTGTCAGCCAGCTGTTCACCCACTGCATTAGGTTCTTGTCTAGCTGTATGCTGAACTTTTTGTCCAGAAGCATACCATGACAGACAGTATTGAAAGCCTTGCAAAAAAACAAGAAAAAAAAGATAAATCACATCTGCTGTTTTTCCTTGGTCAACTGGATGGGTGACTTTGTCATAAAATGAAATTAAGTTAGTTAAGCAGGACTTTCCCCTTGTGAAACCATGTTGGTTATGACCAATGACTGTATTTTCTTTCACATGTTTTTCAATAACTCCCAGAATAATCATGATTTTACCAGGCTCTGAAGTGAGACTGACAGGACTGTAATTACCAGGGTCTTCTTTCTAATGATTCTTGAAAATTGGAAAAACATTTAACAGCTTCCAGTCAACTGGGACCCTTCCAGATTCCCCTGACTGTTGAAAAGCGTGATATAGAACAGTGGACTAGAGTGAGTGGCTAACAGTCACCTTGGTTATAAACATCTGCTAAAGAAATACAGTGCAGTTTAAAATGGTTACTGGTATTTTCACATGGAGCACATTGTAGGTTGGAGTCTTTGGTTTTCAGGTATAAACTGGGAAAGCTTCCAGTGATTTCAGCAGTAGGATTAGATATAAAGGGAGTCTCAAAACATGGCACTGGGATGTGCTAGAACTGAAAAGCATTTCTTGTGAAAAATCAAATTAAATAACATTTTAGGAGAAGGCCAACCTGGGGAAATGGATTCCTACAGGGAGCCTTGTGCCTTACCTTTTCGTATAACAAGAGTTCAACAGCCATAAAGTGGCATGGAAACCCAGCTCCTCAGACGCACAGCTGCAAGCTGTTTGTGAAGGTTTGCTGGGAGGCAGGGAGCACCCTTGTTCAGGGTGTCACCAACCATGGCTTCAGTGGCTGGGAACTGCTTTCCCGAGCAGCCTCTGGCAGGCTGTTTCACCACACTGTCTCTCAGTCTTTTCTGTCTGCTAAATGGCATGTTCCTTACCATCCTCGGCAGCATGCTTTGAGATTCTCAGCTAAATGCCACGTAAAAGCTAGGTAGTACTAATCTATGCTGGCAGCCTGTTAAAGTGTCATGGTTTCAGTGATGCATTTGTAACCACTCTAACATAAGATAAATGTGACAAGTGCTAATTCCAAACACCCACGTTATTGAAACTGAGAACAGCTTAGCTAAAGCACTTTGAATTTCCTGAGGACAGCTGAGGTCTATAGTTACAGCATCTCAGGTTGCTTTTACCTGAAAAATGAAAATGTTACGTTAAAGATCCAAGACTAAAAGACAAATGGTTGTTGTAAAAGGAGGTGGGGGAGAAATGCATTTGCATGTGTTTGAGAGACATGCAAGCAGTTTTTAGTCTCTGGAGCAAATGAAGAAAACAGTAGGGTAAGAATAGTTGTGCTTTAGCACAACTTCATTTGTGAGTGTCCCTCACCCTGGGATGTTTCCATATGAGTCTGTATCACAGACAACAGAAATGCCTGTGTGACATGGAGGCTAGACAGAGGGAGGAAGAGGAAAGAGATCTTCAGTGAATGTGTTGCAAAAACGGAGTAAGTGACGCCCTTTTCTGGCTTGAGTGGGGAGTCCTGTACAGTACTGTAATGTGGTCCCACCAGTGTCCATGGTGAGCAATGACATTCACTGGGATTTGTAAATTCTTTCTAATTTTGGTTGTTCCTGTAGTTGTTTTGTTGGGAATGGGGGGAGTGGGGGGTAGAACCTGCAGAACCTCCTTCCTGAACAGTGGGACTGTGTGGGAAGCAGAGTTCCAGTTCCATCACTAATCCCAGACCCTGAGATTTCTTCATCCCTAAAAAACAACAATAATAATAATTAAAAAAAAAGAAAAAAGAAAAAAAAAGAACAAAAGCTGACACTGAGAAGATAGTTATTAGGGTGTCTTATCTATTGCTCTTTCTAGGCTATTCTATTGAGAAGTTTTTTTCCAGAAATTATTGGTATGTGTGGATATTATAGATATAAATAAACATTTCTGGATCCCAGCTCATAAACAGTTAAAATTGTCTATCTAGAGAAAAACTACAAAGAAACAAGGAAAGGGTTGATGAACCTTTATCATATTTGCCAAATTTTTCACTTAATCTTGAAATATCACAGAATCACAGAATGATTAAGATTGTAAGGGGACCTCTGGAGGTCATCTGGTCCAACCGCCCTCCTCAAGCAAGGACACCTACAGCAGGTTGCCTAGGACTACATCCAGACAGCTTTTGAAGATCTCCAAGGAGGGAGACTCCACAACCTCTCTGCACAACCTGTGTCAGTGCTCCATCACCCACACAGTAAAGAAGTGTTTCCTGATGTGCAGTCAGAACCTCTTGTGTTCCAGTTTGTGCCCACTGCCTCTTGCCCTGGCACTGGGCACTACTGAAATAGCCTGGCTCCATCTTCTTTGCACCCTACTTTCAGGTATCTATACACATTGATAAGATCCCCTCTAAGCCTCCTCTTCTCCAGGCTGAACAGTCCCCATTCTCTCAGCCTCTCCTCACAGGAGAGGTGTTCCAATTTCTTGGTCATCTTGGTGGCCTTCCATTGGACTCTTTCCAGTATGTCCAGGTCTCTCTTGTACTGGGATCCAGTACTGAATGCAGTACTCCATATGCAGCCTCACCAATGTTGAGTAGAGGGAATCATCTCTCTTGACCTGATGGTGATACTTTGTCTAATGCAGCCAAGAAAACTGTTAGCCTTCTTAGCACAATGGCACATTGCTGGCTCGAGTTCAACTTGGTGTCTACCAGAACTCCTGGTATAATTTAATCTAATCCATTCTGTTTTGTCCCTCTTTCTTTTAACCCATGATAGCCTAAGAAGGGTGTTTCTTTTGGTGGAGAACAGTATTTTTCCTTTGCTGTTTCCTTATTCTTCTGAAGGACGTAATACAGTTATCCTGTAACTACTTCTGTGTTCTTAGAGCAGGTTTTCCCTGACACTTCAGCTGACTGTTCCTTTGTTTTTTTTTTTTGTTCATTCATGTGATATACAGTTTTCTTATTGATGTTATAATGAGCTTATCTCCATGAATCACCAGAGATCAGCCAGGCTAAACTGTCAACATGAAAGTCTACCCAGCAGTGATGCTATTCACTGTAACACAGCATTTAATAGAATGTGTTGTCTCATACAACATAAATGCAGTAGTAACTGCCTTAAAATGACAGTTCTATCAATATAATCTACTTATTTTTTATGGCAGAAAGAATGGATACATGGTCAGAAGCTAATGTTTTTCTCTCATGTAGCTATTTTATAATTAAAAATGATGCAAACTCTTAATACTTTTCTGAAGGCTTAGTTGTACTGAAAACAAAACAAAACAAAACAAAAGGCTATTTGGCCCTTAAAAATATAAGGAAAAAATATTTGGAACAAACAAACAAACAAAACCTGAGAAACATATCTGGATAGAGCATAAAGAGGGGAAGGAAGATTGAAATCTACTTAAACTTAGTTTGAAATTATGTGGTTCTAAGTCATATGTAACTCCTTTTAGCCTAATATGGTTTCTAATTTGTAAAGGTAAGCAGGAGGAAGAGAAGATTCTTTCCTTGGATGTGGTACAACAGCAGAAATCTTCAAATTAAATCCTGTATATCTAGGAAATGATCCTTCTGCCCCCTTTTTAATGCATCTCTCTGCAGAAACAAGATTTTCAAGATTTTTACTTGGGTAAGCAGGTGTTTTGGTGCTTAAACTTTGAGATAAAAGGCATACTGTGAGATGGTCTCTTTTTCTTCAGAATTTGGAGATGCCCTACTGAAAGATATGTGTTGTCAAGGGCAGGAATAAGATGCTGGAGAATTTGAGGCAACCGGAGTAGAAAAAAAGGCCTCAGTCTCTTCTTAAATTCCTGCTCAGAACTAATTCTAAAGGCTAGAGATGTATGGAAATTCCTCTAAGACCATGTCTCCAGGTTGATCAAAATCTCTTAGTAAGACTTTTAATAAATACCTTTAAATAAATCTATCACTAGTTCTTTGGTCATAGCTGTAGTTGTTAAGTACTCTTGCTTTGTACAGAAACTATTTTCCTTTCAGCTTCAATGTATACAATGCAGTACTTGTTTGTATAATCCCTTGAGGTTTTATTGTGTAATTAGACTGCAGTTTTTTCTTAAGCTTAAGGGTAAACTTGTTCTATAATATTTCTGCCCTCTTATTCTGCTCTTTACAAATCTGGGAAACAGTTGTTAAGGTCAGATAGAAGCAGTGTAACATGACCATCCCTAGAAACTCCCATGTAACATCAGAGTTATCAAGGAGACAGAAGAAGAATGACTCTGTGTTTTTCAAGTTGTAGGATTTCAGGTTTTATGACTTTGGCTGTGGACTCTGCTGCTGACTGCGAGCAAACAGCTTAATCGTTGTGTCTGTGTAAAATGGTGATGGTAATTCCTTGTTGCTTCAGCACCGTGACAAAAGTGAGGAACGTTTCTCCATGGCCAGGTAGTGTTGTGGTGATGTCGGGTAGTGGAAACTGACCTGATTGCATCCTGATTAGCAGACAAAAAGTAATTTAACAGTAGTATAATGAGAGTCTTTGAAGTACTCCCTACTATGCAGGATATGTCCAGCTGTGCATATGGGAAATGACATAGGTATAAAGCCATGGTTTCCCATGGTTTGTAAGTGAGCAGGGGAAAGGCTGGAGTGGAAGGGAGGGAAGCACTGGGGCAGCTTTCTGGACTGCATGGAGGAGAGAGTTGTGATGAGTCATGTCTAGGCAAGGATGAGATGTGTTCATCTCCCTTCCCAAACTTGGGTTTATTTTTTATTGTTCTGGGCTTTGCTATAATCTTGATCTCTCTCTCTCCTTTTGGCATTGCTTGTATCTCTGAGTAATGCTCATCACAGACATATGGTCATAAACACCAAAATTATCTTATGACTAAATCTAGCTAGCCATGGATCACCTCATCTCCCCAGATGGCCACCTCTGGCTGTAAGTCAGCTTAGTGCCAGCTGGCAGCTCTCTCATCTCCTCTGGGATGTGCAAGGGACAGCAACAGCAGAGCAGCATAAAGATCTTTTGCAGAAAACAGGTCAGGAGGAGAGTATATAATGAAACATCTCTCTGCCTGTGTGCACTACAGTGAGGTGACCCCATCCATGAGGTGACTGATGCCTATAATGCCTCCTCTGAAGGCGAGCGTACTGGTTGCGTCAATGTGACGTGGGAATCTGTGGGAGACCTTGAGGATGGTTGCCACCTTTCCTCCAAGTGAGCTGGGGGGGAATCAGTAATGAAGCCAGAGTAGCTAAATGTTGCCTTCTGCTGTGAAGTGAGCTGTGCGAGCAACCTGTGGGGTCCTCCTTTCTGATGGTGCTGGTGGCACATCCAGCACTGAGCTGGTAGCATGTTCCCCTGAGATACAGTCGATGCTGCTGGTAGTCTTCCCCAGGCCAGCTTGCATAGGCAAGATCTGCCTTTTCCCTTGCACTCAAACAGGGTGGCAGGTGAACGGGTCCCAATTCCCCTATGCATCAGAAGTCTGCTCAGATCTTCAGGTACTATTACCAGTCTTGTAGCCTTTGGAGGGAAGTAAAGAAGATCACAAAGTGTGGTCTGTCCCCTACGTTAAAATTATTATATTAAGAACATCAACAGGCCCATGAGAGAAAATAGAAGGGGAAATAGTGGTTTTCACAGAAGATATTCTCCTTTTTTGATGATGCCTCTTTTCTCATGATGCTGATTTAACTACTCTAATAGACAATAAGATGACACAACTAGTCAAAAGTTGGAAGTTCTGACTTTCTGGAACCAGAAGTAAAAATGTCAATATTTCCCACAGAAGAGAAAAGTATAGATCTCAGGAAACAACTCATGACTTTACTTGGAAAATTTCAGGATGAAACAGTGTGGACAAACCCAACCTCTAAGTTATCCTCTCAACCACAGCTCCTGCACATCTTCAGTTCCTGCAGAGTTGCACAGTGCTTGTAGTCCTGGCTGGACGGTTTACATGGATCTCTTGTTTTGTGGTGAGTCGTAAGGGAAGCCCTCAGTCACTGCAGGGTGTGCAGATCCACCATGCAATCTGCATACTGGTTAACTGGTGTTGGTCAGCAGCTCTGACCAAGAGAACACAGTGGGGCTTAAAGACTGGGACTCCCATGCTCCAGCCCTCTTTCATGTCAGGCGTATGCTACATGAGTGAATTCCTGAGGCCTAAGCTCACCAGCAGGGTCTGGATAGATATAGAGGAGAATTCACAGGTGTCCATTGGTTTTATCAGTGTCAGAAAAACTTCTAGGTCTTTTGTTGGTTTATGGATTGGTTTGTGGAACAGAAAAGTAATCAGAAAATTTCCAAATTAGCTCTACCATACAGTGTTTGGCCTGTTCAGAGGTGATCCCAGCCAGTGTGGATACCTGTTTGCTCCTAAAGAAGAGTGTGGTACGTGAATGTGATAAGTGCTAGATGCAGAGTGAACAACAGATCTATGGCATGGTGTATTTTTCCAGAGTACATGAAGCCTGTTCCTGATATGTATATTTTGAGCAGGACTAAAACTAGAATGAATTATGCTTGTTTTAAATGGTGATAATGCACCCTTGGGGAGCATTAGAGAATTAGACCTCACTGGTGATCTCAGCTTCATTTGCCACCCTTATTTATGCTACTTTGCTTTAGCTGAAATACTAGAAAATAATTCAGGTGTTAAGCTGTGGTCTTTGGTAGTAGTGCAAGTAGTTCAGCTTTTTTACTATATTCTACCTGTGTACTGCAATTACCTGGTGGAAGTTTGTGAGTGATACAAGAAGGGCTGGGACTTGGAGGAGGGAGGATTATTGCTGAATCATCTGAAGAACCAAGAACAAATTATACAATAAACTCATATTTACAGGTTGCTGAGGGCATTCTGAGATAAGAAAAATATTTGTAATTAGTTGATCAATGCACCGTGAAAGCTGGAATTAGAAAACATAAGAATATACATAGTCCATGTTTCCATTGGTTCAGAATTGCCTCCTGCCTCTGGCAGATATGGCAGACTAGCCCCTTTATCTTTCCAAAGGCTACTAAGTGCTGTATTCTGCCAGCATGCTAAACCAAGCAATAAAAAGACAAAGGCTATATTTGCCTGCATGCCATAGTTATTGTATTGCTTGTTTCTAGAATGGTACATTTACATGGTGATGTGTAGGTTATTGTGACTGTGCTCAGAGGGAACAGTGAAATGGAACCCACTCTTCTCCTGTCAGTTAAATTTTAAATCCAAAGTTGAATTGGATAAGTATGTAAATTGAAGGAGAGTATAATGAAATGAGATCTTATTCAGCATGGCAGCTACTTGGATTTCAAAATTTTCTGTACAAGCTCAACTGACAGCAACCCTGTTGTAATTTATAAGATCATTTAGAGAAATGCTTTTGAGCTGAGGTTGCACATATGGGCGTTTGAACTGAGGTATCTCTTCTTTACCTACCATACACAACTGCACAGCAAAACAAATTATACTTGGATGCATTGTCTCTGCGTTACATGATTTTATGATTCTGTGATATGATGATTTTATCATGAATAGTTTTTGGATTTATAATCTGGTAGATTTTTAAGTAGCAGGTTGTAGCCATCTGAGATAACAGCTTTCTTTAGCAGTGCTACCAGTATTTGAATGTTAACTGCATCTCTTACCAGTTTAATCTGAAGAAAAAATCAAGTAGAATGAGATAGATAAAATATATCTTACAGATTTAAAAAAAACAACAACTCATCCACAGAATTCTGTGATTCTGTGAACAACCACAACAACAAAATAAAATCAAAAGTGAGTCTGACGGATATTGATATGAATGTTATTCTGTGTGGAAAAGCAGACTGAAGAATGATGGAGGAGAAAAGAACATAGGCACTGAATGAGCTTATTCATGCTTGCATATATTTGTTGTTGAATCCTATAAAGGACATCAGATGTCATCTTGCTGGAGGCATCAGAGCTGCCTGAGCATATTCCAATTTCAAGAATAGATTTTTTTTTCAGTGACTAAAAAGTGAATTATTTTGTACCTGAGATTATCATTTTGAATGAGCAAGAGTTACAGAAATGACATACCTGTTGCTGATGCTGTAAGAATAGTTATTCTTTCAAACGCAGAGTTCTATATGTCCTCTATTTACACACATAATTATTTAATCTGTGAAAAAAAAAAAAAAGTAGTAAACATGAAACCATACTCAAGTATGCAGTCATATACAGAAAACAAAATAGCAGCCACCCCAACCTGCCAAACAGTCCATCTATAATACCTGTTATGGGTAGGTACTTAACATTGCAAGAGTGTATTTCTGGCTTGGAAAATGTTTTTACCTCTCTAGTCACCACCATCACACTCCCATTTTGGATAGCTTGAAGACGAAAGATGTCTTATTATAAAGGTTAACACCTAAAATCCAAATTTGAACAGTATTTGTGACATACTGTTCTGTCTGATCTTTCTTTCTCTCTCTCATCCTAAGGCAGGTCTCAGTTGTGCAGACTGTTACTGGAACCAGAGAAGTTTCTGCGCTTTACAGCAAGAGATAATCTGCTTCTCCTGTCTCTTGCTGTTCTCTTGCATTCTTTCAGTTTTTTTTTTTTCTTGCCTTGTACTCACTTTATTCCCCTGGTACTTCTACTTACATCCAGTTCAGAAGAACTGTTTGTCTGCTTTTGCAGTTTGACTTTAAGGATCAAAGAAGTAAACATGCATAAGAACTTAAGATCTGTATAAATTTCAGTGGAAGAAAAGTATATTATGTAGGAATTAAATCTTTATCAATTTCTATGACTAGTTTTCTTTTTTTTTCTTTTTTTTTTTTTTTTGAGGATAAGTAGAAATTGTGCTTTTTGCAAGACAAGCAAATTTAATTTTGAACCTGGAGCTGTAGAGGTTTTTTGGAAAGAGTGTGGTTCCCATAATTACCCTCCTAGTGAAGTTCATTATCTCTTCTGTAAAAGACTGGAAGAGAGCTGTAGCACATTAGATGTGAACGTATGATAGTTTAAGACACTTCTTATCCCTTGCATACTTGAGTAGAGCATAATGTACTCTGAATGTATGTGGGCACAAAGTCTTTGTGCACTGAGGACTGTTAATAAGGTGGCAGCACTATTTACAGCTGATTCTGTCGTTTCTTTTTACTTCTTCCTTCCTGCTAAAAGACATAGGAATCAGTGCTAATTTTACTGACTTCTGAATCTTGTTTTGTTTTCTGATGTGTGATATAACATTTTACAGGTGGAGAAAAGTCGTTGTTCTAGGATTTGATGGCTAGTGGACTTAGGGGAAAAAAAAAAATTAAGGTGTCCTCCAGAGGAAATGCTAAAATCCTCCAGTGCAGAGCCTGTAACAGCTGTTTACAGCTCATTTGCATGAATAATCTGTTACTTCTCTACCTACTTACAGTGTTTGGATTTTTATCTCTCTGTGTAGTAGACTTTGCTAGAAGCTTGTATATGCTGGATAATGCCTTGTGATATGGCAGTAGCTATAGAGTAGGAGAAAATGAGTTCTTTAAACTTGAAGATAAGATATTGCATGCCTCTCCTCTTCTCTGTAAACTTCGATATTTAACAGGTGATTGCTGTATATAGCAAACCTGCTACAGTCCTCCCTGACTTGAGCAACAGTGAGGATGATCACAAGAAAAGTACGCATGTATCTGTGCATCTCATTCTGCACACATGATTTTCATAAACGTAAGAAAATACATCTCACTTGGGAGAGATTCAGGGAGTGTAACGATAGGACAAGGCATAATGGTTTAAACTAAAAGAAGGTAGATTTAGATTAGACATTGGGAAGAAATTCTTCACAATGAGGGTGGTGAGGCACTGGAACATGTTGCCCTGAGAAGCTGTGGATGCCCCATCCCTGGAGGTGTTCAAGGCCAGGTTGGATGGGGTTTTGAGCAGCATGGTCTAGTGGAAGGTGTCCTTGACTATGGTAAGGAGGATAGGAACTAGGTGGTCTTTGCGGTGCCTTCCAACTCAAAACATTCTTTAATTCTATGACAAAATATCAAGACAAGACCTATACTTATTTGTTTTTTTTTTGTTGTTGTTGTTGTTTATTTATTTATTTTCCCTGAGATTTCCATTAGTTTTTGGACCAGATCTTTAGATCATAGTGTTATTGAGATCTGTGCCATGCAAACTAGGCTTCATTGGGAGAGTCTGTTCTCAAGAAGTACTTCAGAAACCTCTTGATAAAAAGAGCACCAAAATTTCATACATATACAACCATGTATAAATGGTTGCTGGTTAATTATGTTCAGTTATCCTGTGCCAGATCAGCTAGCAGAGAGTTTGGCCTAAGAGAGATGCTGTGTTTTGTGCAAGGCTACTTTTTTGGTGTGACTCACTACAGGAATTGCTAGTGGAGAGTGGGGATGACTCTCCTTGCTTGCTTTCACAGTGTTGAACATCCTACATTTTATATGACCAGATTTCTGTAGGACAGAGGTGAACTGTGTTATGGCTTTTTAGTTGTTGCCAGAAAGTAAGATGACTCACACAGCTAAATTATTATTTGTTAGAAAAATCGTCTGAATATGCAAAACTGATGCTTCTAATGCCTTTCCAGGTATCCTGTGCATTTGATAGATGCCAAGTAATGCACAGGAAGGAGTCTTTAATAATATTTATAAAGGTATAAAAAGCTTAATCAGTAATGTTAACACTTATGTATCAGCATGCTTTACTGACCACACACAATATGTACCAAGTAATTTACTTCTAGTCTCAAAACTGAATTTCCTACCCAAATCTATAATGTAAAAATTCATAGGTTTTTAAAGAAAGAAAGGGCTATTACATCATCTATTTAAATCCATAAGCAATGGGACACTGGCATTCTCAGTATTTTCTATGCTGTTCATTTTGTTCTAGGTGTTCAGAAAGGGGAAAAAAAATTAAATGATCATACCAGCTGGTGGTTTTTATAAAAGCAGAACAGCAATCTTTTTCTTGAAGGGATACTGCTAATATTTAAGCCTGTTCCTAGTACTAAAGAGATG
Source organism: Chauna torquata (assembly GCA_013399475.1). Classification (NCBI taxonomy): domain Eukaryota; kingdom Metazoa; phylum Chordata; class Aves; order Anseriformes; family Anhimidae; genus Chauna; species Chauna torquata. Next base: position 11,652 of record VXAL01002361.1, on the reverse strand, counting down.
AGAATTTAAGTTGACTGTAAATAAATGTTAGCAGAATTATGTCCTACAGAGGTAGCTTGATATTATCCTCTAAATTATTGTACATCTAAGCTGTCTGATATGGCAGTTAGAAAAGGTGCAATATCAAATAATATTCTTAAGAGCTTTTTAAAATATCTTAGTATTTAAATATCTTAAACTGTACCGCTGGTTTTATTTCCTAACTATGGGAACATCTTTATGTAGATTACAATTGTTCTAATTGTGCAAATGTAGGAAGATAAGTTTCAAACGGTGCTGTAGGGCAGCACAGGGGTTAGACATACCCTGCAATGGTGTACAGAGATGACAGTGGAATTTGTCTCTGTCTGTAAACAATCAACACATTACCTCGTGGTGAAAAAAGGGTGCTTGCTGCAGAAAATATCTTTTACGCTGGAAGTACTTAGAAAAATTTGTGTTTTTGCTAACTTAAGGTGCATCTAATTTGATTGCCACTATTGGGTACTAAATTACAAGTTAAACTGGATACCAGTCCTCATTCTTCTATGCTTCCTGCTGTTTCAAAATCATGGTTACTGAGGTGGGATCTGCCAGTGCTTTATGCAAACATATGTTGCCTTTGTGCTTTTCCCACTGTATTGCATAGAAAACAACTCTCACTTTAATTTTGGCAGTTGATCTGATTCTGATCTTATGTTGGTGTGTCTGATAATTTCACTGTTGTTAACATGCTTACCTCATGATGAGTGGATGAAAATCCATCCATGTCTGTTGATAAATTGCTTTTGTGAAGATGAGGTGTCTGATAAATGCCTTGCAATGAACCTTCACTCTCAGAAACACTACAGCATTCTAAATGGACATTCTATACAATGCAAAACATGCCCTGGGATTTGTGAACAGCACTGTAATTGGGAGGTAAGACACTCTGGTCCATTCCAGCTCTAGTGATGGTCAGGTAAAGTACAGACATTTTCCTCCTCACCATAAACTACAAACACAGCTGCATAATATACACAGTCAAATGCCAAGGACCTAATAAGATTTTGCTTTCCAGAAATATAAATAATTTAATCAGATTAATGACATTGTTCTACCTGAGGGATTCTATAATTAACAGATTACTGAAGCAGTACACAAGTTATCTACCATTAGCACCTGGAGGAATTCCTGTTGTCTTAAACAGTGGAATCAAATGATATGAATATTGCTGTCATACAATCTTTAAAGATAACAAGCCTCTGGCATTTTGTAAGCTATATAAATCCATGGATTTCACATTAAATATTTAAAGCACAGGAGGTGTTATTTGTTAGAATACTGATAAAGAGAGTTCAGACATTACAGCTGCCTTTTCCATTTGGCAAATCCCTCTTTGTTTGAGTTGCTTTCAAGCCTTTATAATTTGTTTTCCCTTTTAGTTGTATATTTTTCCAGTTCTTCCGGAGATATTTTTTGGACTTACCATAAGAAAGAGTCAAAATATTTTTACAGAATTTTTATCCTTTTGATACAGAGAGGATATTCAAATGGTGGGTATAAACAGATGTGAAGCAAGCAGATCCGTATGGAACACCAAAGATATCTTGCTTGAAATACTTGGAAAAGGTTGGCTTTCTCCTGAATATATTTACAAAGCAGAAGGTTCTCATCCTGATGTGTGCTCCATTCTAAGAGTTTGTTTGGGATAATAGTGTGGACAGAACTCAGCAAGGTCAAAATATACACTAACAAATCATGATGGGGATATTGTATAATTCTTGAAAAGTACAGGCCCTGGGGAAGATGGCTGATGTCTTAATAGACTGCAGAGTTGAACAGAAGCTTTTAAAGATGATAAAAATGTGATGACTATTTGTCTGGGAGTGAGCACTTAACAGTTTCAGTCATCTGGTAATTTAAAGTGAAAAACTTTGTTGGGAAAAGTGTCTCTGTTTTTAATGGATTGCCATGTCAGGCTGGAGCTTCAGCCAGGATAACTGATGACCTTTGAAGTCCTTAGAATAAATTACGATTTGTGTGCAAGAGATGATAATGCGGTTAAAAAAGATTTATGTAATAGTTCTTCAAAGAGCTTGAAGCATTAACACAGGGTCATAAATTAGTAGGATTTACAAGTAAGAAACGATTTTACTAGAAGAGTCCTTTTATCCCATATGGTTTTGCCTCTTGGCACTTGCTGATGTTTAAGTGAACAGTTACCTGATGAGCCCTCCAGGCAGCTGCAAAATTACAGGGACACCTGTGTTGTTAACAACCCATCCAGCTTTAAGAGCAGCCAGGTACTTCCCCCCATAGAGATGTTAGCTTTTATTTGTAGGACATATGTCAAAACCTTGTCACAAAGTATTTTTAGACCTCAGGCTAAAGAAGAGTCTGAAAGCTATTTTTACTCTTCTTGGCTTTAGGGGTGGTCTAAGTAAGTGATTTCTGGATGTTTTAAAGTAAAGTAACAACTCCAGGTGACTTGACCCTATCAATGCATAGATATTTCTTTATTCTGTGAAAGAATCACATATTAGACTGTAACAATCTTGGTGATGCTTGACACCTACATAACAAACGGAGGACCAATTATTATATTACCACTTCTAATATCAGACATTTTTCAGTACTCAACTAGAAAGACTTAGACGTTCAAGGAAATAAAAGAAGGGACTTCAGTAATGGTACCTGAGCAGTGGTAAGAAACATATCCATCTCCTCAGCACAGTTCCCACAGAAACTAGAGAAAGGATTACTCTTTTCTTTCAGGCTTTTATCTGGAAGCCTCTCTGCTATCATTTCACAGCCTCTTTCACTGAAGATAGGTTCGCTTAGAGGCTGTGCTGCATTTTTGGTGAGGACAGCAACATGAAAGCCTAAAGCTTGAGACGTTCTGCAGCCTTAGTATTGGTTCCTTTAACAGACTAGAGAAACAATCATTATTTGGGACATATGGATTGACATAGCCCTATCGCTTGTTCTTGTTAATATACTTAAAAATATTTAGGAAACATGTATTATACAGTTTTTTTCCCCTTATGTTACCTCAAAAAAAAGTACAATTAAAAACTCAATAAAATGGGACAATCTCTAAGCTCACTTAAGCCTATTTTTTTTTCTTGATCTCAGTGTCAGCAGTTGGACTTTCCTAGATNAAAAAAAAAAAAAGTACAATTAAAAACTCAATAAAATGGGACAATCTCTAAGCTCACTTAAGCCTATTTTTTTTTCTTGATCTCAGTGTCAGCAGTTGGACTTTCCTAGATCAGTCTATATATCTCTGTTTTTTTTTTTTTCTTTCTTTCTTTTAGAGGCTAAAAGAAAGCAGTTCATTGGGATCATTGACTCATATTCCACTCTTCCAGTGCAAGGGAAAAACAGCAGGGTTTAAAATACCAAGGTGCAGATTTTGTAATCCCACAGGAATGTTGATGCTTTCAGAAACAACTTTCTATTAAACAAAAAAAGCAAAACAAGCAAAAAAAAAAGCAAAAAAAAGGCAAAAAAAGCAAATAAAGCAAAATAAGAAAAAAGCAAAACAAACAAAAAACAAAACAAGCAAAACAAACAGAATGAGCAAAAAGGCAAAAAAAAGCAAAAAGCAAAACAAACAAAAAAGCAAAAGAGCAAAACAAACAAAAAACAAAACAAGCAAAACAAGCAAAGCAAGCAAAACAAACAAGCAAAAAACAAAAAAGCAAAAAAAAAGCAAAAAAAGCAAAACACAAAAGCAAAAAAGGCAAAACAAGCAAAAAGGAAAAAAGCAACACAAAGAAAAAAGGCAAAAGAAACAAAAAAGCAAAAAAAAAGCAAAACAAGCAAAAAAGTAAAAAAATGCAAAAAGCAAAACAAAAAAACAAAAAGCAAAACAAAAAAAGCAAAAAAGCAAAACATGCAAAAAAGCAACACAAGCAAAAAGACAAAAAAAAAGCAAAAACTAAAACAAACAAAAAGCAAAAAAAAACAAAATAAGCATAACAAACAAAAAACAAAACAAGAAAACAAACAAAAAACAAAACAAGCAAAACAAACAGAATGAGCAAAAAGGCAAAAAAAAGCAAAAAGCAAAACAAACAAAAAAGCAAAAGAGCAAAACAAACAAAAAACAAAACAAGCAAAACAAGCAAAGCAAGCAAAACAAACAAGCAAAAAACAAAAAAGCAAAAAAAAAGCAAAAAAAGCAAAACACAAAAGCAAAAAAGGCAAAACAAGCAAAAAGGAAAAAAGCAACACAAAGAAAAAAGGCAAAAGAAACAAAAAAGCAAAAAAAAAGCAAAACTGCAAAAAAAAGCGAAAGAAACAAAAAAAGCAAAAAAATAAGGCAAAACAATGTTCATTCTGTGGAGTTTAACTGGTAGTAGATGCACCAATAGAGATTCTAGCAAGAGGAGACATTAGTACCACAAACCATCCTTTATTCTAGAAAAGGTCATCTATCTTTTGGCAGTGTAGTTCTTCACAAGCAAAGCTGAAAAAATATCTTTCAACTTCATTTTTGTCCTCCTCTTTTTCCATTCCTCTACCAAAACCACTTGCACACACTCTTAAAATGGTGTCTGTAGAAGAGTTTGGGTCAGACATCACTGACATTATATGGACATCACGTGTGTCATTTGTGACAAAGAAGGGCCATGTAAAATAACCAAAACAAGTAAGGTTTGCTGGAATCACCTTTCTCATGGATATCAATATGCAACCCTACCACACACCTTCTTCCTACCTAAGGAACTCTTTCCTGTTTTCCTGTTCTCTTTTATAGCTTTTCACACCTGTATACCCATTTATACCCATTTATAACTGGTGCAAAGATTAGCAGCTACTATAAAGTCTAAACCAAACTTAATTCAGCTTTTCATGCATTTGTAAACTCTCTGTAAAGTCAACAGAGTGAAAACATCACCATTGTTCTTCATATGCAGACATTCACTTGACCTGGATCAGTGAGGTATAAAAGACAAACAAGGAAGAGAAAGAAGGCTATGGCTCTTGATTATTTTGGATGCTGATAATATAAAATTTGTTTCTTCTTATGCAGCCTGTAACTTGACATCTGCAGAAAAACAGAACAACAAAAAAAATACATCTCACTAGAAGTTGTTTCAAACATGATACAGACAGGACGAAGTTTTGGGAAATGCAAGGTATTTAATCAAATCAAATTAGACAATTCTATTTCATCTGTGCTTTTAATTCTGACTGAGTGAGCTTTGGATGTGTCAGTTCAGTGCACTTTGATTATCTCTCTTGGTTCATTCCTCCGCCACTTAGCTCACTGGTTAGATAAGATCCGTTGTTACATCTACAGCTTGGATGCAATGAATGAGTTTCCTTTCCTGTGGCTAGCCAAAGATTGTGAAAAGATATTTTGTGCTGTTCTTCTGCCCTGATTTCTGAAGCTTCTAATCCTCAGTTCATAGACTTTATAGGAGGGAGTGAGTAAATTATGCCCTTATGGCTATTTGTCTGTGGTTGCACATGAGGATGTACTTACACATTGCCTTTTTTGTCAATTTTGTTTAAGCAACTGTGACAGCCTGATAATAGATAAAGCAGCCAGCTTTCCAACTGGCTTAACTGAAATACCTGTTTTCATAGGCACAAGTTTGTTGATGAAACTAACTTCAAAAGTAATTTTGCACCTGTAACTTTTCTGTGTTTTGATTTCCATATCAGTCATCTAGCCATCCCATTTCTTGATACGCAGTGGCCATACTGTACGCTGCAGCTCTCCTTGCTAAAGGCACAAGGAAGCAGCACCACAGGCATGTGCAAAGTGTAATGAACCATGTTATAAGGCTGATTCCGACCTACGGAAACAAGGCTACTCTTAGCCTTTACCTCATGTCCCAGTACTGGTATTTAGCTGCCATGCTGTCATGCACTTATTGGCAGCTTATTTAAGTCTGAACTGCTGGGTTTGGCCTGAGTTCTCAGCTAGCTGGGACCTGTTGGAAATTGCTGGGTGAGGGAGGCCTGTTACTTTCCAGCAGCGTGATCACACGTGTGGCCATCCCACATAGTTAGTTGCTGGGCGTTAAAGCAGTGCTTGCATTTGCTTTTCAGCTGTTGAATGGTTGAAGCCTGTTGTTGATCCAAGCCCCTGGCAGCTGTTCCTGACCTTTGGCTTGCATCTTGGCTCCGGCTCTCAACTCTTGGATCATATCCTGGCTCTGGTTCCTGCCTGTTGGCAGCTTGTTTGGTTCCTCTCTTTGGCTTCAGCATCAGCTTGTATCCTGGTCCTGGCTCCAGACCCCTGGCCGTTAGGTGGGTTCCAGATTTTCAGTGTTTATCCCTGTTCCAGGCTGTGGTCTGTATTGGCTGTGCCCCCGTCTCCTGCAGTGAATAGTCTGCAAACATTTAATAATATTTGAATTGTGTACAGGGTAGAAAAATGTAACTTGAGGAAACTTGTCTTCAGGAGGTCAGGCTCCATAGTCTGTCCCGGAGATCCATCAGTGTGAGGCCTTACAAACACGGGGGTGCTGCTCTTAGACAGTAAAGTTTAAAACCGCCAAGTATTTTTCCCTTTTTTTTTTTTTTTTTGGAGTATGTCCTTTGTAGTGTGATGCATAGTCTAAAAGCTCTTTTGCTATATATTTATGGGAAATGGGAAAAAAAGAGGCATCTTGTTCTCCTGGAGTTGGACAGTAAGCAATTTTCTGCAAGGCAGAGAAAGAAGATTTAAGAGAGAGAGAGAGAGAGAGAGAGAGAGAGGAAAAAGCAGTAGTTTTTCATAAGCTGTGTTCTCAAACAGTCCAGGTTTCTTGGCTTTTTGATCTGGGGGCGGGTGGGTTGTGTGTGGAAGGAGTAAGGTTTTGAAGACGAGCAAGACTTCTTGATATGCATCACCATTTGTAAGGTGTGTGTGTTTGTTTGTTTATTTGTTTTATAAAGTGCCATGCAATATTTAACCTTAAAAGATTAAACTGTACAGACCTGGATCTTAATCTGACTTGAGACCCAAGGAAAGAGAATCTGTGATTCAATGCTGTTCTTCAGGGATTATATATGCATTCTAGCATTCAGTACCTAGGAGCCTAGGGCATGCAATAGCAGAAAACAACTGCAGAAACACAAAACAAAAGCAGAAACAGTATTGACAAAATGCATTTACTGGAGATTTTGCAATGTCTGGTTTTAGAGCAAGGACTGATTTTGATATCCATTTAGATATCAGTGTGACTCAATCACATTCTGAAATCATTTAAATCAGGAATAGTCTCATCAGCCAAACCCAGTCTGATCCAGTTCCAGGCCATTCTAGATTTTATTTTCATTTGTACAGTACACAGGAAAACTGATTTATTTGTTTTTGCTTAAAAACAAAAAGCAACAACAACAGCATAACAAAAACAAGCAAAGAAACAAAAAAAGAAAGCACAAAATATCAAAAAAAAAAAAAAAGGGTGCAGGGAAGAAAAAAAGAAGGCTTTTGACAAGGTTGTGG
>VXAL01002357.1:7215-19896 GCA_013399475.1 Chauna torquata | reverse complement strand
TTTTGTAACCTCTTTGAAGAGTCCAGTGAAACAGTTAAATTGGGATCAAAAACAGAGAGGATTTATTTTGGATATGTCACATTTTAAACCTGAAACAGTAAAACAAAAGCCTCTGTCAGAAACAACCATGCAACCAAAACCTGTCTCCCAGCATAAAAACAGAACTATAGTGGCCCCATCAGTGTTCAGTGAAGGACAGTCTGGCCTAGCTGTTTTGAAAGAGTTGCTCCAGAAGAGGCAGCAGAAAGCTCAGAATGCAAATGTTACACAAGAACCATTACCAGTTAAAACACAGCTGAGCAGAAGTACACCATGCCCTCTTGAACAGAATAAAGCAATCAAAAGGTCACGGTCAGTCACATCACCTAGAAAATCACGTGCTCCCAGGAATACAAAACCTAAAGAAAAAACAGCAAAACTTTCAAAAATGGAGTCCTTAAGCCAGCAGGTCACCAGTCACATTGATCATCCTGTGTCTGATGACAGCCCCATTTTTTTTTCAGACCCTGGTTTTGAAAGCTGTTACTCACTTGAAGACAGCTTGTCTCCAGACCACAATTACAACTTTGATATTAATACTATAGGGCAAACTGGATTTTGCAGTTTTTACTCTGCAAGCCAGTTTGTCCCAGCAGATCAAAATTTGCCCCAGAAGTTTTTGAGTGATGCAGTTCAAGATCTTGGTTCTGGACAAACAATAGAAAATGACTTTCCGTATCATAAGGACCAAAAATCTGATGAAGAAAAACAACATTCTTCAAGCACAAGTAAGTGGATAAGATCTGGTTCTCTGAGCCCTGAGCTTTTTGAGAAAACCTCACTGGATAATAATGAGAACCGCTGCCATAGCCAATGGAGGAAAAATGTTCATCCTTCAACTTCCAGATCTAACTCTATCGATACCTCTTGTACACAAGAGACAGAGGTTTGTTTAAATGAAAAATTCAAATTGAATAGAAATACAATAAGTAAAGAGAGATTTCTTAACCTTCCTCAGCCAACCAGCTCAGACTGGATTCAAAGCCACATTAGAAAAGAAACCACTTTTGAATCCTGTCAACCACTTGATTCAGTTAATACCTCTTTTGCATCCATATTGTCTTCTCCTGATGGTGAACTTATAGATGCAGCCTCTGAGGATTTAGAATTGTATGTTTCGAGAAACAACGAGGCATTAACTCCAACTCCAGATAGTTCACCAAGATCCACCAGTTCTCCTTCACAGTCAAAGAATGGAAGTTTTACACCTCGTACTGCTCACATTCTTAAGCCACTCATGTCCCCACCCAGTCGTGAAGAAATCATGGCAACTTTGCTGGATCATGATCTCGCAGAAACAGTTTATCAGGAACCATTTTGCAGTAATCCTTCTGATGCTCCAGAAAAGCCAAGGTACTGTGTTAAAGGCATTTCTGTCTTTACATATGCTTGTAATTATGTTAAATTTAATTTATTCCTGTAAACAATTTTATGCTGTTATGTGGCACAGATGCATGAAAGATTCCATCTGATATTTGTATATTTGAAGTTGAAAATTACTGTACTTCCCCCACAAATGCCCATTTTCATTTATGATAATTTTTTTTTATTGTTTGATATTGCTATAGTAAGTGGAAGTCTGCCTGCTTGGTTTGTAAAAGAGAGATACCGCCCACAGGAATTGCATTGTGAGAAGACTAGTTAGCAGGACTCTGCTTGTCTGTCATCTTGAGGACTGCCTGCAGTGCAGTTTAGAGTAAAGCAATAATTCAAACTATTTTCTTTTCAGAGAGATTGGGGGACGACTTCTCACAGTAGAAACTAGACTTCCAAATGATCTGCTTGAGTTTGAGGGAGACTTCTCATTAGAAGGTCTACGACTCTGGAAGACTGCATTTTCAGCAATGACAGAAGGTCCTAGACCAGGGTCACCTCCTCGTTACGGTCACTCTACTGTTAATAAAAGAGAAAGTAATAGCCATAAAACTAGCGAAGACAAAAAAATAGTTATAATGCCATGCAAGTGTGCTCCAAGCCAGCAACAAGTTCAGATATGGCTTCATGCCAAAGAAGAGTATGAACATTTCAAGAAATTGCATAAGAGTCATCCTGCTGTGCTGGAAAAGGCAGTTGAGAATTTCAGCTCCACAGTATTGTCTGGAGAGAAATCTATAGAAGTAGTAAAAGCAGCTAAAGATTTAAATTTGTCTACCCTGGAAGATGAAAGACCTACTGTGCCTACAAAGGATTCTCCTGCTTCTGTGGCAGATCCTACAAAAATACAAACCAAGGAAACCTGCGATAAGTCTGTCAGTACCATAGGAACTTCTATAAATATTAAAAGTGACATGGACTCCAATAAAACTCCATCTGAAAGCAAAACGCTTACTACTTCAACACTAGAACGTGATAAGGAGGAGGAGGAAGAAGATTATTATGTCAATTACAGTTCACCAGATTCTCCAGTGCTTCCACCTTGGCAACAAGTAGCGTCTCCAGATCCCAAGCAGTCCAATTTAGAAGATGCAGAATGGAAAAGTCAGGATGTTATTTTGTCTTCTGTGGACGAAAATGATGTAGCACCTGTTGGAAGTGCACAAAATTCTCCGTCCACCGAAGAGGACATTAAGATGACCTTTGACACATCTCCATTTCGACTTAGTGAAGATCCTGGAAATTCTGAACCTGTTTGCTTACATAGTACACCGATTATGCAGAGAAAAAATAATGACAGAGTACCTGAAGTTTTGGGGCTTACTCCTTTATCAACAGGTAAATCTATTTAAGTGATCTTAATGATACACAAAATGTTTTCCTGAATATGATAAGATATATTTCTTTTGGTGTATTGAGAAAATTCCTACATCTTCACAAAAATATATTTAAACTAGTTTTGGAAAGGAAAAGGCCCGCACATTGTTGTTAAAGTAGCTATTTAATTATGACAAAAGTCTAGAAGCAGAACACCCTTGTGCTTCCTGATGTTGTCTAGTGTCTGAACTCAGAAATGCTGGTTAAAAACTTAATTAAAAAGTATAGCTTATTTGGAGGATTTGAAAATCTTGTTTGTTATATTGCTCTTAATAAATTATATTCCAAACATAATTTAAATTTAGAGTGTAAATAACATTGTGATGCTCAAGATAATTATATGAGGTGTGGTAAATTACTGGTCTTGTACTGTGCATTCCTAAATGTCCATAAATACCAAATTGTAATTGTTGTGCTTTGGATTGGAGAGAGAATAATGTTATATTTGTGTATATATTAAATATATGTTTATAAAGTTAACCAAATGTCTCTGGTTGTTTCCAACCTATTGTTTAATGTCTAGACAATATTATTGAGGCTAAACAGTTTTTCACTCCTCTTTGTTTACAGAACCAAAAGCCCAGAAACTGAGTCATAAGAGAGTAAATAATACTGATGGTCTTCGAAGAGTACTTCTAACCACACAAATGAAGGTAAATGAAGATTTTGTGTACAGATGTATTTTTATTCTGCTACACTTACATTGCCATTGTCTTTCTAACTAAAATAATCTTTCTCTTAAGATAACCAGATACTTTTAACACATGCTTTTTTGGAATTTTGTTTTTAGTATTCTTCAGGACAATTTTCATCTGCATTGTTTTTTTCTTTTGCTCTTAAGATCTGGAAAAGATATTTAAAGTTAGAGGGTGTGATTGCTGTAGAATCAGTATACACTCAAAGTTAGGAAGAAGAAATCAGTTTAATTTGCAGCAAAAAAACAAGGATTTTGATGGTATGTTCTGTATTTTAGGGTAGTGGAACACTAATGAAACAATAAGAGATACCATCAAAGAACGTTGTGTTGCTGTTTTGGTTACAACATAGTTTCTAAGTTCTGTTATGATTTCCTTTTTTTGTATATATTCACACGTATATGTTTATGTGTCTCCGTGTGTATGTGTTAGTTTTCAGACAATGTTTTAAGCGTTTTCTGAAAACATAATAGGCAGTTAAGGGCACTGGTATGCTGACAGAGTAGAAAGGGAATGGATCATGTAAAATGATCAGACTCGCATGTTCTCCTTGAAGAGTATTTCTACTCCCCTTATTTGAAACAGAACAGTCAGTTAGGTACATTGTGGGTCTGATCCGATAGTCTTTTCTTTTGTTCTTAATGTACTGGTATTCACCCAGTTCGAGTGTGTAAGTGTACCCTTAATTCACTGCCATTACAAAGTGGTGGCTGGACCAGGTATTTTGATGAATTGTTGGTCAAGAGCATATAGAGACTTGCTGGTTCCCCTGTCCTCAGGCTTCTAAGAAAGCCGACATGAATTTTTTTTTTTTTTTTTTAAAAAGGCATTTCAAACTGTGTTTTGCTTTACTGTGACGTTTCATTAACATTATTCCTAAAAGGGAGAAAGATACAACTCTTGTTTTCCTGCTGAAAAATGACATGGGAGGAATAGTGAAAGCTTTCTTTTAGTAATTGCAGTGTAGCATTTGTATTTTAATTGATAAACTTGTATTTAATTTTGACACCATTGTGTATTAATTTAGCAACCTGTAGTTTTCTCAATATTTGTGTGTGTGTGCGTGCACGTGTGTGTGTGTGTGTTGGTTTTTTTGTTGTTGTTCAATAGAACCAGTTTGCTGCCCTTGGTGCTGCAAAGAGAGAGACTTCTGAGATTGAAGGACCATCTTTAAGTAACACTTACGGTTTTAAAGTCAGTGTGCAAAACCTGCAAGAAGCAAAATCTCTACACGAGGTAACTTACTGTTACATGTTATTTTATAAAATGATAGTTTAGAAGACTAGTTTTATAATGGCAGTATTTAAAAATCTTTTCCTCCTTGGTCCCTGCCTGACTGAAAATTAGTCAATGTGTGATGTCTGCAGCTTTAAGTAATTGCTGTACTAGTTTCAGCTTGATCTCCAGTTGCCTTTATTTAACAGTATTGGACTAAATTTTGTAATACTTTGTTGGGAAGATGGTAAACCTTCCTTTAAACAAATAGTAAGTGAAGGATCACGAGGAGGAAATAGTAGGGTTTTGTATAAAGATATTACTGGAAAAACTAGTTGGTTGTAACTTTCATTGATCATTTCCTTAAGAAAAAAGGGTTCTGACGTCATTCAGTCAGCAAGTCCCTCCCTGTATCTCTACATGGTAAGTTCTGAACCCGTTGGCCGGTTTCTACGTTTAATAGAATGATAGATGCTTCAAAGAGTGTTTCTACCTATTTCGTGTAGGTCAGTTGTTGGTCCAAGGAGATCGAAATTGATGCTGGAGAAAGGGATGTAATATGAATACAGTACTGCCGTGTTTGGCTGCTGACTGGCCAGCTGGCCTGTGTGCTCCCAGACAGTCACCACACCCATGGCTTGGAGTTAGCTGTCAACTAACTTACAGATGAGGTTGGGAGGTAGTTTTATGTGCTGAGTAGCTAACATAGGAGAAGCCACAAGAAACTGGTGATATTGCAGGATATGGAGATATAGCTTGATAGCGCAGTTCTATTTCAGTGATGGCTCTAGTGATCTAGGACGCAAATCTAGAGCAAATCAGGCTGCCCCCAGGGCAGCTTGCTTACTCAGATGTATTTGTAACTTCTCCCTTGTAATTCTTCCAACTCACTCATTAGTTTATCAACTATATTATGCAAGACAACATAGCAACAAGATAATGTTGAAACAGTATTAAATACTGTATACAATAAAAACTGTATGATATACAGGAATTAGCATTTTCTTAATGCAAACTATTCTGCAAAAAGGTATAGCAACATGATGTGGAAGTTCGTTAATGCAAGTTAAGGGAAGGATAGGAATTCTCCGTGTCTTCCTATAAGTGACGTAGTCTTCATGCCTGTTTGCAAGTTTTGGATGAAGGAGAGAAAAGAAAATAAAGAAAGACCGACAGAGATACTTTCTTCCAGATGAGTTTGGAAACTGCATTCAGCCAAGTATACAAAGCTGCTTGAAAATACCATGAGAATTTAATAGTTGTTAAAGTTGAGCATTTCTGTTTATTTGTATTTGCTTTTGATAGAAGGTAGTACTCAGAAACAAATATTGAATTTTAATAATCAAGTATAAAAGTGCATTAAATGGTTAATTTATTCGTAAGATAGTGCTTTTTGCAAAAAACTGAGGTCCAGAGATGCACATTTAATCACTTCTGTTAATTTTCAAGTGTGACCGGTTACTTACAATATAGAATGACCATCTGAATGTCTGCAATTAGTTCATTTGCATTAATAATCTCTTCTTAATTTTTTTTGAAGAAAGCTCCAAAGCATACTAATTTATTGTATTTATTTGTTGGTAGGTCCAACATCTTACCCTCATCAGTATGGAGTTACATGCTCGAACCAGACGAGATTTGGAACCAGACCCAGAGTTTGATCCAATCTGTGCTTTATTCTATTGCATCTCATCAGACACAGCACTGCCAAATACTGATAAAAAAGAAATCACTGGTGCTATAGTGATTGATAGAGACAGGACACTCTCAAACCAAGGTTCCTATTTCTTTTTTTCTTAACATACTTTACAAAAATGCTTATTTCATAATAATCAAACAGTAGCAAGCAAAATATAATCGAGTATCTATATTACTATTTAGCTCATTTAATTTTGTCTTGTTGACTGTTGGATGAATGGCCATATTAAACATAGTTTTCCTGCTTATATCTTCTAAAGAACTATTGCGTGGGCTGTAAACCACAAATAATATACACGTGCAAAATATCTGTTTGCGTACTTGTGGGCAAGCTCCTGCAGTGTTCTGAAAGTATAAAGAGGAAAACCTGCCTTTAGTTTCCTACTCAAGTTGCTGGATAGCTACAAGTAGAAAATGTTAAAAGCAAGACAGTATGTTTTATATTTTACTTAAGGGTTATTTTTGTGGTTTTATCTGATCCTTTTAGGATCTAAACAGGGGCCCTTATTCTATTGTACCTTTTTGGCTTTGTTTAGACCAGTGATACTCAACCTGTGGCTCTAGAGCCGGATGTGGCTCTTCATGGCCCTACAGGCGGCTCTCGCAATGTAGGCGTCTGATCGGCGCTCCACTCTATCAGGCAGCGCGGGGAGCACTGAGCAAATGGACCAGCAGTGTGGGAGTCGCTGAAGTTCCCCCTCCCATAGGGGGAAAGAAAAGGAGCTGCTGGGATCCCCCCACAGGTAAGAGTAGAGATCACCTCCCACCCAGCAGCTGTGGGGCAGAATGGGGAAAAACTCGCCCTTTTGCCCCTTCCGCCCCTCCACCTCACTTCTTCCTAGCAGCGAGAAGGGGTTGAAGACAGAATGCTGCTGGGAGAGAGGATGCTGATGTGTCATGTCGTGATGTATCAATATGTGATGATGATGAGGCAGCATCATCACACATTGAAGTGTCATGATGGAAAAAAAAGTCACACTGTTGATACTTGATTTTTATGGTGCTCTACAACTCCATTTAATAAAGAAGTGGCTCTCCAGCTGTTAAAGGTTGAGTACCACTGGTTTAGGCTAGAAAAAAAAAGTCCTCTTTCTTTTAGGGTTTCTTTGGCATTGTAATGAGTATTAAACCACAAAATACTGTCTAAAATTAAAAAGTCTGGACAAAAACCTACCAAAAATAAATTTAGCATTAAGGCAACAGCTCCTTCTTTTACTAGTTTATTTTTCAAAGTATTGTGGATATTTTAGCATGTTACGCTAAGTCCTTACTATTCTCAGTGAAGTTTATTCTGCTATGATATGCTTGTTACTATCTTTAGGAAAATTATCTCCATTAACTTACAAAGTGAGATTTGTCACAGTATAGAATTCTATGGCTCCCTAGGTGCATGCCACTCTGATAAATTAGCAAGAAAAAGCTTTCTGTAAAGAGGTCCAATAATATTCTGAAAAAAGGTTCTGATCTGTTTTTATTAGTGAAATTAAATGATGTTTAAATGTGACATTTCTTGCTTTAATTGATGTGGGCTGTCAGTGTTTTCTTGGTTAGAACTTTTTGAGTTCCCTGTGGAGTGACTTGACATGAAGATACACCTTTTTTTCCCTTTTTGTATAATTATTGCTTTGCAAGTTACAGTACTCATTTTAACATTTATTTCTGAAAGCACACTTTTTTTAATTATCAAGATTTTAAGAATGTGTCAAAGCCGAATGCCTTTTAAAAACGGCAGATTGTTACCTTAATCAGACATATTACAATCTGTTGTATAGAGAACATGAAAAGACAGCATGTGTTGCATATTATTCTCCATTTAAAGTGGTTTTTTATACAGAAAGGCAAGTGTTCAGTTCCTGCATGCATATGACTTTAGCTGTTATACAAGCATTACCAGTGTAGACACTCTTAATTTGCACTGTGAGCAGTTGCTGATGTTTTTCCGTTCTATTGGTGACTTAGCAGTGTTTTTAAGAAGTATACTGAAAAGCAAAACTATACTGTTACATAGCATTTTCATTCTTCAAAGCATTTTGCAAAGCAGTGCTCTAAGCTAGCAATTAAAATACATATTTTTCATGAAAACATTGTGTGAGCTGTCATATAGTCTTTTAGTATTTCTTACTCAAAAGTAATTCTCTAATAGCTGGACTCTTGTACATGTAAAATGGTTACATTTCTCTTTTGAATCAAATTCATTTATATGTCAGAATTTGTACAAGATTACCACTGTAGTATAATTTTACCAAATGAAAAGAACAAACTTTTCTACCCAAGATGAAAAGAATAAGTCTATGGAATTAATTATGTTAATAATTAGTGTTAAAGATAAAAATAGGATGTATTTCTTTTATTTTGTTTTGTTTTGTTTTATTCTATAACAACATTGTTGACTGAAGTCATGGAATTCCTTCTAAAATGTAATGATTTGTTTTACTTATTTTCTAGGGAGCAGAGACCAAGCACCCTTGCTCACAAGATCTGGAGTTACAGGACTAGAAGTCAGTTACGCTACTGATGAAAGAACTCTTTTCCAGGAAGTAGTGAATATTGTAAAAAGGTAGCATATCTGTACGTTCTGCTTTTATTTTTCAGGCTCGGTACAGCAGATTTAGTTCCTTCAGCCCATGCCAGTCTCTCAAATACTGATTTTTGTTGTTGTTGTTGTTTCCCTCGAAGGCTTATTTCTAGAGTGGACAAACATGGTGGTCTTTTGAATAAAAATACTTTCTGCTTTTCCTTCTCTCTGACAGCAAGCACATTCAGATCCTCTTAAGCAGCTGAGTTACAGTCTTGAAACTAATCAGCCATATCGGTAATCTTCTTTAACATACAACCTTTCCTGTTAATCCCAGAATTCATTACACATCTCTCTCTCAAACTCTCAGAGTAGTAGGCATTAACAATGCTGAGAGCTATAGAAAAACCCTTGGACAGGAAGAATTTTTCTAGGGACTCTGAGGCAAGGCATAAAAAACCTAGGTGATACTGAAAATGCTGTGGACACATTACAGTAACCAGTAGTTGAAAATTAGTTTCCTTCATTAGTTTTGTCTTCTCTGAATGGAAGTACCCTGCTCCCTCAGACTTGGAAAACTGCTTGTTTTCCCCATCTCCACCAAGGCTGGGAGGCCTGTTTTGTAGCCCTTGGTTTGTGAGCAGGTAGAACTGCAGACATCTCTCCAGGCCCTACTGACAGAGATGCAAAGCCATAAAATTGCAAGGAAAAATAAACAGATTTAAACTATGAGTCACCCTGCTGGAATACAGGCTCAAGAAAAAAATGTGTACTAGGCAGAGTACATTTGCAATTCTTTCTCTCTCCAACCAGAAAACCTCTGATGAGAAAGACATTGACCAACCCCATGACGCCAGAATACAAAAAGAGTTGCTGAATGCAACCAGCACAGGGTGGGTCCTGACAGAGCAGCAGATCCTTGTTCAGAGAAGACAAAATTCAGGTAAGGAAAATAATTTTATTTTTCTCTTTCTTGGAAATCTAGTGCTCCATCAAACTTAGGAAAAATACTGAGAATGATAAGCTGCCAATAAATTAAAAATCCTCCACCAGTTGTGGGAAAGTTTAAAGAGTGAGTGTGGGAGAGAGAACATAGCGGTTAGGTTATATATTTATTGCTGAAGAAGAGAAGAAGTCTACAGGTGTACATATTGAAGGCATTACTGGATGAAAAAAACATGCAATTTTTGTAGTACTCCAAGATGGAATGTACCAGGTTGCTGACTGACAAATCTCTTAAGAGGTGCTCCCTTTCCACACTGTGCTAGCATGTGTTTTTGACTCAACAACTTTATCTTCAAAGATTGAGTTAGTTAACTTGTATTCCCAGAATATAAAAGATTTGATCTATTTATGGAAAGGGAGGCTCCTATCTTACATATTTCTTCTTAGTCTGCTTCCCTCCTCCCTATATGCAATATGACCTAAGGAGTCAGACTTCTACTGAATTTTCTACGAACATGTTTTTAAAACTTGGACCACATCTACAGATTGAAGCTCTTTTTCCCTCTTCTTTTCTCTAGCGTAGGCTAAAGACAGTAGGAAATTTTGCTAGAGTAAATGTTTTATATTTCTTAAGCATAAAATAAAATTTTAGGCTCAGGGTAGCTTTAACTGAAGGAAAAACTATGGTAAAACTGCCTGATTAAAAAGTAGTGGACTGCAAAAATCTTCCTCAATGGGAAATGAACAAACAAAAAGCTTTAATGAAAACTTTTAGCATCAGGAATTATTTCTAAAATAACCTTCTGTTGCTGTTTTTAAGTTATTTTTTCCAGCACAGACTACGTACTCTGGTTATTCTGGTAGGTCCACTTAATAGTAGGTCTGATAGGTCAGAGAAAGGAAACAATCAGGCCATGTTCAAGAAGCATTACCGCTTGGGGCTCATGGAGCAGTGCATCAGGCTGGAGTGAATGACAGAATATCTATTCACTGAACAGACAGTACATCATCTGTGGGAGGAATTATCTTATGCAGTCCAGTTGAAAAATTCTTGTTCCCATTTCTAGTCATTCTCTTATCAGTTGGCCTAATTCTTGCTCTTATTTCATATAGGTGACACATTGTGGAACATACTCATTTGTTTCAAGTTCCAATCTTTTATTTCTCTGTTTAGGCCTCTGTTCTGCTTATTGAGTATTAGGAGTGGTTGATTCTGTCACTTTTTGTCAATAGATGTAAATTCTGGTAAGAGCACGTTAGAGAATTCTTGACTACTGTTTCAGCACACAGATGAGTAGAGGAGAAGGTGGTTCTGGGAGATGTATCTATTTACGCAACTTAGCAAATACCACTTTATCACTTAGCTCAGCAGTCCCTCTTTCCATCAGAAATCTACAAGTGTTTTGTCTTCAAACAAATGACGCAGGGTATCTACACAAATTATCTTTACAATGTGCTGGTTGATATTGAGGGACAGAGATGTTGAAACAAAGTAGGGTGATAGATCAGTGAGGTTTTAATGCTTGATGATGTTTTATTCTTGGGCTGTACCACTAGCCCTTTGGCAATGAGGAGTGTTTCCCAAATCTAACTTTTTGTAGCGGAGTTAAAGTTACTGTTCTACATGTTCATTGGAGACGAATATTGCTCCAGAAAGTTCAGTGGAGTTGGTTAGCTGAAGTTGGATTAAGTTATACTTTCACTGTGAATTTTTTCACTAGATCTGAATGTGTACAGCAAGATAAGCATTTTTCCAACAAGACAAAGTAAATACCCAGATAAATACCAGGTTAATTGTTCTTCTGTGAAATGAATAGATGTTGTCTCTGATTAATTTGGGGCAGTTGGCAAATGAAAATAAGTCATCTTGAGGTCTGTAGAACAGAAGAAAACTTGATTATTCCTTGTCTGGAATCATGATCCTTGATTTCATCTATGCTGAAAACTACTAGATTTGTCCAAATACTGAGGGCAATAAGTACCCTTATTTCCAGATTACTACTGAGCGTGATTCAGCTGTGAAATGGGAGTACTTACAAGTGCGGGTACCAAAATCTATGTACAAACAGCTAAAAGAAAGCACATCGTTGTAAAGGAAATTTGAGAATTCTCTAATTCTAAAAGATACTGAAATACTGTGTAGCTTGGGGGTTGAAAGGCAGGGAACAGTTGGAAATGAAGAGCCAGAGGTGAGTTTGGAGAAGGCAGGGAAGAGTAAACATGAATTTGCAACAAAGAAAAGCACAGTTAAAGTGGTTCTTGGTACCCTGACAGCTGACTTGAGTTTGAGAGGAAGCTTCACCTACATAGGTCCAGTTTTCCCTTCTTTGGTAAGCTGTCCTCTGACTGTAAAGAGGAAAGTAGGACTACAGCTCAAAACTGGCATAAAGCAGCTGAAAAACAACCTCCTTCCCATCCTGTGCAGCTAGTAGGGATGATCTGCAAGCACAGAGAGCCAAATACAGGAGTTACAGGCTCTTTGGAGTTGCCATAGGGGAAATTCATTTTTTTTCTTGATATGGAGCCTGTATCCGTATTGCTGTGCTAAAGCATTCTGTGATGCTACATGAACAGCCTTCCTGAATAGACTCTCTCTTTATCAGAAGGTGTCAGCTGCAGTGAGTTGGAGAAAAACTAGAAGAATCTGTCTGCCTGCAAAAAAGTAAAACAGAACCACCTCTCTGAATCTGAAGGCAGAAAAATGGGTCAACACATTCACATAGCTCCATAAACTAGTCAGTACAAAACACAGACAAGCTGGCTGTTGAAGGAGGAGGAGGAAGGGAATGCTACAGGAATGTTTGTCTTGGAGATGTAAAAAAA
>VXAL01002354.1:11312-35619 GCA_013399475.1 Chauna torquata | reverse complement strand
GCATTCCAACACATTTGATTGTCCAAAAATGCTCTTCATTTGTGTAAATAATCCTGAGAGTAAAAAGTTTGTTTGTTCCCCTCCTCCCTCCCACTTATGTGGTATTTTTATTTTTGTGTCAGGTAGCCCTTATTACAAATGTTAATGGTACCTTAAAATCCTGAATTCACTGGCATAAATTGCAATACATATAAGCAAAGTTAATTATATTCTCAATTTGATATGAAGCAGATTGAGAGTTGGTAGGTCTTTAGCTAGTATGTAAAACCTAGACTTCCACCCTGGTTTGTGTCAGCATCAATTCCCATAAAATTAGCCACTCCCAGTAGTATCATTAGAAACCACAAAAAAAGAGATAATGTTGTCAAATAAATCCTTACATATAATTATAACACACTCAAGCGTAACACAGCACAAGATTAATGCATGTAAGGCACTGGATCTGCAACAATCTTCAGTTTAAATTATACCCTGATTTATTCAATTTCTCCAGTTGGCAAGACCAATGAGAAGTAAAATCAATTTTGAACAAATGCTGACCAAACCAGAAAAGATATTCTCTTCTCTTCCTTTTCCCTACCGTATTTCTTCCCTCCCCTTTTTTCAGTCCATAAGAAAAGATCTAAAGCCTTATGATATCGGCAGGAAAAAAAGGGACCATACAGTCACAGAGAAAACAGTCAATGAAAATTCTGGAGCAGAAAGGAAAAGAGATTCCCTGCCTTCAAAGACATGCTGTAACATCCACACTGTACACACGAATCAGGCACAAGTAACAGAGCTGACTTAGATGAGCAACCACATTATTACTAACTCATCTTAAGCTCAACCACATGGCAAACAAAAGCTATGGAAATAATGTGGCAAACAGTATAACGTACACAACATTATCATCCAGTAGATTGTTGACGAAATGTATCAGACCAGGTAAAATAAGCAAGCTAATATTGACGACTTCTTTACTCCCACAATGCCCAGGGGTAACTCATTTAGTTCAAACTGAATGGCAACTAAACTTCTTCATCCAAAGAATCCTGTAAACAATAACTACTACCTGCAACAAGTGTCTGTGATGCATCTCCCGTGCCATGAACAACGTTTTTGAAGTGGTTGAGAACACTTTCTCTCCATATAGTTTTTACCAGTTTAAATTCCATGACCTCACGGACACATGCTTGATTTCATCAAACTAAGGAGGTAATTTCTGTTAACATCTTAAAATCCAAGTAATTAATAGAGAATCTTCTGGATTGCTCTTTATGAATCCACTCTTCAGAATTAAGTTCTACTTCAACCACTGGCTGCTGTTCTGCTCACCATCTGGTACTCAAAGACCTCTGACAACTGCATCCCTAGGGACAGCTCTCTCAAGTGCAAGCTTGTTTGCCACAATCCGGCACAGCGTGCATCCAGTGGTCTTCCTAATCCTTCTGAAGTACCTGAATTTCTGGATTAAACTGCTTAACGTCTTTGCCTCGCAAACCTGCTATATTATTTCCCAGCCAAGAATTAAAAGCCTAAATTTTGAACAGCAACATCCTTAAAGATCACTTTAAAGAACTATTTCCATTCATAAACCAACATGCAATAACTAAAATTATTTCATATCCTTTCTAATGCAACTACATTCACTATGCAGTTCACAGTAGAAATAAATGTCTATATACAAAGTGAACAACGGAAAATTATCCAAAACCATATTTACGTAAAATTTCACACAGTGATCTTACAGGACACCTGCAAAGGGGCACACCGGATAACTTTTTCATGTTATATGGTACAGGGAAAATCATTCACTGAGATGCATAACAAAACTAAGATATTAATATCAAGCTGTCATACCATATCTTGAAAAACACCCTTGACTGATATACTGACCTTTAATTTATCTTACATACTAAATATGCAATAAAGACAGAAGAAACTTGAAACACAACTCTTCCAGAATGTTATATGCTTTTCTCTCTTAAACTCACAATTACACAAGCTAAATTATGTCCAGAGATTCAGATTCCATCTCTTAAATCAGTTCCAAAGATTTTAGCTTTGGATTTGGGTGTTACATTTGGAATTAGCATTTGGATTCAAATGTTACAATGAAATTTATTTAATCACAATCACATAGGTTTTTTCATTTTTGAAAAGCATATAGTACTCAATTATATAACTGGGTGCCACCTTCAGACATTAACCTGTAAATCTAACAAGCTGTTAGATGACTCCTATCATACTCATTTCTAACACACTAACTACAGTTTAGTACAAACTAAACTTCTGTTTAATGCAAACAGAAGATGATGGGTTCAGCTCAAACTGAAATCACTGAAAATCATATTACCTTTAACTGTAAAAATCAATTTACTCACAAGAACACAATTTCTTACAGAGCTTGGATCTTCATAAATGTTCTCTTCTTTTGATCAAGACAATGTAAAGTGTTTTTAGCTGAAGGTTGGGCAAAAAATCACAGGATTTACATTTTTTGCAATGCAGTCTTCAGGAAACAATATAAAGGAAATGAAGTACACTACAATCTGTTGGTTCAGGACATGCAAACAAGTTGCACCACAGAAAAAAAACTATTACAATAATAACTTCATACAGAATTGAATGGAAAAAGTGCCAATTTTACAGTGACAACTAAAGGAAAAAAAACTCTGATTTTGAGCTGACTGAGCAGAAAGTACTACCTTTCATATTATCTTTAGGAAAATGGCAAGGATATTATAGATTTTATAACCCTAGTGCAGTCATGAAATACAATTTTAGTACATCCTAGGTCAGTAGGCTTTTCTTTACTACTACTTAAAAAGTAGAAACGGAATACCTAGGAATAAATAAGCATGAGCATCACCAAATAACAACAGCCTAATTACATGAAGCAAGCAGCTCCAAAAGAAGCCATACTGGCCCTATTTCCTATTAGTTTTAGTTTTAGATATTTTAATATCTAAAGCGAAGTAAATCACACTACACTCTCTTAGAAGGGTCCCAATTCATTTGTCACTCTGCCCAACCACTAATTTTCACAAAATTTACTGGAACTTAGTATCTTTAACATCTCTGCCTCTGTCTGATTTAGTTGGAATTAGCAAATAATTTCACAAGTTCAGACAGAAGAAACTGGAGGACAAAGCATATTGGCGCAATTCTCATTTCATTATAAAACCTGATAAAAAACTCTGTGTCATAGTGGTATGAGATAAAAGTCAAATTTCAAGTCTTTCCAAAGCAAGATAAATATAAGCTGCCAACCAGTTCTAACCTAACCACAAATTAATTTTCCACATCTTCTAGTGTTTTAACATCTGACAAGTTTTGTTATTTAAACAGTAAAAGCAAAAACCTAGCAATTTTAGAATAGAGTCGGTTGTTTTTTAAAGTCACCTTCTAGGCAATATTAGTTGCCAACACCAGTCTCAAAGGAGGTTGTTCTAATTAAAAATCCAACCTTCTTTATCATTTACTGTATACTCTGGACTTAGAAGAACATTTCGCTTTTCCCAACCTATGCTTAAAAAGCATTACAAGCAGATGGCAGAAATAAGGCAAACTATAAAAACTGCAAAGTCAATTTGCAGCTACTAAGAAAATTACAAAAAAATAGTATTATGCAGTACTATCTTGCAAAAGGAAAGAAAAAGACAGCAGAAGCATGGATTTACTTTGTTCCCTCTGGAAGTAGAAGAGTGTAAAGCCTTGCATAAAAACCCAAGCCAAACAAAAACAGACAAAAAAGAACTCTACAGAAAAATATCTAATTTTTTACATGCTTTAACACGCTTAAAAATATCCCCCAACCAAAAGGATGGGAATAACCTAGCAGACAGCTTGTCCAGCAGTCAAACATCAGAATACACAAGAACAGGTATTGCCTTTGAAAATCAACATGTAATTGAAATATATAATATGTATTAATGTTCCTAAATTAATAAGCATGAAACCACTACTACAAGACACTATTCACCTACACATTTTAGGCATTCTTTATTCCTCCCTGTGTTCAGGCATTCTTAAGGAACATTCTCATGGATCCTTATTTGATCCTCCTGGTTCAAATACAGGATCTCACACAATCAGCATAGCCATCACTCAATTCTGTTAAGCACAATCTTCTTTGTGCAACTATAAATAGCATATAGTGGCCAATATAATTCAAAACATATATTTAGGAACCACATTTACAAAATGATACTTTTTTAAAGCACCTATATTTTCTTTCACTATCTTTCCTTCCTTTTTAAAAATAAACTCATTTTCAGATTTCTTCAAGAACTGCTTACCTATAGAACCTTAACAATTAAAACACTGAGAAACACACATTTAGCTACATTATTGTTTTTCAAAAAATGGAATCCAACTGTCACTTCAAAACAAAATTGCCAATGATACCTAATCAGCAAAATTGCATGGTGCTGATAATGACTGGTTATTTCAAAGAAAGTCATGTGATTTCATTTTAATACTAGACAATAAGTAACTAATTGAATAATTTAATATTAAGGATGGCAGGAAACACTTTTCACACAAACTATCAAGCAAAACACCACAATTTTCTATTTACTGACTGGATAAATAGCGGGAAAGGACACATTGCCTACAGTCATAACTAATATCCCACAAGTCTCCCAGAAAGAATTCCAGGCCAATCCTCACTCTCCTGCAATATTATCTCTGAAAACCTAATTTTCAGTTATTTAATCTAAACACATTTATCTATATTTTCTCTGGATTTTGGATTGGTGTGCATTACTTGAACTCAGTTAAATGCAATCTTTCACTCAACTCAGTAAACAATCTGAGGTTTTTCAAACCAGATCAATGACGGTCAGAATTAAATACTCGTTACACAGTATGCAGAGCACAAAAAAGTGGAATACTTGTGTTCTGAAAACCAATAAAATTAAGCAGCACATTTTCTTCATATAAGGAGAGAATACAGCCAACATCTCACAATGCATGAGCTTCTATACTGAATAGATCATTTGCAAAAAAAAAAAAAAAAAAAAGAGCCATACACATATTATGTACCACGATACATGGCAAATTTCTTTAACACATTCTTTTTTCAGTTTGGAGAACTTTTTCCTCTCATTTTCTACCTTTTAAAAGAAGTTTAACACATGGTATATAACCACGCACATAAAACAGCTCCCTTCCTGAAGGGGAATGACTAAAGAAAACAAAAAAGAAGGCAAACAAGAAAGATGTAAGACAAATATCAGAAACAACAGGGATGGAGAGTTCATCCATAAGGCAGAGTGGTCATGCAGAGGTATGCAAATTATGTAGAATGAAAACAGGTATCATTAGTAGTGGGAAAGTCAGAATCTCTCATAAATGGTCTTTTGCTTGAAATCCCAAAACAAGACTTGCAGTAGCTAGAAAAATATGTCCAAAGCTTTCTGTATCTGGTGTACATAAAAGCTATCTTTGTCTCCATGTTCCATCCTCACCATGTCAAAGAATCTTGATCCTCCGAACCAATAAAAAAAAAAAGGGTCATTATGGGTAGAATAGGCAGAAAGTGGTGACCTCAGTGTATTTATAATGAAAAATGACTCTTCTCTAATAACTACAGTACCTATCAAGGAAAGCAGACAAAGCAGGAATAGCAGTGCAATGCTACACTGATACCTGAACAAAAACTCCTCTATCACACACAATTAAGGACAGAACTCGAAGTAAAACAGCACCATCTAGTGTCTGGTCAATCCACAAGTGCAAAGCATCTTTTCCCTAAAGTCAAACTTACTGCAGGAAAAGATTTTTGGTGGAAGATTTTAGATGAGCATGATAGGAAAAAATTAAAGTCTAGGAAGTACATAAAAAAAACAAGCAAAATCTTCAAATATTAATACAGCAACAGTATGATCTCTTGCACAAAGACAACAGTAATAGTCTAATTTAGT
Source organism: Chauna torquata (assembly GCA_013399475.1). Taxonomy (NCBI): domain Eukaryota; kingdom Metazoa; phylum Chordata; class Aves; order Anseriformes; family Anhimidae; genus Chauna; species Chauna torquata. The sequence continues at coordinate 29,707 of VXAL01002354.1, read as the reverse complement.
AGAAAGGTTAATCCTTTCTGTATTACTTCACTGTACAGTGACAATCTCGTAGTTTTTATAATCACAAAAACATGAAATGGTCAGTTAAAACAGAAGTTGAATACTGAAAATGCTTCAGAGGCTTAGAGGGATGAAACACTAAGTTGAACCCCATTCTTATGAACTCATCAGAAAAGTACATTTCTTCTGCATAAAAGCAGATGGCTTCAGCTAAAGCAGTCCACTTAAGTATGTCAGGGAAATAAAATCAAGAAGGAGCCACCCCTCAGAGAAAAGAAGATGGTCATTAAACGACAGAAAGCTGCAAAAGAAAATCTTCCAAAACTCCCAGAAGAAAATCTTTTAAAGTACATTAATGCCTTTCAGTTCAGTGCAACAAAAGTTAAGCCACAGTTTAGACCATCTCCATTAAGCCATTTTATTTTACCCTTCCAGTGAACTGGATGAACTTTTAGGTTTTATGCCAGATTTGAAGGGAATTGCCTCTTGGTAAAAACGCAAGCTGCTACGATCATGTAAACACAACCTTACTGAAAAACTATGAAAGAGCATTACAACTCAATCTTATTTTCGACCAAACATCCTGAAACAGCATACAATGTATGCATTAGAATGGTATGTTTGGACAAAAGTACTATTCTCCAATAAATGCCTTTTTTTTTTTTTATACTCACTCCTTAACAAATTTGCTAAATCTTCTAAAACATGATCAAACAAATCTTGAACTCTACGAGAAAACCTCTACTTTCTGAAGACTGTATTGTATCTCAGATACTAGTGCATTATTTTCTCAGATCTAAAACAACTCAGAATAGAACAGTTCAGTTGGAAGGGACCCTCAGAGATCATCTAGTTCAACTGCCTGACCTCTTCAGGGCTAACCTAAAGTTAAAACACATTATTGAGATCATTGTCTAAATGCCTCTTGAACACTAACAGGCATGGAGCATCAACCACCTCGCTCGGAAGCCTGTTCCAGTGTTTGACCATCCTCACGGTAAAGAAATTTTCCCTAATGTTCAGTGTGAACCTCCCCTGGTGCAGCTGTGTGCCATTCCCACGTGTGCTGCCATCGGTTACCAGGGAGAGGAGACTGGCGCTTCCCTCTCCGCCTGCCCTCCTCAGGGAGTTGTAGAGAGCAATGAGTTGCCTCCTAGCCTTCTCTTCTCCGGACTAGACAACCCAAGCGTCCTCAGCCTCTCCTCACAGGACATGCCTTCCAGCACTTTTACTAGCTTTGCTGCCCTCCTCTGGACGCTTTCAAGGACCTTAACACCCGTTTTATATTGTGGAGACCAGAAGCACAGGCAACCTTCAAGGTTGAGTCCACACCAAGGCTAATATAGTTGGAGAATCTTGTCCAAGCTTGCAACACAACTTTGTTTCCTGAAGGTATCTAATGTAGATCAGAAGTTAAATGTTACATTTCCTTACCTTGGTTTATTGTGTGGCAATGCCTTTGCATCAACAGCAAACATTTTGGAAACAAAGACAATAACTGGGGCCGTTCCTTCACTACTGCATTTCATAAAAGCTGAACAAACATAAAAGGAAGTTATTTGCACCATTTTTTCCCAATAGTATGGACAAAATTACAATTTTCCATCAATTTTATAGGAATTACTGTTTCTCTCCTATTTTAATGAATAACATGTTAAAGACAAATTAACAAGAAAAGTGGAAAATTACTCTAACCTTATCATTTGACAACTCTACCTCTATTTTCAAGTATGTTTCACAATAAAACAAAATGAACAGTTTGAATAAAACAAAAAGTGTAAAAAACAGACCTCTTCATAATAAATGACAAACTACACATACTCCAACTAAACATACTGTTTTGATACTTGAGTTCATAGGCTGGTTTAGACTAGAATGACAAAAACAGAGCAGCTTAGCATTTAGACTGAGCTATTTATCCAGTGTTTCAAAGTATTCTTCCTTCTTTCAAATTAAAGGCAGAAGTCCTGCAAATGTCTAGACACTCCCATCTTCATGAAATTGCAACAACTTAGCTGCAAGAATTGATCTTCCTCAAAGGCTGTAAGATCCACACAAAAATTAGGAGATTCTCAAACTATTTTTTTTTCCCCAAACTTGGAACTCATTATCAAATCCAAAATGGACAGAATGCTGTTTTACCAACATAGAAAATAAATTGTCTTCTCTTTCTCTTCTGCCCTTTATCTTATGTATGAAAAGACTATATTGTAGAGTGCTTAGGCAAACAAAGACAACAAGTAAGAATTCACATGATACTCACTGAAATGTGAAGTACTCTGTATTTTCATAACCAAGAGCAGTAAGATCCACGTTTACAGAGGCATCCTAATTGATTTCTAATTGACTTACACTAATATAGTACTCTATACTGTTTGGAGAATACAAAGTTTGTTTTACTTCAGCGAAGGATGAAAGTATCAGTTTGCTCACTCCACGAAACAATTCCTATCAGCCAGTCAATTTCACAATCACATCTCATCTCAAGTTCACATTTGACATCTCATCCCTTTAGGTATCTTGAAGCTCTCTTTAAAACATTGTTCTATAAACACCTTTTATTACATATCCAAAGTTCAGAAATCTTTTCAACTGTTACTAGCTTAAGCATGTATCTTCTTGTAATTTTTATTAAACCAGCTCTTGAAGTATCAGAGAACATTCGTTACCTTACAAGAAAATAGCATTCTATTATAAAGCACGTTCAGTTAGAAAAGGTTTTCAGAAAAACAAAATCATACATGTGAGGCCTATTTTTCCCCTACATATCTATTTGAAAAAAACATTTGGAAACATTCTTTTTCAGACTACTGAATCTGGGGGAAAAACATCATTTTATATAGAACTTCCTACCCTACAGAGGAGATTACCACATATACCTGGAGAACTACAAGCTTTGCTAACCACTGGACATCACATCAGTATCATCAGTTTCAACTTCGATTTTCCATTTTGCTGAATACTTAGTTCAGCTTCAACAGTTCTCATCTGTCTTTCAGGAAAACAAACCCAGTAGAAGTTCTCCTTTTCAAGGCACTGCAATTTTTATGAACAACATATATGAACACAGTTTTTATTTGCAAATAATTCACAAGCAGGAAAAGGAATATGATCACATTATGAGCTCTCCTGTATTTAGTATACTAAGTTTATTTTCACTAGTGCCTATATACAGTTTTATTATTGCCTATAGAAAAGTTAAATCATTGAACGTAGGTCTTTCCAGTCTCTCAAAATTTTACAGCACAGGACTTGGTGATTATAAAATTTATTATGTATGTTTGCTTATTTTTGCATACAGACATATTCTGATGTCTGATTCTGATATTCTGATGTTCAACACAACAACACCTGAATATACTGCTAAACCCTTCTTGAGGAGGAACTCTTAGTTAAAGCTGGAAACTGCCACAACTGGGCACGACATTCTGATCTCAGTACAGTGAATGGGAAAACTTAAATGCCCTAAAACAGGATTTCACACCTTCATTTAACACTGGGTAATGAAATACATTTGTTGCCTTGGAAGTCTTTTGGCTCTTCCTTTTATTTGCTAATCTTTTATCATTCTTGAATGCTTTGAAATAACTAAGAAATCAAGTTATATCTTGAGCTATGAAAATGTACATGAAATAGTTAATGACAATGTTTGAAGTGACAGTTATTACTTCTAACAGCACATTTTCAGTACATAAACTACTTAGCAATAAATCCAACAGAAAATGATTTTTATTTTAGATTACAAAAAGCTGGGCTTAGTTAATCAATGTACTTGTAAATATGAAATCTAAGTTCAAATCCCTAGTGGCTAAAAATAAATGTTTTTAATATAGAAGATGCTAAAACATTCAATTCTTTCTCAATTAGAATCATAGAATATCCTGAGTTGGAAGGGACCCACAAGGATCATCAACTCTAACTCCTTGCTCCACACAGGACCACCCAAAAATCAGACCATATGTCTGAGAGCGTTGTCCAAACGCTTTTTGAACTCTGGCAGGCTCAGTGCCGTGACCTCTTCCCTGGGGAGCCTGTTCCAATGCCCAACCACCCTCTTGGTGAAGAATCTTTTCCTAACATCCAACCTGAACCTCCCCTGCCAAAGTTTCATGCTGTTCCCTTGGGTCCTGTTGCTGTCACCAGAGCGAAGAGATCAGCACCTCTGCTCCCCTCGTGAGGAAGCTGTAGGCCGCCATGAGGTCTCCCCTCAGTCTCCTCTTCTGTAGGCTGAACTGAATTACATGATGACTTCGGCTGTTTAGTACTAAATACAAGTATTAACTTCATAACCTCCCAAAATCACCAGTTTGTCTTAGACTTTACATCACTTGCAGCTTGAGTTGTCCAAAAACCATAAATATATGGGATTGAAGAAAAATATAAGGCAAAAATAAGACAAAATATTACTATATGTCAGTGATAAACATCAACAAAGCTACTACAAGTAAAATAATTATAAATCTAAGTAGAGGTTACTATGCATATTATGATCCAAAGACAAGCAAAACAACCAAGATTGAAACAACCTTCATGTTAATGGCAGAACACTTACCACTTTTCAGTTCCCGAGTTTCTGGTGGTAAAGAATCAAATGTTCTAGCTCCAACACACATCAGTTTTTCCACTCTCTCTGCACTGATGTCAAGAGGACTGGGAATTTTATTACACACCATAGCTAAAGCACATTGCTAAGGATATAAAGAACCTCATTTATATTTCCTTACTGAATAGAAATAAAAGGAAGGCATGCTTTCAATGCCTGTTTCCCTAAATCAACAATAATTATGCACTAACTGCCATCAACAACTTCTAAAATCCAGCTCTGTCTCTTACAGTACATACAGCTCCCTTTCAAGTCAGCAATGATTTCTGGCATTTGTCCAAATGCAGAATGGAGACCTAAGTAGGAAGAGCCCACCCCATGTACAACAGGGAATTAGTATTTGTAAATCATTAATTTGCACATATCTATTGATTAACAAGTGTACATAAGTGAATATGTTTGCATACACTGCAATTATTAAAAGAGGTTATTCAAAATGTTTTGTCTAACAGAACATTCAAAATGTAATGTCTTAATCATGTTATGCACTTAGTAAGTTCTTCCTTCTTGGTTCTAAACACGTGACTCTGCCTTTAGTTAAGTGTTGTAGTGAAATACTTGTTCTCTACTAACAAACTTATATGAATGTCTTCCCATGATCACTCACAGCTTCTTCATCAGCATCTTTAGTTATTATAAGAAAGTATGCAATAAAAATTGCCCTCTTTGTATTGTCTTTTATTACACTATTACCTCAGAGGGGTTTTTTTTGTTTTCAAGTAAAGCTGTCATTAGTTTTGTCTTTAACATAAGGAACTTTCATTTAGTTCTAACACTCCTGTCAGGCCAACAGCAAAACATTTTGAAAAAGAATGCCAGTACAGAAATATAGAAGGCAAATTTAAAAAGTAGATATTCCGAAAGCAGATATTCCTAAAGAATTTCTCAAATGGTGGTGTCACAGAAAACAAATTAATTAACTAACTAAATAAATCAAAACCAGCACTGGAAAAGTGTCATTAACACTAGCATCAAACGTGCCAAGCCATTACATTCTTAAAATCTCCTAGCATCTGGAATGTAAACAACATCACTAGAGAACAAGGTTCCAATCAGGCAACAACTATTCCTCAATGTGCTTGTGTTAAAATCATCTTCTGAAAGAGGGGGAGTGGGAGACTGCTGTGGTGGAGCTTAGCTGCCCATCAGTTGTTAAACTACCACATAATCATATACGTATACACACATTTTATAAACAATACAAGGACTGTTTATACAGCAAACAGCAAAGGCCAATCTTGGATTAAGAATGCATATGCCTAAAACATAGCATCAAATATTTACAGAAGCTCACGGAGAAAAGAACTAAAATACTATGATAGAGAAGATATACCACTGTCCTTCAGGAAAGACACTAAAATTTGTACATGAAACTACATAAGAGAAGTAGTATTGCTAAAACACCTCCAGTTTCATAGCTTACTTTCCTAATAAAAAGCTCAAGCATGAAGTTGGTAGAGAGGGAGCTTGAGAGGGAGCTTCACGCTCGAGCATGAAGTTGGTAGAAATATAAGACTAACTGTAGATATGTAAATTAATATTATGACTGAGAAAATCTGTCCAACTAGCATAGGCATAAACATGAAAAAAAATCATAACACATCACAAACCGAAATACGACTCTTTCAAAAATACAAACTGAAATATAGACTCTTTCACTGCCAATAGAACAGAAAGTTGTATCTTCCTTAAGGATACAGAGGACTGCATCAGATATTGGTAGCCATTGGCTACAAATGGCATTAAGATGAACTTTGGGGTCTGCATGCCGTGACTCCCGTGCGCCAATTTTCAATCCCAAAGAGGTGATAATCTTTTCAATTTTTTCTTTGTCTCTGTAAGGAAAACACAAACCACATTAGCAATATATAACAAGCATTTATAACGTTCCTCGAGTATTTCAAAAATCACCATAGCACATGGAAATGGATTCCATGAAAATTTCATAGGATCTTCTCACCTCTTCATAACAGCTTCATACAAACTCCATATGTTGTCCAGCACCAACTGCACAAACAAAGGTTTCTTTCCTTTTGACTGGTAAAACATAAACAAACTTAGTTAATTATCAGCAATTCCTTTCTTTTACAACAGGCTTAAAACTGCACTTTTAACTACCCATTTTCATAAGGAGCATGTATTAAACTTTCATTCAAAATCAAGCCAGTTGCCTGCTTCTACACAAGATCCCTACTTCAACAGTCTGTTTAATAAAAATGACAGTATAAGCCACAAAATAAACAACAGAATTTTTAAATGCAGAACAGGGTTTCAATTTCAGAAAAGGGTCTGATAAATATGGAACATGTCCATCCTGAGCCTGGTTATCACCCCTTAATCCCCTTTTCTTAAAAAAAAATCATTAAATGAAAATAAGGGAACTCTTGCCCTCTAACTTTGAGTGGTGGAAATGCTTAATACAAGAGAAATGCAGTTTTCAGGCCAATGTCTCAGTACAGCATTCACTTACAATTTGCGACCTCACTAAGGCAAAAGATTTTCTATATCCTAAGCTAACCCTGAACTTCCTAAACCCTGAGCTGTTGATGCACTCTTCATATCAGGCAACAGAGGCCCACTTGCTACTCTGGCTCCTACACTACTAGTCTTCCATTCACCTCATATGTTTCGCACTATCCTGAATCCTTGAAGCTGGAATGCCCCTTATTTTGTGAACAGAGACATTTAAGAGCAACAGTGTGCGCTTTAAATTAGATGGGAGTTTTTTCACGTAGCCTTTGAATGGTCAGTTTTGGAACAGTCTCATCTCTAAGGTTCATGCAAGGCTATCCTAGTAGCTTTATACTTCCACTAATGTTGACTGAAAAGGTACTGAGATCAATTCTCAAACCACTGAATGAGAAACAGACAAAAAAAGCAAACAAAAAAACCTAAATAAACCACAGGTAATATTTCTGACAACCTCCCTACCTGATCACCTTTCATTATCTTCTTTGCTTTTGTATTTAGATAATAATCTCCCCATAAAGTCTTCAGAAGCACTGCAGGGTTGATTCCAATCTTTTGGCTGTACAGTTTTGCAAAATGCTCAATGCTGCAAGGAAACAAAACGCATCTTGATAGAAGTGTAATGCTGTTTAAAGGTGCTTATCAGCCTAAGTAAGTGACAGCTTTCATGAAAATCATAAACATCTCAAATCCTTGTTTTACTCCCATTTTTCCAATTGCCTTCCCTTTAGCCCCCGTTTTCTTTTTTTAACATTTATACCTGTAAAAACATTCAACGGCAACAGCTCAAAAATGTCAGCAGTAGTTGTATGGTTTTGTTTTGTTTCAAGTCAGCTTGAAGGCTGAGCTTTTTTAAACGAAATAAATACTTGTATACTGCTCCTCCCCAGAAAAAAATCAAAAGCATAACACAAAAGTTTTAAATATTTAAAGTCAGGGCTCTCAAACTTATTCTACGAAAAAGGTCCCGTTATGTATTTAACTATGATCTGTGACCAGAATGGTAAAAATTAAAAATCAAGTATTCTTTCTAGCCACACTTTAGCCATCAGATGATAGTAATTACTTTTTAAACCAACTACTTGTAGGCGCTTGTTGTTTGGAGGACTGCTTTAATAACAAGTCTAGCCCACAAAATAATATAGAAACTGTAATAGCAAACAGGAAAGCCAATCATGTTTTTCAGTGGACCCTGTTTTAATTAATAAAATTAATTAAAGCAGGCTGCTTAGGACCTAAAGAGGGACTTTTGAAGCTTCTGTGGTCTCCTCGCTGACTATATTCAGTAAGCAGTAACAGCAAAAATTTCCACATATCTTCTCCCCGTGCATGCAGAAACAAAAATATATACAATTGTGAACAAATTATCACAATTAGAACAATTCTATTTGCATAAAAATGATACTTGATAACCTGTTATATGAAATCCAGATGTCTCAAAATTCTGCACATCTAAAAAAGACCTGCCCATGTCAGCAAGCCATGGGCTATGAGTTCTCAACTCAGACCAAAAAGTAGATTGTTTTTCCAGAAACTAACCCAAACTCTGAACATGGGTAGAACTTTCCAGATTCTTGTGCCAGGAGCTGCTGCATATGGATTTATGGTATTCTTTCAACACCTGAAGATTATGAGAAAAGTATATGTACTAATTGTGCTGCATGATATTGGCACTGCCAAATGGCTTCATTTATTCTCCCACGACAATTCGTACCACCTCCTTTAGGAACAGAACCCAAAACTATGTAACAGCAGTCAAGGTCTGCCCTGGTTAAGAAAATGCTTCACTGACCCTTGTTTCACCAGTCCAAAAATACATTGGGGGAAGCTGAGGGAAACATTCATTTTTTCCTTATTGCCTAACTTATCAGGATCAGGGCCCACAAGTCCACCAGAAGAAACAAAGTGGTATCAGAAACTAAACAATCTTCATTCAGCTTCAAGAAATACATTAAAATATTTTCAAGATGTCAGAGTGAAAAAATGGAGAATTAGCACAAATAAGAAAACTTGCAGACAGAAGTCCTGTTGTTCTGCCTAAACTGTGGGCACGTTTTCTGAGATAGAGAATAGATCAACATAAATTAGTTTATTACGTACTGCGTAAATAGACTGATTCAGACCCACCAAGAGAATATTAACACACCTTGCCTAAGTCAGATGCATTAATGTTTTTGGCTGAGGTGCAATCTTGTACATACAGAATTAGAATAAAATTTGGGGAATCTTAGCCAGCATGTTTTTTACTCTCATATTCAAAAAAATTCATAAAGCTTTTTAAAATACAGCCTGTATCAGTATAGTACTGACAAAGAATAAACTGAAAACTACCAATCCTCCCTGGTACACTAAACAAAAATAAGTACAGGTCACATATCGCCCATTTCTTCCCCTCATTTGAAGCTAAATTACAACAAATATTTAGATTTCAGCCTTACAGTAACCCTGCAAGTAAGGTTTAAGCTACCTGACAGGTATTTCAAGTGGCAGGTATACAGCAGACATGAAGAAACAATTAAAGCTTGACCAGTCAAGCTTAACCCCCCAACTTCTAATTACCCTGGCATAAATCATTAATCATCTATCACACGTTCCACTCCACAGAAATATCAGTTACCACTACATACCAAGTGCTAAAACCTTTTGGGAAAAAAAAATTTAAAAAGCAAAAATTAAAATGAACATACAGCATTACATCTGAAAAAAATAAACTAGAGACACTCAAGCCCTAAGCATCGTTTTACATAAATTGTTATCCATTTCTCTGGGTATACAATGTTAAATTACAAATGAGACATATAACCTGGAAGCACATGACAGAGTAAACTCCTGTGTCAAACAGTTCAAATTGAATTCTTTTTTTGCTAAACTTCTGAGCTGAGAAACAGATCCATTTTCTGCCACATTTGTATGAGATTTAATTCTATCTGCAGAAATTATCAGAGGAAAAGAAATCATGAAAAGAAGATAACTACCTGAAGTCTCACTTTCATTAAAAAAAAGCATTATATTCATCTAACATTTGAGAATGACATGTTTACTTTCTCATTTACAATGGTGATCATAGGGTGTTTATGACCACATGCTTATATCAGAACGTAGCTCTATAACCTATAAAATCTTAATAGTTGATAGTTTACTTGCAAATATCAAGTAGCTTGAGTTAAAGAAATAGCTTCTAAATTGCTTCTGAGCTTATCATCTTACTTATTTTAACAAATGACTCCACTGTATCATTTTTTAAGAAACATTTTTCTTAATGTTTAGCATTCCCTCACAGCATATCTAGAATACTGATATTAAACACAGGTCACCTTTGAACTTCTCAGAACCAAAATGCTGCAGATAGCTCTAATTTGAAGATAGCTCTATTTGCTATCTGCAAATAGCAGATAGCTCTATCCCATTTTGACATCCACTAAGGAAAGTGTTCGTATTTTGACTCTGGACTTCTAACAAGTTGATAACAGTTGCATCCCAAATACTCTACATAACAACAGTTTGCTACCATAATCCTTTTCTTCCATGGAATGTCAATGAAATGTTAATGTCAGGAAAACTTAAACCTGGAAAGCAAAGGAAATCAAAACATTGTTTTGAAACCAGGAGAACCAAGAGACTGAATGATCTACAAACAACATCAACGTACTGATTAAAAACAGTAATTTTAACAGTACTTCAAAAACCATGATTTTTCTGATACTAACATATAATGCATACAATGACAAAAGTGATTCTGAATATTAATTGGCAGGTGCGACACCATTCCCTTCTCCTAAGAAAATATCCCCCAAACCTCCTTGAAACCAATCTACAGTATCAATATTGCCTCAGAAAAAATGGACCTTAAAGACAAAATGACTGCCAGAAGAACAAAGTTAGAAAACCTAGCAGCATATATTCATCCAAAAAAGAAAACAGGAGCTTGTTATATCTTAAAGTTTCAATTTTTTTTCCTAAAACTATTACAGCTGAATGTAGCTATCACGCAGTCACTATAGCATTGTATCACTTCTGCGTCAACTTATTCTCAGAACTATTTCCCCTGCACTTCATAAAACAGAAGACAGACACAACACAGGCACGCTGCTATTAACTCTAATTTACATTGTCATCGTTTAATTGTTTTTTTAATTGCTCAAAGTGGTAATCCAGTTCTCTATTATACAAAATTTATTTCACCTCATATCTGGAGGTCTGACACAGATACCTAGATTTGATCTCTTAAATCATGATTTAACTAGATCGAAAGAGTGAAACTAGGCAGAAGCACAAGCCTGATCCCAGCAGTAGATACAAAGATCACAGTATTGTTAAAATAATTGCCTTCATTTTTTAGCAAAAATTAAAGCAGAGATGGGATAGTTCGGCCTTGGACTGGAGCCAGCTGGAACTTAAAACATATTCAACCCACGGCAATGATATCCTCTCCCACTGCCTCTAGCCCAAAGCTCCTGTTACTTCTTGATTTCCCAGACCTGGTTTTCCCAACCCTATCAGATTTATTTAGCCACATATAATTGATGATATATTCTTTCCTTAAAAGGTGTACACATTCCTACACCTTCTGAATACACTAGAAATTACACTGCTCCCTGCTATAAGTTCAGTGTGCTCTCTCTCTAGCTAGAGACATCAGAGCGTGATAGCTCTTAAACGAAGGAGAAATGTCATTGATATTGGCGAAAGGTAAAGGGCTGCATTGCACAGCTGAGCGGGGTGTTCCAGGAATTAGGAAGACATTGTGGCATACAGTCGTTCCAGGTGCAGGCAAGTAGGATGCAGCTATAAGGAGGCATTTGCAGCATCAGAGCCATGCTGCACAGCAGTTCAGGATACACAGTGCTTCTGTGTAGCTTGGGAAGCTGTAGGTGCTCCAACCAGACAGAATGCTTGGTAGCCCCAGCACAGCGTGATATAAAGATACTGAGCAGCACGTAGTGCTGCCCAGTTGTGCCTGTGGGCACCATACCCAAAGCTCTCTGCTCCCATAAGGTGTGTGTTAATGGGCAAACCACCAAAGGTATCTGATAAACTTCCTCTAGCCTTCAGAAATAAAGTGTCTCCCCTCACTCATCTGCTACGACAAAATCTCTTTCAGATTGAAGAATATTCCAAGAATTAGTAGATTTGTTTTCAATTTCCTTCACACAACTTATATGCTTATTTTTGTATATACATTATTATTCACGGCAGATAATTAAACTAAAATAATTTATTTTATTTTTCTTTTTTTCCTGCAGTTATGAGAAATGTTCGAGTTCAGACTACAAATTCCTCCAGGAACTTTAAATACAAATAAAAGCTTGAATTTGACTTTAAAATGCTGGAGTATTTTATTTACTTATTTATTTCTAAGGTTTTGCAATATTAAAGATGTGTACTGTACTACTGAGTGTATCTTTTTAATTATATATTCATGATGAAGACAAGGACTCCACCTTGCGGCCAGCAATCAGAACATATGTAATCTTTACCATAGCATTATGCCCTCCAAAACTAATTACTAAGAACAGGACTGACAACTAGAACTTATCACAAACTCAGATACAGTAATACTGATAATTTTCTGAAATTGTTCTACTTCTTCTTTTTACTTAAAAATCTCTGCAAATGTCTTCAGCAACTGCTGAAACAAATATAAAGACATTAGGTAACAGGAGATAAACGCATCTGAATGAGGAAAAGAATAGAAAAAAAGCTAGATTAAGACTGATAAGCATAAACACTTGAAAACAAACAATTTCAAAGACAAGTCGAAATCTGGTGCAGAAAAAACAGATCACAGTAATGCTGTGGCCCGGAATTGCACTGGGCCGAACTGGACAGCTGAAACTGCTGCCCTGATGCCAGTTGGCTGTCTCATGCTTGTTACAAATGTCACTGTACCTGTAGCCAGAAGCTCCAACCTACCTAAGAAACAGCTCCTGTACTGCTGCAGTTTTAAGCCTAGTCTGGTAAGGCCTATTGAATGTAAGTAATTAACAACATACAAAGTTTACCAGGCTAGGCTGAACACTACAGTGGGCTAAGCAGCGGCTGTGTAAGAATAATATGGGTCCTCATCTCACAGGCCAAAGCTGGTAGTGTTTTCAGCTGTCCAGTGTTAATATATATACAAGCAGACAGATAAGAAGTTGCATGTCACAGAAAAAAATGTAAAAAAAAAAATCTTTAGAAATATGAAGAAACTCATAATACTTTTAAATTACTTGCAGCAATCAATTAAAAAAATAAAAATAAAAAAAGGCATTAACTGAATCCTATACCTACCCAAAACCCCAGCCATCAATTGCACTGGCAAACACCACATTTCCATGGTCTGGCGAAAAATAGAGATGGGAATCATCAGTATCTTCCAATCCAGCACTCCAGTCATAAATTTGATCTCCAAGTGCTGTGTCTGAAATACTTTCACTTTCTGTTTCTTTCTCAGCTCTTTCTTCCAAGACTTTAGAGGTAAAGAGTGCTCCAGTGACGGCATTGATCTATGGAAAGGTATGTAAAAACACCCAAAGATTTGTTTGCTCTTTCACAACAATTGTAATTAAAATGCAATTCCCCCCACCTGCCAAAATATATAAAAGAGGGGTTTTTGTTGTCGTTGTTGTTTTAACAAGCTAGCGCGCTCATGATTCATTTTGCAATTTAAAACACAGATCTTCTGTAACTAATCCTGTGCATCTGAAGACAACAGGAGTTTGATTAGATTAACATTTCAACTTAGACATGGTGTGCTTTCCAAATCACTCAGCCATATCAAGATTGACTCAGATATACAGTATCATATAGTACGCTATGACGTGATAGTAGCACACTTTGTTTCTCAGAACAAGGAATGATGAAATATAAATATTACCGCCAACAAGCAAATAACAAAGAGGGCAAAGGGAAACCATGTAGATAATTGTTTAAAAGCAAGCTCTGAAAAAAAGTTTGAAGGCAATTTAATTGCCTTCAAATTAACTTTACCCCCGCGTATATCCATCATTATCAAGAACAGTCAAAAGATATTATTTGTCTATCCCTTAAGAAGTTTAAGCAATTTAACAGAGCAAAACATATATATATTTTTTTTTAATGAATCTCAGAACCAACGAGAAATAAAATGTATCTCGATATTAAATTACACTAGATGTTACAGTGCTTGGTCCAACAAAGTAAGAAAAACTGGTTCTGCTGCACTAAGTTTCTTCCAGCTGTAAGCCGCAGAAAATTACAGTCTCTCGCAATTCAGGAATGGAGACAAGGCAGGGGTGAACCCACAACAAAATCTGCTGTGTCAACATGACGCTATAGCATGAATACCTGTTCTAAGATATTCTTAAGGTGCAAGTATGCTTCCTGAGGGGTGAACTTGAGCTCCACAATCAAGCGATCGATTTTATTTATCACCAATACTGGACGAATATTTTCTAGCCAAGCCTGCCGTAGAACTGCTTGAGTCTATTAAGAAAAAAATGTTTAAAAAAATCCATTACAGAAAGCTTGATACCACAAGAGATAGAATGTTAAATTGAATGACAACTTAATTCTAAAATTTAATTAAACATGTAATAAAGTTCTGGTTTGAATGTCAACTCATCATTTGACTTCCACAGTACATAATGTTAGTTATTACAGAATTCTGCAGAAAGTATTTTTACCGCAAAAAAGCCCACCAAAAAAAAATACACTCCTTATGAAAGCAATTCATGAAAAAAAGTTATTTTGCATAATTTTTCAGTTTTCAATAACCTAAAAGCACACATGAAGATATTAAGTAATTTACCTTAATACATTGATTTCTTCTGTATAAAAATATTCTATTACCAGAAAAACTACAAATTCACTGTTTCAACCCTATACTACTATACCCACTCACCACCTTTACTCAGTTTTTCAGCAAAACTAGGAAACTAGCTACCCTCTTTCAGACCTCAAGTACATTATCATTTATTAAAAGTTTTTCAAAACTTCTTAAACCATCTCATCTTTTATTTCTACGTAATACACTGAAGACATATAAGCAATTCCGGTTTGCTTACTCTTCCCTACCCTCTTTGTCTATTTAATATACTTTATTTCACCTGTGGACAGACTCCTTCAACAGCATCCACCACTATGATGCAACCATCACAGAGTCGGACAGCAGTAGATACTTCTGAAGAAAAATCCACGTGCCCTGGGGAGTCTATTAAATTAATCAGATACTCCTGACCACCTAGGATCAAACAATAAATATTTCAGAACAGTTTCCATAAATATTTATTTTGGCCATGTTGCTATACTGTTAAGCTAGTATTGATTTCTAGGGACTAAATCTGCAGTAACCATTATGCTTAAGAAAAACACAGATAGGCCAGGAAGACCACCAGCAGCATAACATCTAGTGGCTTATGCCTAAGCGGTTTCAATTTGACCCTTAACGCCAATCTTCATCTTTCAATGCCCAACTACCTTAAAAACGGAACAAAACAACTAGCCCTCAGCAAGCTTGTAGCAGCATTATGAATAGATCAACAGCTAAAGCACAAATCAGCTTCACTAGTCTGCATTTTAAAGACAAACCAGTACAGACTGTCATTAAAGTAAACCCTATACTCCTGATAAAATCCTTGAGTTCAACCAAAAATTGAGATTTTTCAAAAACACACTTTTGACTCCATACTACTAAAACATTGTCAAGATATCAATAACAGAGATTTTTTTCTGTTTTCTAAACTACTTCCCCCAAAAATTCTGCTTATTGAAGAGACCCCATCAACACTTGATGAATTCACTGCAATTACCATCAGCCACAATCAAAATAAGATGAAATGACTTTCCTGTTTAAGAATTTATATTAGAATCTAAATTTCAATACAACAGAAAAAAAACAGACATAAAAGGTTTTACTATTAAAAATAAGGTCATTTCAGGTCATTTTCAATAAAACAGCCATAGCTCACAATACTTAGCTGGAAGATCACTGACTTCAACTGTTTTATAATCAGATGCAGCTGAAACGGTGATACTGAGATGACTTATGGTGGCTTTTACGTTCATGCAATTTTTCTCAAAATTATTCTTTTTTCTGCACAACCTTGTTAGTAATGTATTTCATCATGTTTTTGATTCACCTAGCTGAGGGTAAGACTGCTAAGGAACATGGAGTCAGTGTAACTACGCTATATAAAACCCTCGGAACAATTCACAGCAGAGTATAACAAGTATCCTGACATAGGAGTACTGTGCATATCTTGTACACCATAGAGTGTACAGAATCATTAAAAATTTCTTGTTTTTTGAAGGAAGACCTTGCCTTTAACTGACATGATATGAAGACTTAAGATCAAAACATAAAGATCAGAACTAAAATAAAAAAAAGATGAAGGTAAGTATTCTAATTGCCTCCACACAGAAATATGAGTATTTGACTTGCTAAGTTCTACACCACAAAGTGAGCCAGTTACTGTGGTTTAAGCACAAAACCAAGCAAAACTGAATTTATGTCCTCTATGAAAACATTAACAGTAGATTTTAAATTTTGAAACTCATGAAACTGTGAAATGTAATAATCATAAGCCACAGAATACTAAACTGAGTACACCTAAGCATCCAGCTGAAAGCTCCTCTCTTGCTTATTGTAAATGCTTAAAACCATTTTCCTAACACTGAGATGGAACTGTATCATCTTGGTCAACAGTTGAATGC
Source organism: Chauna torquata (assembly GCA_013399475.1). Taxonomy (NCBI): domain Eukaryota; kingdom Metazoa; phylum Chordata; class Aves; order Anseriformes; family Anhimidae; genus Chauna; species Chauna torquata. Next base: position 12,960 of record VXAL01002354.1, on the reverse strand, counting down.
ATGCTTAAGTCTTTGCAGAATCATGGCCTAACAGTGAGAAATACAAAAGTTGCGTAGAAAAAGCTCATTTCAACAACAACAATAAAGAGACAGGGAAAAATAAATAATTCTGTGATTCTGTGATCTATATTAAAATTTGTACTTGCCAGCATCAACAACTTACCTTTCTCAAAGTGCAATGAAATTGCACTAGATTTCATTGTTATTCCTCGGATCTGTTCATCTTCTCTACTGTCTAGATATCTCAGCTGAGTATGAAAACAAAAGAAGAAGAGGAAATAAATCTGTGGAAATATCTTCGCAAGTGATTTATCAAATGTCAAAGAGTATAATTGTGAAAAAATAAGGTCTGGAATGGAATGAAATTTCCTTAACCATCAGTGACTTACAATCCCAGCACATACATACCAGAATTTTGTTAAAAATGAAGTGTAACTCTACCTTTCCCGCTAAGCGGCTAGAGATTATTCCATTGCTAGATATTAGACAATCAGCTAGAGTAGTTTTGCCTGAAAAGAAAAATAAGTTACTAGTTTAAATAAATACAGACAATTGGAAAAGACATGACAATACCATGAATGTTGACAATATGTAGTGTTCTGAGACAACAACATTAATCAACAGCTCGTGTTCTATCAACACTGACAATGGCCAAGAAAGTACAAACTAACCTAAAAAAACAATCAGGTCACTCAAGTTCATGTGCGTTAGGTGCCAACAAATTTATTTTTCAAAGAGTGGGTGCATCTTTCCCTGCTATGACCAGAAAAGTACTTGAAATAACAAACAGTATTTCAGAACCGCAATATATCATGCAATTAGACAAAAGATTAATGTTCTAAAACACGCACTTATTATTTCCCCCTACATAACAAACTTCCACTAAGTAAACGTAGCAATAAAACAGACCACCTAATACATGCATAATTTAATTTGTGCCATCATTCATCATTATAAAAGCACAAAATGTTCAATCACTCCAAATTAAATACTCTCTTTAGAAGACAAGTTGTATCGGGACAAAAGTAACGCACAATGGACAAATTTACTTCTTAGAATCAGGATTAAGCCAGTTTAAAGCTGAATCCATTGCTTTAAAACAGTGACCAAAACTTCTCACCATCATTCAGACTAACACAAGTTTTCCTCGGTTTCTGCCAGTAGCAAACACCTGTCTTACCATGATCCACATGCGCTAATATACAGATATTCCTGATTCCAGAAGTCTTTTTCTGGAGACCAATCATCTTTCCCACACTCGTGAGGACCATGGTTAGCTAATCCTGTGAACGGAGGGAAGTAGGTCAGTCAGGGGACAACTTCAGAAGTTTTTCTTTAATTTTTCTTTAATTACGCAGGCTGCGATTGGAGCTACTCGTCAGGGCAGCCTTCGTGCAGAAGGCGCTGCGCCTCGGACACCAGAAACTGACGAAACGGGCCAGTTTCTATTTACTTGGTTGCGGTTCTTCTGTTTGTTTGGTTTCCGTTGTATGTAAGCACACAGTACCGGCTCCCCGCACCCGAAGGCGCGCCGCAGACACGAGCCCACGCTCCGCGCCCGCCGGCGCGGTGCCCGTGCCCTCCCCTCCCGCCCCGAGCGGGCACCGCGAGGAGCCGCCGCCTCCCCCGCGGGCAGCTCCCGGCCCTC
>VXAL01002351.1:41992-55672 GCA_013399475.1 Chauna torquata | reverse complement strand
CGGGGCTGCGCTGGGCGCGGGGGAAGCGAGCTGGCAAAGCAGCTTCCTCCCAACCAGGGGGAAGGCGGCGTGTCGTCGCAAAGCTCCGTGCCCTGATTTATGATAAAAAATTTAAAGGAAATCATTTATATTTCAAAGGGCCTAAATAGCTGCATGAAAGTTTTATCTAAAGTGGCACCATATTTATAGGCAGTCCTGCTTTGGTGGAAGTAATTAATAGCGGGATGAATTTCAGACCTTCGTTTTGTTTTTAATCCTTCCTTTATTTAGTCCTGCCTGGTTAACGTAAATATATAAGACGGTACAACAGAGCTAGGTATAAAGCTGGGGGTAGCGCCTGTTCAGAGCACATCTCCCCCTCCCTGGCTCCGGGAGCATTTGCACTGGGCTGACACTTTTTTCCATCTCTCTGCTGTTGCCATCCCTCCCTCTCAAGCAAGAAGGAGCTGTCAGAGACCTCGGAGACCTCCTTTTTCTGCTCCCGTGTGAAACGGCAGGCACCGTTCAGATGATGCGCTGCAGCCAAGCGTCCCACGTTTGGGCGCAGAGCTCAGTTTGGGGCTCATGTCACAGCTCAGACCTGTCTTCTATCACGGCCCACCCCAGGAAAACAGCTTTCTGACCGCCTGCTTTAGGACAGGCTTTTCCTTCTCTCCTGAAGGCAGTTGTTCTGAAAGAAACCAGACTGGGTAATCTAGCTGCTGAGCTCCCTTTAATTAAAGCTGTAAAATATTGATGTTCCTGGCCCTGTCTACTGACGTTACACCTTACAAACAGAGGAGAGAAGTCCAAAGGATAAACAATAACAAGTTAAAAGAGCCCAGATGGTTTGCCATCAGAAACTATCTGCAGACTCAAAGGTGTCACTGCAGTAGATTTCAGAGATCATTCACTTACTGGTAAATAATTAATAGTATTTCTGGGAGGAAAAAAACCACCAAACCCATACCCTGATGAAACATCACTAGTGACTCATTGAAAATCTGAAGGTAAAAGATTAAAAGCATGTTTTACCCACAGTGCTGTTTTATTCTTTGTCACAATTCAAAGATTGTTATCCATTTTCCTAATATGTCAAAATATTCTGTTCTTATTTAGAATTTAATTCAAAGCCCATCGCAGTCAGCGAGTTGTCAATAGGCTCTCAGTTTCATTATTTAATTGAGTTTAAAAAATACATAGTAAATGCTTACACAGGACTGATGGGAAGCTTTGAAATACAGAAGTGTGTTATTTAACACACAGCTCATTCTCATATACTCTCTGCAATGGGCTGTAAACAACACTACCTAACACAAAAGCCAAAGGAGTTGTCCCATGAAATTTTTGTCAGTTGCTATTTAAAACAACCACATCATTTCCTGCAAACCTGGAAGGACACTACTGTGATACTTTACATTTCAAGATCTGTGAGCAAGCTAAAGCATGCATAACTAGCACACAGACGTTTTCCTTTTTCTCACTAGGTGAACACAGTACTGTATACCTGCCTTCTGCTTCCTACTGGGGAGAATTAGATCCCCTACCCTGACCACCACGAGTCCTGAAAGGCGAGGATCTCTTTGTCAGTCCCTAGCATTTTTCTTCACTGTGCATCTAAAAAAAAAGAAATAATATTTTTCAGAAATAACATTTTTCACTTTTCATTCAAGATTCAAGTGATAAAATAAGTTCTTTTGCTGAGATACAGCATCTTATCACAAATCGTCTGGTACTGCTTGAAGGAAGAGTGAAGAGTGATGACTTCAGAAGGTTTCTGCAGAATGTGGGTTTACAAAGCACATTTCTAGCACCACGAGTGAGCAAGCAACACTGCACACAGTATGATATGGCTGTTCCACTGCACAATCTGATCGAGGAAATATCTAGGATTACCCAGACAGTCAATTATTCATCAGCTAAACGGCCAAGCATCAATTACCTGGCTTGATTCTCTTATTCATTAAGGAGATTGAAGAGCCCAACTTAACAAAGCAAAAAGAAAGTTGCTAAGTTACAGGAGCTGCCTGGCTCAGTAGCGAGGCCGCACAGTGTCAGACTTTCCAAAGAAACTGGCCTTAAGTGAGGAAGTCTCCTAGGCTATGGGGTAACACACAGCACTCGGGTGTTAGCAGGTCCATACCTCCGCAGGGTTGGAAGCCACGGGGGCTTCAGCAGAGAGGCAGGGCTTTGCTGGAGTTCTAACTCCGCCTTTGTATGGGTATAGTGAGAGGTCACCCGGGGTCTTGACCCAGAAGAGAAAGCTTGAGAAAACAGAGGGTATTTTGGAGAAGAACTTAAGGATTAAAGCAAAGGATTAGGGAGAGACTATCTTCGTTCTGGGAAGCTTTTAATACAGGTGGAGGTAGGATGGGAGCTCGTCCAGTTTCAGCACAGAGAGCTGCGAGTGGTGGCACCACGAAGCTACCACTCAGCAGATATCCTCAGCGAGGTCCTGCAGCAGGGAAGTCTCGCAGCCAGTTTCCAAGACAAAATGCATTCCCCCTTTCATCTGAGCTTCCCAGCCCTCCTGCCCCATCTACCCCATCGGGCCGGGCACCGCCGCTCGGTCACTTCCAGCAGCAGCGGTTACGGGCGCCCCGCGGGTCGCGGCAGGGAGAGACGGGGAGCTGCAGCACTGGGCTCCCGCTGCAGGCTGCGGCGCGGGCAGCCCGAGGCGCACGCAGAGGGCTGGCTGCGCAGCCAAAGCCAGAGCCCGTCAGCTTTCAGCAGCATATCCCACGCCACCCTGGCAAAACCCCGCAGCTCCAAATTGCTTAACGATGCCCAACAGTAAAGACAAACCGACATTTCCAGAGGGTGTTCACCACTCAGCCCCGCTGCAGCTGGAGCCTGTCCGAGCGGGCTGGGGTGCAGTGCGGGAAGGTAAAGGTTCCCAGCGACGCCGGCGTTTGGAGAAGCTGGTGGAGACCCTGAGCCTTGGTCCCGTCAGCTGGGCTCGACACAAGGGGCGAGGGGCGGGGATGAGCGGGCGGGGATGAGCAGGCTCTTCAGTGCAGTAAGGTACGGACCCGCAGTGGGACACAGCTTCAGCTGACAGACAGCCTACCCTGAAGCTTGCCGTAGCCTGGGAGAGAATAATTACAATAAATTAAAAGTCAGAAAACTGTAAGCACGTGTAGTGACACAGCTGATGACATTTTATCTTAACCGTCCTGCGACTGCCAGATTACTCTTTCTTAGGGGGATTTGAGAGAATAATAAGGGCACAGCATCTTGATGGGACAAGCGAGTTCCAGTAAGTGCTTTTCTCCTCATCATTATTGATCTCCTCTGGTAGGGAACCTTCCTGGGCCACATAATTCAGCAGCGTCCCTGAAGTGGATCAATGCGCTGTGCTCCAAACTGGGGGCTGTCTTGGGCAGCTGGGTGGCTCCGCGTCGTGACGCTGCCCTGCGGATGTCACTTACGTGCTGCAAGTGCTGCTTGGGTGGTGGCGGCAGCACAGGTCCATGCCGGCGGTGGATCCCGGTGCTGAGGCTTTACCGAGGCACTTGGTGCGATGTAGACGGCCGGCTAGCGAGCAGAGAGGACCGCAGCGAGTCACCCAGCAGCGGGTGGCTCCATCGGGTTACGCCGCCGAGCAAGGAGCGTGACGGGAGGGCCCTGCCAGCAAAAGTCTAAATTTAAAATGGATGAGAAACTGGATTTTAATTGGCCATTTTATCTCACTAAATATGAAACAAACAAACATACACTAATAATAAATACATTCATCAGTAGCCTATTAATATTTTTAAGAGTGTGCATTTCCTTTAGACACTGTCAGGTGAGCTTTTTTTAAATGTAAAAATCGGGGAGCTCACGTTAGCTTGACTATGGGATATTCAAATGGTAACCTGTAGGAGTGTACTCTTCAAAAATGGTAGAGTGAGGTCAGTTGTTGAACTTCCTGCCAAAAAGAGAAATGGGGAAGTACTTGTGATGTGCATGCTGCTTAAAATTAAATTATAAGGGCTCTCTTTCACCTTCCGTAATTAAAAAAAAATAGTTTTGCCTTTTTTTTTCTCTCTCTAGATATATTCAGAGGAGCTCTCAGAGATCAGTTTTGAATATGTTAGTGGTCACACACAGTGGGCATGGACAGTCCTAGCAGGCTAGGCAGGTGTTTGCGAGTATTAGTCCTAGATAGAAACTAAAAAGTCCTTAGTATTACAAAAATATTGTGGCCATATTAGAAAACTAAATGTCCAAAGCTACACTGTGGCATTGAAATGCTTGTTTAATGGGAGGTAAGCAGAATAAACATCCTGTCTTCTAACTGCAGCATTTGGGAAACTGACGCAATCTTATTTTTGAATTTTTCAGTAAACAAGGTTCTGATTTGAGGTAACAGGGATGCAGGATGTCAGACAGTTCATGCTAACTGGGAGGTCTTCCTTGTACTCATTTGTAATGTGCATGAATTATAGAACTTGTTTCTTGTATCTTTCCCTGAAATTAAAATTGTAACAAAGCAGACTGTGGTGCTTGTTAAAAATAAAACCTATCTATTTCTGATGAAGATAATCCAAGCAACACAACAATATTTTCCAAGGCAGGAGGAGAGCAGCGTAGTTATCTGTCAGGCATCTCTTTCTTGTTATATTTGCTCCTAATTCTGGAAATACATCTAAATGTAGTCTAACAAGAGTCTGTTCCACAAGAAATTAATGAGGAACAAGCATTAATTATTCATGTCCTGAAACAGTAGGTCTGCTAATGTTTCTGCTAATCAACAAGTCAAACAGCTGTATCTTTGCAAGGGCAATCTTGGGGAGTATGAAGAAAGAACAATATTGATATGCTTTACCTGACTGCCCCCAACGTTTTGTACTTAGCTTTTGCATTTCCCTAGCACAAATTCAAGATTCCTGCTGCTTTCTAATGACATCCATTGTAATGATATTGAATTGAAATACGCTCCAGCAAAACACTGCTGCAGGCTTGACCAAACTCTGCTGAAGAGGCCACTGGGAACTCCCCTGCTGACTTCCCTGACTTGGATTCAGCCCTGCATAGGGAAAACTAAGGGAATGAGACAAGGAAAACAAACAAACAAACCAGCCAAACAAAAAAGGAACAGCAGATTCGGCTGCAAAGCTCTGAAGCAGAGACCGAATATTTGAACAAAAGCTGCATTTCTGCTCTTTTGAACCCCAGTTCTAGGTCAGAAGGCTCTTTGCTTTGTCTTAAAGACAGTGACGCACAGGGAACATCCAATGACATGAAAAATGAAAACTGTATAAACAGGTTCTGGGGCTTACTTTTCATGCAGTCACCTTTTATTGAGTGAATGCTGATCTCTGCTCTCTGGTGACAGTGACAGGACCCGAGGGAACGGCACGGAGCTGTGACAGGGGAGGGTCAGGCTGGGTGGTAGGAGAAGGTTCTTCACTGGGAGAGTGGTCGGGCACCGGAACAGGCTCCCCAGAGAAGCGGTCATGGCACCGAGCCTGCCGGAGTTCAAGAAGCGTTTGGACATCACTCTCAGACACAGGGTCTGATTTTTTTTTTGGAGGGTGGTCCTGTATCTGGGAGTTGAACTCAATGGTCCTTGTGGGTCCCTTCAAACTTGGAGTATTCATGATTCTAAATTTCAGAGTTTCCTCTAAGAATGCAATAAAATGAACCTACAAAAATGCTGCTGTTTGGACATTTGCCTAACAGAACACACTTGGAAAATTAACAGCTTAGTTTAGAAAAAAAATAAAATAAATGGAAGTATAATCAGAGAACAAGCTGCTTTCAGACAAGAGTTTGAGATATTAAACAGAATCAGAAAATGTGTTTCCTTCGAAGGGGCAAAGATTATGTAGCCAAAAAAGGACTTAGAATCCTCTTGCTTTGCCAAAATTCTGTGGCCTGAAGCTATGTTTTCAGTTGCCGTGAGATTGTTTATTGCTCGAACAAAAGCAGAGGGAGGACTGTTCAGCATGCGTTTAAGCAGAGACTCTTAGACATCTTCCATCTGATTCAGCAAGTGGTGTTTGCCTCCACATCCAGCTAAAGGAGCCACAGACTGTATAGAGCAGAAAAATTAATGAAATTACACTCCCCAGCAAAATTTAACAACAAGCAAATTCAAGCAGTGACAGGGAAAGCAGTTTAGCATCCTCAGGCATTTCTTCCAACATATCCATTTGCCTTGTATTTACCACATTGTGGTCATCATCCACAAGCCAATAAGAGCAAATATATATAGTTTTCCACTTTATCAAGAGGTCATTCAATTAACAATTGGATGCTAATTAGCAAAGATGATAAAATCTACATGCTTCTGTAGGAGAAAAAAATCGAAATATTTTGAATGTTGGAAAGAAGCTTTACGCTCCCCCCTTGAAGATGGCTTTCAAAACATTGCAAATTGTGTTGAAGCACTGTAAGCTCAGAACTCAGCCTCACAGGTGTCCTCAGTTCCAATGAGTTTCTGCAAATTAAAGGGACTTTATGACTTGTCCATACCACAAAATCTCTCATCTACATGTCCAACACAGTTCATAATTCCATTAGAGTTGCTACATCTTAAAACTAGCCCAAGAAGCAGGTCAAGCTGCTTAAATCCTGGCTCTGTATCGTAGCCGTAGCTGCAGCAGATGAAGCGCTTTCCTCCCAAGATCCCCAGACAAGCTGGTTATCAATTTAATGACCAAACCCAGAACTCATTCCTGCTCCTGCGCTCTGACAAACAATTTTGCATCACATGTGCCTTGGGAATTGCTCTGAATTAGTTCCAATTGTATAAGGTGCTACGGGACCCCACATAGAGGGTTACGTGTTGCATCCAGGAGGGAATGTTTGTCACGGTCTGCACCCCTAAAAGCTACTGATACCCCACAGGCTGAAAATTATAGGGAGCATGGGTGTTTGAGAGATGGTGGATGCTTGTGTGCCCTTGTGCCCTGTAGCTCTATAAAATTATTCAGCTTTGTGCTGCTTTCGCATCCCTTTTACACTAATGCTCCCTGAAATCTTCATTAAAATTTGAAATTAAAATGTAACAATCAGAGGGGGGTGGGAAGAAATCCTGTCACCTGACATTAAACTCATCCCTTCTACATTTACAGTTCCTGGATTTTTAATTAAAGAAGTCACACCGACTGCTATATCGGAGTTTGGGGAAAATTAATTGTCACTAGCCAAAGCGTGCGTGTTAGCTACACTCCCACAGCAAGACCCACGTGCGGTGTTGGTGTTGACAAGCCAAAGTTTCCCGTGCCACTTAGCTATGTTTTATTGAAGAGGCAGATCCGTGGGGCCATGTAGCTGGCAGCGCCTGCTGCACACACACCAGCTGAATTCCCTTTGCCACTGCAGATGCTCTACGGCTGCATGCATCACACTGTATTTTTAGAAGCTCTGCGTGTCATCTTCTGGGTGACATCTCTTTGCTTCTTGCATGGTTTTTCACCTATCAGATGTACCAAGAAGCCTTGTTGTGATCAGGCAAAGTAAATCTGAAGTTCCTAAGCCACTTTACATTTAGAGGCAAACACCCCACCTAGAAAGCCCTATAGGCAAGAAGTATTTCCAAAGCAGCAAAAAGTTTATGTATAAGAAGCATTACAGAACCCCCTGGGGAGCTTTCTCAAGGCATCTCAAGGATTTTGCAGTGCAAATCCTTTGACATCTGCGTTGATTTATTTTCAGGGCCGGGTGATCCTAAAAATGCCACTCTGTTCTATTATCTGCAAACAGAAAAATACTGAATATAGAATTTTGGTTAGGACAAATCTGTTTACAACTTATGAGCAAATTCAGCACATTCAATGTAAATGTAAATTTCTTTGCAGGAAGAAGCTTAAAAAATGAACACGTGCTAAATTCTTAAAATTATTGGAGAAGTCATCTTTTTCCCTCTACCTGATATCTTAACCACGCAGGATGTGGGAGACTCGTGTGTAATTTCCTTCATACCTACAGAGGTTTGACTGTAAACCTGAAATCACCGAAATGACCAGGCTACAAACTATTCTGGAATAAGACATACTAACCCCTGGCACTGCTGGACATGAATATGTTGACATGAACTAGAGCAGGGACTGGGAACTTGGTGGGTATCCTGCTAGGCTGGAAATGCACAGCCATGCTCTCCAGTGGCGAGTGCACGCAGAGGACGCAGGAGGGAAAGTAAAACAGTTTGTGACCCCAGGAGATAACTGTAATTTGCAAGATAGTAGCGCAAAACTGAACAGTGCAGCATTTTTAGACCTTCCTCCTTTTGAAGCTATTGTCTTTGTGTCTAAAGCACTCCGGTAGTCATGAGACCAAGCCTGGCACCCTGCTCCAGGAGTCTGGGCCATCCCGTCGGGAGCACCGCCCGTCTCCATCCCTGATCCTGCCGCACGTGCTCCGTACATGCTCCGTACAGGTAGGAATTCAGCTTTTGCTGTCACATGTACGTCTTGAGCAGGTGAACTTCAAAGGTACCTGGGAATACTTCTAACCTTTTATTGCTTGCTCTCCCCTCTGTTTTATCCTACTGCCCTGAAGAACAAGCCCGCTCGCGCAGAGCGGTCACGCCAAGCTGAACGCCAGCTGGGAGAGCCGTCGGCGCGCAGCCCAGCGCGCCCCAGCCACACGAACGGCTGCAGTCCTGCAAGGTGCTCAGTCCGGGCAGTCTGCAGGAACGTTCTCTCTTTGCCTCAGCCAGCAAATGCTCTCAAATATTCTATTAAAAAAAAAAAAAAAAAAGAATTAAAGCCTTTTATGAAAGTTCTATCATATTTCCTGTTTTCCCAAGCTCTTCTGCTGAATTATGTGCCGGGATTAAAATAGCATCTTTCCCATAGGTGACCACATGCCCCTATCTACCGTCCTCACCCGCAGCCACCGGCTGCCTGCAGCCTGGTCTGAAGGGGGCTGGAGGGGCCGCGGGGGCAGGCTGGTGGTGGGGGAGGACCAGTCCCTCTCCGGCCAGCTCTGCCCTGCTCCGCCTAAGACAACATACATAAATATGTAAATATATATATACATCTATACCCGTGTGTGTAAATACAGATGTATTTTGTATATATGTCCCTGAAATTTCAGGGACAGTAGTGTGGCACCGATATGATTTTGCACTCACCTTTCTTTTGTTGCTTCTCCCACTTTGCTGCTGTTGCCTGCTTGTTTTGTCTGAGCAACGAGAGCCGGTTTAATGCCACATCCGTACCAGACAACACTGCCTCGGTCAGAACAGCTGCACCGACACTGGGGCAGCAGTGATGGGTCTATGACGAAAGTAAACTGTGGGGCAGGTACCGACTTCTGTTAATCTACATGTAACTAGGAAAAAAAAAATAAGAGAACAATTTGACTGCGGAGTAGACTAAGTAGCACATATTACTTATCTGTAACACACGGTAACCACGTTACAGTTGAACAAAGAAAAACTAAATCTCTCAGCAGAGCTTCTCACGTTGACCCTTCCACACAAGCAGCAGCAACCAGCCCTTTCCTTTTAGGAGCAATTGAATTCAAGGAAACCCAAGCCAGCTATAAGAATTCCTCAAGCTGAGCTTGGACAATTCAGCTCATGACAGACTTCTCTACACTGCAGCACCAGCACACCCACAGAACACAAAACATCCCAGTTTAAATGAAATTAAAACCAAACAAAGCATTAACGCTTCAACTACTTGCCAGAGTACTCCAGCACAGGAACTGTACTTTGATGCATGTACTGAAGGAATCAAAGGTTTCAAAAGGGCGGTACAAGGGACGTTCACAGCAGCAATGACCGGCAGCGTTGACCAACTCACTCTCTGGCATCCCCCAAGGCTGCAGCACGCGGCTGCTCTGGTCTTTCTTCTCCCTGCCTGCACCCATAGGAACCATCTCACTGGTGGGCTTCGCAGCAGTGCTCGGAGAAGCTCGTTTGCTGAGAACATCCAGCTCCTGGGAGCCCTTCCACCTGTGATGCCAGACAAGTGCCTGGCCTTGCACGCCACAGACTGAGATTAAGGCTAACTGGTTCTAATGCAGCGCAACCGAGTGCAAGTGTCAGTATGATGAGCCGGAACGTGTAGGCAAAAATTACTTTGTTCAATCCGTCAGTCTATTTACAGAGGAGTTAGTGGCATTTAAGTTTCTGGTTTCTATTCCTCTGTCACCACCTTGCTGTAGGACAAGAGAGGAAGCGGTTTGACCCCTGCCTCAGGCTGCACAAACGCCGTGCTCCGGCCAGCGCCCCGCCGCCCCCAGCACCTCCACGGAGCTGAGCCAGGCGTTGCAGAAGGAACTGCAGTTGATGAAGGAGATGAGTTCTGTGTTTGCCTCGTCATATGGAACTGGAGTAAAATTTGATGTTTGCGCTTAAGCTGGTGAGTTAAGTTTGGGGGTGTGATTTAATATGCCCTTGCGAAGAAGTTACAAAATAGAAAAGACACCGGAACAGGCCGTAAGATCTGCCTCAGTACCTGGGCATCGAGCTGCAGCAATCCACGTGACTGCTGAAGTGCCGAGCGGCTCGCAAGCGACTGGGGAAAGCCCCAGGCTGCGAAGCAGCTCCCCGCAGCGCAGCGCTGCGCTGCCGCCCGTCCCCAGGGACGCGGCTCTGTCTGGGAGCAAAACCCACCTTGTAACTTCAGCGGACGCCTGATTTAGCGGTGCTGCCATGCCACCTGTTACAGAAATTTTTATGCTTCCTGCACAGAAACTTTAGATTTCCAGGGAATACTTACACTTGGGGTTGCCAGAAACATGTTCCCAGGGAGCTCAGAAGTTGCAGGGGAGGTGTTGGCTCCTCTCGAAGCCAGTAAGAGCTCAGACAACTGAGAGAAGCATTTAAAGGCAGCTTACTGAACCATAGCAGCGTAAGAAGCATGCCTAGGGCAATATGCAGTCATCTAAGGCGTAGCCATGGACAGGAGCTTGCATCCTCCGTGGAAGCAGGTTCAGCAGCGGTAACGACCAAGGCAGCACCCAGTCTCGTGCCTCCTGCCGCCAGCCCCGCTCGCACGGCCGGGTCTGCTTCCCCCCAGCCTCGGAGGGTCGTGGTCCCTCCTCCCGACATCCCCAACAGTCCCAAAAGGCACCGCATCAACTGCTACGCAGGAATTTGTGGTGAAATTAAGGCTTGCTCAGGAAGTGGGTTTAAAGATCGCACCTCTTTATGGAGGCCGCTATGTGACGGTGCCCTCGTGATTCCGTTCGGGCAGAGCAGCGCCCTGTGCTGAGGCTCCCCACGCGCTGCAGCAGCTCTTTCTTCAGGACGGGCTGGGCTCTTCCCCACCCCGAGCTCTGCAGGCTTTGAGCAGACTTGGAAATGAGCACGGCTGGTTGTGGGGCTTCCCTGCAGGAGCATCACCGGGCAGAGGAAGAGGGGAGAACCTTTGCTCTCTGTAAGTACAGTCTGTGCTCTGCAAAACTGCTTGAGGAGCAAGCAAGGAGGCTCAGGCCCAAACAGGGCAAAGGTTTGCATTGTTAATAGCAAAAATGCTTTCTTGTAGGCCTAAATACTCTTCCAGTTACATATACTTCTATCCTGATTTAGACTTGTCTTTCATAATATGGAAATCAGAAGTTGGAAATTTGCTTGTTAGAGAAGTCCTCCTCACTTCTCTTTGACCTACGGATAACCCAAAGTCACATTAAAAAGCAAAAATGAAGAGTGGATGAAATTCTTTGACATATCTTTAGCCACCAGAGACCACACAGAGGTACATTATATTGAGTTGACTCCAAATAATTTTCACATGAATTACTAAAGTGCCAGAAATGTATAATTTATTAGCATTTAAATAAATCACAGAGCAGAAGTGCTTTAAGGCTACCAGTATAAGATGCACAGACAAGACTGCGTTTACCTCAGAAGTACCATGGAGTTCAGCACTCTCAGCTCTACCACACTTACATGATTAAGGCAAAGAACAGAAGAGGTTTGACTCCTAAAAAAAAAAAAAAAAAAAAAAAAAAAAAGACAAATGATACCAGCAAGCAAACCACCTGAGCAGCAGCAGAAAGCTGGTGCTGACTTGCTCCACTCTCTCAGCCCCCCGCTCCTCCTGGCATTTTCACTGGCGGTAATTTTCCCCAGGGTATGGAACAGGCATTTTTTTTTCTTCCTATGCATACATATATACATATTTGTGTATAAGCATACTCAAGGAACTTCTGCAGCCTGCATGTTGTCCATCAATTAGAAAGCAGTTTATGATGTCCAATTAAATTAACCACTTCTGGAGAGAACACAAGCTCAACAAACACACATTAGTTGCTGCATCCTCCGTTCCCTGTGGCCAGGCACACAGAGGCCAGTGCTTGGTGTTGTGTGATGAGTCCTGGGCTGTCCTTGCCCTGACGCTTGTCACCGACTTCCCGCACAGCCCATACACTCACAACAGTGACATCAGCTGTATTATTTCCTTGATTTTGGTGGCAGCATATTTACTAAGTATTTTTTGAAGTTCGAAGTCTAATGGTTGTTTCTGGCAAAAAGCATATTTGCCAGATGCTACAAAGTCGCAGCGAAAAGCCTTCCCCCTCCCGTGGGAAGAGGAGGAGGAGGCCCTGGCTGCCGCCCGCTGCCCCCAGCCGAGCCCCAGCTCCCCGGGCAGCGGGAGACGCGTTTCCCCCGAGCGCAGCGGGTCGCTCCTCGGAGCAAACTGCTGCTGCTGCGTCTCTGCAGTTCGCTAGCAGTCAACGTTTTCTGCCCTTCGGCTGATGTATTTCACCATGGAAAAAACACGCTTCTGTTCACGTGTGACATGCAAAGCAGGAGCAGTAATGGTGAAAATCTACGTCAGAGCTGTCTCGTCCATTAATAGCGTTTTACTCTGACCGGCACAGCGTGACAAACTCGGAGGTAACGCTCACCCAGATGCCAGGCACCAGCACGCAGTTCGCTCCCTATCACGTACATCCACGTGGAAGATCTTTTATCGCAAAGATTAATATTCAATCATTTGAATCAAAGTAAACACAGACCTACCCACCCTCACAGGGTGGACCCAAAGTGTGGTAAAACGGATGCCGCTTTTGAGAGGTGGCCAGGGTGGACATTATTATTTCTTGTAGCGTCAAAAGGACCCTGCCTCATGCATGCAATATTCATGCAATCACAAGTTTAAAAAATATAACATCAGTTTTTTCTATTAATACAATTTTTCAGGTCATACGAAAGCTGCAAGAAGACAGCTGAATAAGTTCATAAACTTTCAATTTATACCAGGGTTAAAAAAGCAAGACATCAAGCGGGAAAATATTGGAAAAAACAGCACAGCAGCAGCATATAAAAACCTGTATCATCATAACTGTGTTTCCTCTTGTGAAAGCACATAAAAGATCAAATTGAAAGCAAATAAGCAGACACATCACAGTAAAATGCATTAGATTTCATGGATGAACATTGCTAGGGTCACAAAAGATATTGCTTTAAAATATATTTATCTTGAGATTAACATAAATCCTGTTTTACGTGGTTTCCAATAAACTTTTCTGCATCTCTCCTCTTCCCTAGAGACACATCCACCTTGCAAGTGGGGACAGACAAAGCTGGGAGTGAGACTTGCGACACAAAGCGAGCAGCGTGCTGACAGTGATGCTGCACTTACCCAAGCGTGAGCCTGCACGAACGCAGACGGACAGGGCATAGGTACAGGCATCCCCCTGAAAACCTGCTCACCGCGGTCGGCGCTGCTCAGGATCCACGCAACAACGGAAAGCCAACGGCGGCCGCCACGCGGGCGGGCAGGCCCGCAGGCCGGGCTCCCCGAG
>VXAL01002351.1:28797-41337 GCA_013399475.1 Chauna torquata | reverse complement strand
CGCCTTGCGAGCGCTTTGCCGCACCAAGCCCCTCGCCGCAGGCCTCCCGGCGGCTTTCCGCGTCTGGCCCCCACCTGCAGAGCCCCAGGCCCGGGGGCCAGCACAGAGCGAGCTGCCTTACAATTAACCAACGGCAACTGGACATCGTCTCTGGGCAATTCTGGGGAAAAAAAAGAGAGAGAAAGCCCTCTAGTAAATCCATTTACATACTGATCATCGCAATCGTACATCCATCACAAAAAGCACAGTAGGGGAAGTATCTAAAAGTACTTTGGGGAAACAGTATCAGCAGGCGTAGTTCGCTTGGTTTAACTCTGCCTATGTAGCCCTGACACCTACTCAAGGCCTCTGGTTCTTGCCCCTTTCTCCTCGAGGATGGATTTCAATACTGGACGTTTCTGTAACGCGCGCTGTTCCAACAGTCGGAGCCCGGGGGTACCACGTGCGCTATTCAGTTGACGATGGCACTGGCCAATGTCAGACAAATCTATTTCTCCATTTTCAGCCACACGCCCGCGTCAGTACTCCTGACAAGGAAGCAGACAAATGTTACGCTACCTACTTCATTGGCTACACAAGGCAGAACTGAATCCCACGTTTCAAGAGAAATTAAAATTGTATTTCCGTATTTGGGAAACCTCTCTATATACAATTATTACTGAACTTCATACAGACACAAGTGTAACTACTAAAGAGATTCTTGGCCTAATAATTATAGCAACAATTTACCTTTATGTATTTGTTCAGTTAAAGTAGTTACTTAGCACATCTTTCTTTCTTCAAAATGGCTGAGATTCCTTTTTGTTCCTGTAGTCATATCCTACTAAAGGGTAGTTCTTTAACAGGGAAAATTTAAATGATATTTGAAAGAGCTGGGAAAAAAAAAGAATCCAAAGCCACATACATACACAAAAAGAAAATACTAGCCCCCTTTCTCAAGTTCTTTTTTTTTTTTATTTTTTTATTTTTGCCATTAATTTTGACTAGATTTTTTTTTAAGTGAATGCAAAACATTTCCTTTTCAATGTCAGGACTCCATTTCTTCAAAGGATTTTATTGCATCTTGCAGAATGAAGAGTGAAGATTATTTGGTGATTATTGATTATTTATACACAGGAAAGCAAACCGTGGAAGGCTTCTAAAATTCAGTTATTGACAATGAAAAAATGTCCCAAAGCCAGAGGTTTTATCATGAGAAGTGTCTTCGATGATAAAGAAAAGCCAGTTCATGTTTTAAAATATTCACACTGCAGGACCAAAAAGGGATGAGAAGGAGATAGTACAAACAACCACAGCTATTAAATATACTAGCAGCTTCCTTCCTCTCCTCCCCCTATGCCTCAAAATGAGTGAAGAAAGGGAAAAAAAAATAAAAGAAAATCACATTCTTGTAAAACGTCTACTCTATTTTCAAAAATCTTATCACAGCACATTAACAATCCAGGTAAAAAAGGGAGTGTGAGAAAAGTTTTTTTTTTTTTTTTTAAACAACAACAACAAAACAAAAAAAACTTTGATCACAAATGTTTACATCCATGAAAGAAAGGCAGGAAAGGGAAGGGAATAAGAGAAACCAGTAAAAAGAAGCAAAGACCAAGGATAGAATAAAAGAATAAATTAGTTTCCAGCCCAAAATGCAAAGAGGTTAAAGATTGCATTCGTATAATTTTTTGGTTTGTACACACTGTTTTCAATAACCCAGCAATACTGCAAATCTATAAGAGACCACGGAATCCACTGTGGTCTATAAAACATATTTCTTTTTACATTAGAATTTTGAACCTTCCCCAAAACGTAACATAGCCTTTACTGGAACCCTGCTCCCATTAATTATGACTAGGGTGTATCCTCTGTATCTTCCCCCCAACAATCTTAGTATGTGCTATTTCAGAGCACTGATGCATTTGATTTTTCTCCTAGCTGATTCAGCAATTACTCACGAATTCACTATTAAGCAAAATAAACTTCCTCACATTCTCCACAAATAAATACACCCCTTCATACATATACCTCCAGAAAAAAAAGTGATAACGCTCTTTTTGTGATAATTGTTTTTTTTTTTTTTGAATGGTTCTGCTGTCCAATTTATTTAAGTTAGTTTTCTTTGTCTTTTCTAAACCTTGAACCATTCCCATAGTATATCTTTATTGCAAAAAAGTCAACATGCATCTTAGAAATTCAGATTGTAATCAGTAAAACAAACATTACATATATGAATTTAAATGTATAAACAGTTAGAAATTCAACAATATCTCCTATTATACTATTACACAAGTTCACAATTTTGTAAAAACTATAGTACAAGTTTACTATACACCAGGAACTTTATTCCTTTTCACATGATTTTGCTTAAAAAAAAAAAAAAAAAAAAAAAAAAATTTCACAAGAAGCAGGCAACTGTTTTCATATTTTATCTTTTTAACTCTTGGGTTTGTTTTGTTCTTTTTGCTCAGCTTAATAATGAAATGGAGGTAAGGATAATTCTACATAACAGTTACTTTCTTTTCCTATTACATACGCTTTCTATGTTCATTAAACTATGCTTAGACTGTTAACATCTTATACATTTCCTGTAAATATGCTGGCTGGTGTACACAAGTTACACTCGTGATTCTGTCTAATGTACTCTCTGAAAGTACACATTAATTTCACAATAAAATGTTACCATAAAAATAAAGCAAGCTGTACTGTTACCTACTAAAACAAACAAAAAAACCCCAGCAAAAAACAGAACAGTTTAATATCACCTAGTACATACACCCTAAGATAGAGGCAGATCCATAAGCTTTGGCAAAATGAAGGTCACTTTCACACATCTTTCCTACTCCTTAAACACCAGAAGTCAGATACTGCTATACTGCCCATCACTTAAATTCCCAATAATATAATAGCATGCTTTCAATACACAAGCTAAGTTCAGAGGCACAACTCATTTTTGTGCCTTAGCATTTAGAAATCACGTTTGGGATGTCACTTGAGGATTTATGTAAGCCTGCCAATGTGTACTCTAAAGGGGAGAAAAAAAAAAAGTAATCATATGAAGCTCCCCAAAAATCATTAAATAAAGCTACCATACTCGCTTACCTCCTGTCTCGCCCAACTTGAAAAACCAGCGTGTCTGGGCAAGGGCAAGTGTCCCTGAACACAGTGTGCCAATCAGGTGTCATTTTAGAGCTAAAACCATATGAAAAGGAATCCCATTCTACGTGTGTCAAAGGCTACTGCAATTTTTCTTACAGCTTCATTCATTCACTGTAATTTTCATTTTCCAAATACAAAAATACAACAGTTCTTATTGAAATCTATACGCTGGTAGTTTTAGTACACAAAAAGCAAAATATTTACAAAATTATACAGTTTAAGAAAAAACTCTGTACAAAAAAATATATAAATCCTTTGTTCCCGCTATCATTTTTTAAACTGTCAGGACTCAAATATGGTTGCTGCAATGGATTTTTCAAAATATACACTGACTGAGCCACAGACATTAAAAAAAACATTAGAGATGATGGGAGAAACAGCAAGACATTCTAAGTACGTAGGATTGGTTTTCCCTTGTTTCTTCGCATATGTAATTTAGCCTCAATATTAGCAGGAAAGTCCTAATTATATAAAGAGGTTTTAATGTAAAGAGGAAGAATACTGAAAGGCATATTCCCTTCAACTGACAAGGAAAAATTACACTATTTTGACTTTTAAAACACCACCACATCGAAAAGGTATCACAGTTAGGGGAACAGTGATCTCAAAGGCATGCTCAACTACATGTCACTAACTAAGTTCAGAGCCATTGTAATTTAGAGATCTTGATGTAAATTTTTCTTCAGTAGGGAACTTGCTGGCAAGTGTTCTGGTAAACTAGTTATTCAAAAGAGGAGTGCATTTTTGCACTGACATTCAGTTTATTTCGTATAGAAAAGTACATAAAAATGTACTGAAGAGTGTACGGTACAAATGCACAGAGTCGAGGAAAATGCTTACCAGATGACACTTATGTTCATGAAGTGCAGAAGCCACGTAACAGTGTAACAGTTAAGATACATGGCTCAAGTACCTAAACTTGTAATCCTCATTTCTATCACTATACACCATTGGGGGGGGGGGTTGCTTTTTTTTTTATTTTTTTAAAATGGTACAGTGATAGGGCAACTGAGGATGTAACGGTATTCATCTTAAACATGTCTGAACAGAACTATACTTGAAGATAAATGAGTAACATTCTAAAACCAGGTCTGAACGCTACTCTGAAGACTTACTCCTTAAAGTGCTGGTTCAACATAAGTCTTTGAGCAGCACACTGACATTCTGTTGGCTAAAAAGTATTTTTCTCTGAACACTTCATGGGTTTGGCTTGAACATAAATAAAACAGGGAGAGGAAGAAGAGTTTCTCATGGCTGGTGAGCGGTTGCCAATTTTGTTCTTTTTGGGGAAAGTATGAAACATTACATTCATGTTGACAAATATAGAAATGCAGTAGATGAATAGTATAACTTAAATTTGAACCTTATACTTGAAACTGCAGAAGGAAATCAACAGTGAGTGAACACTCAAATCTGTCATTGCTGATGTTTTTGTGAAGCAGCATTTGAACAAAGAGTGAACTGGACAATATTGTAGTAATACCCTGTTGAATTACTTTTTCCATCTCCTCTCACAAAAAGCAGAATATAGAAACTCTGTGGCCTTCAAACATCCTTAAATAAATGACTGATGACTTTAGCCACAAAAAATTTCTACAGTAAGTGATTGCATATGAAATAAAATGCTACCTTTTTTCAATTAGTAAATGAGGCAATTTTTTTCTTTCATAACATTTAATGAAAGTTTATGTCTTTCCCCAAACCTATAATATTGCTAAATAAAACCTGTAACATCTTTTCAATTATAAGCTAACAAATCAATCACATTATAAAAAAAACAAACAAAAAACCCAAGGTAATATAGGTGACATGAAGAGAGGACAGGAAAATACTAATATTTGTTTTCTTTCTCTCTTTTTATCCTTCTTAAATAGAAAAGAATCACCACCCTGGTGAGCTTGATAATTCTGTAAAAAGTTACTGGGCCTTTGGCTAGCTTGGCATCACAGCTCTATATCTGAAATGTTATATAACAATCTTTGCTCACTTTAACTTTTGTGGTCTGAAAAGAAAGTAAAGCTTTTTTTGGCTCATCAACTTTCTTAAATAAATGTTTAAAAGATATAGCTTGAACTATATTCCTAAAATTATACATTTCCAACATCAAATTTCATCTTCTCCAAGAACGGGATTCATCCTCGTCTTCATCATCATCATCATCGTCTTCGTGCAAAAATAAATCTGAGGTTTCAGTCTCCTAGATGAAGAAAAAACGTGGTTTTAAACAAAGAAGTTCCACGCTGTATCCTAGGAAACTTGTCATGCAACACAGCATTGGTTGCACTTTACATTAGGTTCTTGTTTACAGTAAATCTCACTGAAATGCACACAATTACATTCCCCAGGCTTTAATGAAAGAACAGTAGCCTCACACATCAAAAAAGGGAAAGAAAGTCAAACTTCAAAGGAAACAGGAATAAACAACCACCCACCCTCTCTGAAACAACAGTTTCTGTTAAATGCCTAGGTAGAAAAACCTTTAAAAGCCTTAAAGTGTTCATAATCACAGTCTAAGAATATACGTAACTTATCCCTCAGTGGAGCATTAATAACAAAGTAAGAAGACTAGCAGTCTGCATGTATGTGAGAATGTGATGTTTATCTTCTTAGTTTACAAATCTAAGTTTTCAAAGGTGGGGTTCCCCCCCCCCCTTTTTTTTTTTAAAGTGTGGAAAATGCACCTGACTATTCAAAAATAGTTAAGTTTCTGGCTTGTAGAAACATCTTTTATGAAATTTCTTCAGTAAACAAAAAACTGTATCCTAAAAGAGCTCTTGGGTATTAGATTGCCAGAAGAGTGATCACTTTATCAGCATATTTTCATACCTCTTCCTTAGGCTCCTCTTCCTCAATTTCTGTTGACACAGAGGGTACCTTAGGTTTGTACCATGATATCTGTAGCCTTCGGTCTTTGAACCTGGATCCCTGGTTAGCAGCCTACATTGTATTTTAAATGAACATATTTTCAAAAAGATAATCAAGTAAAGAATTTTTAAGATCATCAATAATGAGCTAGACCCAGTGAACACCAATCACTGCAGATGTATATCTGAATATATCAAACATATATCAAAATCATCCACTTCAGTCTTCAAGAGCAACTTCACTTAAACCCGACTCTGCTAAATAATGCTCATCTACTATCAATTTGAAAAGATTAACAGAGCTCTAAATTGATCATGACATTGAACCTGTATCAGCAAAAGACCTTTGTTATTAAACATGAGGTATTTCCCCCTTTAGAGACAATATATGTAAAAGCAATAAATACCTACACTATCTAGCTCAAACCAGTGGGATCAAAGCTTGCTTAATTTTAAGAGACAAAAAGGCAGAATTTTTAACAATAAGACTTTTTAACTACTTTTGGAACCAGGGAAAAAAAAAAAAAGGCATTATTCCACTTACATTCTCAGCTTCAGAGCGAGATTTAAAAGTCAGAACAACACTTAGCGGGGAATCCTCTTCTTGAAGGTCTTCGATATCTCCAAATTTCTATAATAGGAAAAATTGATTAGGAAAAACAGTAATACTGTCCTCCAGAAACATGATCATCATGTGCTACAATTGCATTGTT
Source organism: Chauna torquata (assembly GCA_013399475.1). Classification (NCBI taxonomy): domain Eukaryota; kingdom Metazoa; phylum Chordata; class Aves; order Anseriformes; family Anhimidae; genus Chauna; species Chauna torquata. Next base: position 34,619 of record VXAL01002351.1, on the reverse strand, counting down.
CTGTACCACAGCACCGGTGAAACCATGTTATTTTTTGGACAGAAAAGAGACACACAGAGAAATCTCAGCTGCATCATCCAGCAACACTGCAGCATTTGTACCTGTATTTTTGGGCAAAAGCTGAGCTTTATTAACATTCTAGTAAGCGGAGCTTTATTTTGCAAGAGAAAAGGAAGTAAGTATATAGCTGAGAAGTGAATTCGGGAAATTCACCATTTCCCTTCTCTTCTGGCCTTCAATGTTGTACTACTACAGATCTGTTAAGTAAGTCCTTTAGAGCTCATTTATTTGCAAAAGAAGAGATTTCAGCAATAGCAATCAAACTTTGTTAGCTCCTGAATATGTTCTGTAAGTACAGAACACCTTTTTTTTCCATGGGAACAGGGAAAAAAAAGTCTAGTATGGCTAGATTAACAGGAAGTTTGCATTTTTAGACATGATATACTGCATAATGGTAAAAATTAAAATGTCCGCAGCAATGATAGATTAAAAAACCAAACCAAACCAAACAAACCAAACCAAACAAACCAAACCAAACAAAAAACCCCCAAAACAAACAAACAAAAAAAACACACAAATTTATCTTTTTATGAAGTATTAGATGATCTCCTTGAGAAGTTTACTAATCTTGCAAAGAAAAACATTTCATTCTGGGTGGTGTAACTAAGGGAAATGTCAGACATGTTTTTCCTTTATCATGTTAACTCAGTTATGATGCTAACACATCCATTAACTCAGCTTGTAAACTACCAGCTATTTGCTGTACCGTGAGTTTGTAAATAAGTTTAACTTATTTGAAACTGATGTCCTGTCGAACAAACAGTGCGTTGCTGCTTGAGTTAGAGCGAAACGAGATAAATGGGTAAGAATTGCTAACAGTTGTTAACACAGACAGGCTGATATATATTTTTCAGCCTTCTAATGTCTGTTTTAAACTATTTTAATGCAGAATTAATAAGAATAAGCCATTTGGCTTTTCCTATTAAAAGAACACATTGGGTAGTTACTGTAAAGCAGCTATAAAAGACATTACATTTACACCCCTGGTAACTCTTGAAACTGCTTATCTATAGGCTGTTCCATGAATTCAGGATGAGTTTGTTTGTACTACAGAAATAAAGACTTGCATCTTCAAGACCTTGGAAAAGAAACGGCTGTTTACAAAGTTCTTAGTATGCCTCTCTTTGCAAGCAAGTACACACTCAGGGCATCAGTTGCCTACTTAATCTGAGATTTATAGTGCAGCCCCAACTCTCTCCTTCAGTTTCTTTTTTTTATTGTGACTTAATACTTACAGAGAAGTGCTGTAACAATTCATCTTTTTCCTCTTCAACAAATCCTCCAACTGTCAGTGCTTTGGGACGACGGTCTACCACCATATGATTCAACATGCCCCTTCCTCTCCCACCACGACCCCGTCCTCGTCCTCTCCCTTGGACTGGCATTGTCTTTCCTCGACCAACAGGCAAAATGCCTAAACGGGCAGCCTGTTTAAAAGAAGGCAAATAATGTATAAATCTATCCTCAATTTGAAAGGATTTAAAACATTTATATATCAAATACATTAAAAGCATAAATCCAGACACACTTACCTCTACTTGCAACTGATTCAGCTTTTTTCGCAGTTCAGTTGTGTCTTCTCCAGAAGAGAGTCTTTTATGAAAGTCCAGTTCTGCATCTAGAAGTTCCTTTTGTGCCTTAAAGAAAAAGGTATAGAAAGAGAAAATGCAAGGAAAAAGCAGAACATGAATGTGTGCTTTTAATGTTTAATTCCACTTCTTTAGCAATAAATTTATGTAAATTATATAGACAAATCAGCACACAACATCCATACCTTCCTCTAAATTCATTTGTTTATGTTTTTACTTGCCTCCATGCCGCTCCCTTAACCCCATTTATGGAAGGACCCAGAATTCTATGCTTCAGAATTGGAACAAGCTTGAATGAGCTATATGCAAAACTAGGTCACCCAAGTTACTTAAAACCATAGCTTTGTTCTCCATACTTCTTACTCAAATTGAAAATACTGCTGGGAAGTACACTGATCTAACATTTGCATTTTTAGGATACATCATTAGAAATAGTTATATAAGATTGATGGGCAAGTGTCTTGCACAATAAATACCTCTGTCTTGGACTTTAATTTTGATGGTGTAGCGGTTGTAGATGAAGTTTTTAATTCATCCTTTAATTGAGATATTTTTCCTGTTAGTTCTTTTAGAGTCTTCATTATTTCTGCTCTCTCTTCCGGTTTCATGGCCTTATTTTTCTCCAGCTTGGATATCAACATCTATGTATTAATAAAAGAGCAGGAATATGAAATTCCAGCAAGAACAACACTGAACGGACAGATGCCTATAAAATCAGAATGCATTTATTGGAAGACATTCCAAACTTACCTTCTGGCATTCTATTTGTTTTTCTAACATCTCCTGCTTCTTTTTCCTCATGTCTTGTTGGAGTTTCATTGCCTCCTATGAGGAGAAAACTCTTCCAATCAGAAAAAGCATTCTAGCATTATACGTACTCAAATGTTATATTTTCTTCTTCAAGATATAGAAGCGAGTGCCATAATAAAAAACTAGTAGTCTGCAAACCACACAAGTATTAAATATATCTGATCTGGAAAATAACAACGAAAAGTTGCCAGCTTCCTGCTGTGAAGTACTCTACTAATTTTTCTCCTCCCTTCAAACACCCCTTGAAGAAAAATATCCTCTGCTGTCATTTAAGTTTCTCTTATCTGCAGAGATTAAAACNCCCCCCCCCCCAAAAAAACCTCAATGTGCATTTGCAAGATAGTCCCCCATAATCATAAAACCTATATTGATTATGTGTAGAAAGCTACACAGCAGCATTTGAGGTTTAAGTTGTCTATCAATCCTTTCTTTTTAAAGTACTTTGACCACTACACTGTCAGTCAACCCATGTATAGCAAAGTACCTGTTTTTTTTTAAGAGCTTCTTGCACATCATGAGGTTTAGACCCTGCACCAGGCTTCATAGCTGTCTTTAAGTTTGAAGTACTGTAAACTGTTTTTGAGTGGCTTGTAGAAGTAGGAAATGTCTGAAGCTGTAAAAATGCATACACACAAACAAAAAGGTAATAGGTTAAAATTAACGTGATATACTATCAAATAATTTTAAAGGAATATATTCTGTGAAACAAACACAAGCTTCCAGATCTATGCAATGAGGCAAAAATTAAAATACATGCATAAAGGCATTAGCCTATCAGCTTAAATGCTTGTTAAAACGCTTTCTGCGTTTTATTAATAATAATAATTTATTTCAGTCTTCATCCAAAACTCCCTCTGTATCCTGATACCCACTGGGAAGACTGCTGAAGCTGATCTTTTGTATCTGCACTATATTCAGCTTGGTAGCACAGTCTAATATCACACTTTCTGATCAAACATTTAAAAAAGAAGTAAGGTAGCAACAGTCACTTGCATACTTCCTTTCTTACAAGAAAACTTCTTTGCATCCAAGAACATGGGCTGCAGTATGACATCAGTGCTAATCAAACTGTACCACCTTGAACTCTATATAGGAGCATTCTACAAGCTTCTAGTACTATTGTTAAAGCACAGCATAAGCTCCAAAATCACTAGGAAAAGCAATTAGATTTATCGACAAAAAGCTGACACCGCATGTAGGCTGTTAAATTTGTTCAGTAGGAAGCACTGCCAAAGATATTTTATGCTCCTTAAAAGAGTGATACTTTGTTTCCGAAATCATTCTCCCTAGTTTACATAAGCAGCTAATAAAACTAGGAAGAAGTGACTGACCAGGTTTACATAGAACATTAGTGATAAAGAAACAACCAACTGGGAACAGAATTTGCAAGTTCTATTTGGTAGTTCCCTATTTTAAGCTAACGGGTCAAAGCTTTAAGTGAAAGCATGAAGATGGTCAGCTTTCGTAAACATACCTGAGAATCCTCTACTACAGCCCCAGACTGACTCAAATCAGACTGACTTCCACCTGCTGCTCCAAGGCGACGTTTCACCGGGACTTTATTAAGGACATAGGCACCAGATGCCAGTGGTTTATTCATTGCCTGTGTATCAACAGATATTAAAAAATAAAGGTTACATACTCTGCATTTTAAAATCAGCTGTCACTTAGGAACACTGATAACCCTCAGCATCCTGAAGGTTAATTTACAAAAGCATGATACCTTTGACATATTGCTATGCATTGTTACAGCTGGAGTCGTGGTCAGAGTTTGCTGCTGAAGGTGAAGTTGGTGATGAAGAGACTGTGAGGGTGGCTGCTGCTGTTGTTGCTGCAGCAATGGGGCCTGCTGTTCACTTTCTCTGTGCCACAGCACCCTTATAAACCGATTGTTTAAAACTGCCTCTGTGCTCGAAATTGCCTTCCTAGCCTCGTCATTAGTTAAGTACTGAATTAGAGCAGCTTCAGGATCATTCTGGAAAGCAACCTAAAACAAAAATTCATGAGAACACGTTATTTCTCAAGAAACAAAACATCTCAACCAGTAGCAAACCAACCTACAAATAATTCACGGTAACAAGTGGAATATCTAACAATATTAAGAGCTCAAAATAAAGGTAAAGTATTCTATATAATTAAAGCCAAGTACATTTTGACATATATTACACATAATTGCAGTAAAATAAAATCAAGTAAGTAAATAAAAAGACTTCACCAAATCTCATCAGATATTCAAAGCACTGTAAACTGCTGTTGGGATATGACTGAAGAGACCGTGATGATGCAAACACCAAAGCTCTTTATTCTAATCTCCTGAAATAAAAATGTCCAAGGATGTATAATGCAAAGATTCACCACATTGCCAAAGAAACAGCATTCGGTAATCATGAAAGAGACTTATTTTTCCTCTAAAAATTTATCATCACCTTGGACTTTCTAGTAGAATACGGTTAAGGCAGCATGTTTTAAATGTATTATATTTCATTATCATGGTGTGGAAAGCATCACAGTATCTTTTGGGGTAAGACATAAAATTGTCATCTCAAGAAATAGGGAGACTTCCCAGGTATCTGTCTTTATTCAGACCTCTAATTGAGGACTTAGGAGGCCACTGTTTTGTGTAAACAAAATAAAAGGAAATTACAATGCTTTAACTACGTAACTACCTGTGTTTTGCTTACATACTGCTTTTCCACTTCTTATAATGAAGGAACACCACTGAACTGCAGCCACTTCTAGGATGCAAAGTGGTAATAAACTGATACATAAAGACTCTTCTGTAGCATCTTTGCCAAAATCCTATGAAATGCTGCCGGACTTCCATACAAAACAGAATTTGCTAGACCTCTTTCAAAAATTAAATGCAAGTTGCTCAAAAACTTGTGGTGTTTTGGATACTGTTAAACCTGCAAGCCTCTCAAATTTAACAGGACCTCACAAAGCCAAGAAAAGGCTTTTTGGATTTGATTACCTGCTTTTCGTGTTAGCCTCCACTAAGATTTCTCAGGAACAAAGTTCAGCTACAGTAGTCAAGAAGGCTCCAGGGGAAATAAAATACCCACATATAGGCATAAAACTGAACTTTGTCTTTTACCTGAATATTTACAATAGTTCCAAATTTGCTGAAGTGTTCGTTGAGCTGTGTAATATTGTTCAATTCTAGTGGAATTTTTCGAACTTCTAGTTTTGTATTAGTATATTGATTCTTTTTCAAAAATCCTGGCTTATTCTGGCTGTTATTTGCTTGCCTAGAGAAAACAACAACAAGACAGTCATTTAGAGAGACATACAGACACCTAAGTAAGGCAGCAGTTGTTATTACACATTTAATTTTTATTTTCTCATTAAAAGTATACACTCTAG
>VXAL01002351.1:14489-24818 GCA_013399475.1 Chauna torquata | reverse complement strand
TTTTTTTTTTTTTTTTAAGTTAGAAAGCTATGATTAAGTGAATTCTAGGAAAAAAAGAGAGAGAATTAAAATACTAATGTATATAAAGAATGCAGATACAATTTTGGTAAAAATAAAATAAAGTTAAAAAAAATTTGTCTCATCTGAAGTAGTAGCCAAAACTGGATAGGAATAAAGACCAAGTTAAACAGTAATTACAGGTTTGCAGATGCATCTTTTCCCTACTGATGTTCTACTAAACAGCTTGAAGATGAAGGGATCCTTTTCTTATGCTACAGTTTTATTACTTTGAAAATATGAAACCCAAAAGAAGCTCCCTACAAATGAGCTTTCCTCAGACAGTGACAGAACACTACTGCTATTTCACACAGTAACAGCAGATGATGCACTGACCCCAAGGAAAGCCATCAGACTTCTTTTTAGATTTGTATTTACTGGAGGAAGATAAAGGTATTCACTTCTAATTACACAAGCAGAGGAACTGTAAAATTTTTATGCCAAGCAGATTTAAAAAAAAAAATGAAAATTGCTTACGTTCTGATACTGTGTACAGTAGGTTCTGGGGTAACGGAGGAGGTAGCCTTGCTCCTACAGGTGCAAGACTGGGCACGGCACTTGTCCCAGGCTGGTCACGATTATTTATCAGACTTGACTGTGTTAAAGGTGGTCCTACAATGACACCACGGAATAGATCAGTAAGATGCCACAGGTAAAATGTGCAAACAATTCTGTAAAATTTGTTTATTCCTTGCAAATAATCACAATCCTACTACATTAAAGGTAGGTTTACCATAGGTGAGAAGCCCCACTCGGGTAAGTTACTCGATTCCAACACCCTTTCTCTCTTTCCCAGAAGGAGCAAAGCTTTAAGCTTAAGAAGAAGAAGAAGAAGAAAAAAGCGTTTTTTCCCCAGAGCTTTATTATTGTTAAAACTCGCATTAGCTAAAGCAGCTCCTCCCTCAGCTCTGCCGTAGAGAATCAAGGCTTGCTCAGAGCAAGACATTGTACCTGCAACATTTAGATTACAGTTCTAAAACAACAGGCAAAAGGCATTAACAGGCAAGGAATTTGTCTAGCTACTTTCACTTTGTTTGCACCATATATGATAAATACGTTCCTACCTACTATATGGTCAAAGAGGGACAATGAGTTAATACCATGCAACCTAACTACAATCAGAGAGCACTATTGGTCACTCAACAGCAAGCTGACTCAGTACCCACTAAAAGGCTCATGCAAAGTTTTGAGTAAGCTTTCCTGTTAATCAGAAAAGCTTGCTTTAGACAAAGTATATACAGTATTTCATATATTAGTCATTTTAAGCTTTTGCTACCAGGATTTGTGAAAAAAGTAATCCAAGGAAACAAAAGCAGGAATAAAATTAAGCGTGCATGGACAGATATAATCCACTGGTGCCTTTCACAAATTATAGCCGTGCATAGTTTCACCAGAAGCACTATTGTTTTTGAAATAAAACTAGCACAAACAACAACTATATTCCCAAAGATTAATTTCATGGTTGATCCTTCTACTACTACTCTAAAATGTTTACCAGAAGCCTGTCCACTAATTGCTTAATGTTAACTCTACAGGAAAATTATTTCTCATCCCATGGTTGCTGCTACTTGATAAAACTATCACAGTATGTATTTTGTTACTGGAGTAGAGAGTACTGAAACAGAGTAACCACATATCCAATATTCTAAGACTTCACAGAATTTACATTATAGGATGCAATGAGATAACAAAAAAGGCTGAACAGTCTCAGACCACTGCTGAGCTAAAATAGATCTTAGATGTATCAGCTATCTGCTACTGAAAAACAACACATAGTACAAACATAGAAGTTTATTAGAACTTTCAGGAGACTAGATCTCAACAGTTTTGCATTAGAAAAAAAAAAAAAATCAATCCAATTGTCAGTGATCAATCCAAACAACATTGGGGTTATGAGTTGATCTGAAAGATCTTTTCCTCTCCCAACGTGCTCAATTTATCTAGTTCAATTTGGAGTGTTAGGAACATCATATTTTACAAGCTGATTTTTCAGAATTATTCTGGCAATATTTTGAATAGTACATGGCTAGAAAAGAAACTCCAACTCGTTACTTCAAATACACATAGCTCCCTTTCAGAAAGAGCCATCATTAACTTTGTGACATAAAATAACACAGAAAAATGTTTTAACTTACTTGGTACAGGAAGCACAACAGGAGGTGGTACCTGTGGATGAGCTTGTGGAACTGGCATCCTCATATTGCGAGCTGGACCTGGTATCGGAGGCAGAAGCATACCAGGAGGAGGAGGAAGTCCCGGAGGTGGTGGAGGAAAAGGAATCATACTTGGCAAGGAAACTTCATCTACCACTAAAGGATCATTTCCATGATCAAACTGGCAAAGATCACCAAGTACACAAAACCCTCGCTCTGCAAAACAGGAAAATTAATTATCTTCTTAGGGAAAAATAAAAGTTAGTTGTCAACAATTAATACCATCTCAGTTTTTGCTGGAATTTCTTACTAAAAAAACATACAATCAGTGACTTAACATTATCAGATTAGGTTTCAAAATAATTCATATTAAAATAATCTTCCGTAAAAGCATTCAAACATACATGTATGCACCATAAAAGCTGTGGAAAAACAAAGCATGCAGATGTACCACCTGTTTTATATTAAATACACGCAGTGAAATCCTTTTCAGAACTGCCAGTCACTGAATTATTTGCCAAAAACATATACAGAATAACGAACAAAATCCATATGTTCTTATCCAGCAACTGTAAGATTACAAATAAACTTCTTCCAGCAAGATTAGTTCTTTCCCTGATAAAATACAGGTCATACATGCATTTTTACATGTAAGGTACTCCATAAGCTATTGCCATTTTGACTTGCTATACTTGACTTGAACACCTTAAAAAAAAAAGTTGCAGTATAATTGAAACTAGGTAGGAAACTGAAGTCTAGGAAACATAGCTTACCATCATAATCTCGACATCTTCTTTTAGGTGGAGGGTTTCTGCCAAATGAACTGGGATTGCTATGATTGTTATAATAATTTGACCAGCTCTCTGTTGTGTTTTCAAGATGGTGCGCAGGTGCAATTACAGTAACAGCACTGGGAATAGATTGTGCAGAAGAATACTGTTCAGTAGAGTTACTGGGAGACATGGAAACTGGGTTATATGAGCCTTCAACATCATTTCTTTCACTCTTGAATTTTGATCTCTCACGGTGCTCTGCTTAAAAAACAGAACAAAACCAAAAAAAACAATTTAGGTACGTCTTCATGTTTTGTTCTACATATCAGAGACCTGAAAAAAAGATTATATACAACAGTATAGACATTTGCTTAAATATTCAGTATTCTGTACATTAAATTGTTCTTGAGGCTGATTAGTCTTACCAATGGAACAAGAACTAAATATAATGCAAACAGGGTTTTAACTTCAGAAATGTAGATGTTTTCTTTGCAAAATGAACCTTCTTTCCTCTACTCCTTATATCCCTTCCTGGATTTCAGCTTTCTTTTAAAGTAGAAAAGGGGGGGAAAGAAAAAACAAAACAAAAAAAATCTACAAACCTCCACCCACCAGTAACTAAAGCGGTCTCAACATACATTGAAATATGTAGTAATCTGTGCCTCTTATTTTTCCAACAGTTCTGAATTAGCCCTAAAAGTACAATGGATCATGTGGTAATCACCTTCAATGAGAAAGAAATCTTCTCTAAAAATACACAGTAACAAAGTGGAAAAAGATTTACACTACTTCACAAAAAAGGATAGTACATCTTTGAAAAATCGACAGCTTTGTTAACACATACAGCACATAAATATCAGCTACTGATATTCAGTAGTATACACCTGTGGATAAATTAAGAGGTTAGCAAAGAAGAAAACAATTCCCTTAATTATTCTACTCTGAAGAACAGCATCTTAATGATTTCAGCAACACAAAGTTCTCAAAATTTGCTCAGACTGTTCAAGGCCATCTACAGCCTGCTAGACTATATAGTACGTAGGAGTCACCACACATCACTGGCATGTTCTCCTAAAGCAACACCTTGAGTACTCACCAACACTTCTGTTTGTATCACGGTCTTTGCTTCTACCCCTACTGCGGCTACGACTTCGACTTAACCCTCTGCTTTTACTACGACTTTTACTCCTGCCTCGTCGCCAGCTGGACTTGTCTCTGTACAAGTCACTCCTGTCGTAGTATCTGTCATAGTCCCTCCATTTTCCATCATCTCTCTTTTTCTCTCTGGTTCTAGGAAAACATACATGTAGACCATGTTTACGAAAAGAAAAACCAATTCAAAAACAAGTTTGCAAGTTAAGATACTGTGTCCTTCCTGTCCAATTTAGACAGCAAAACACATCTGAATCACAATTTCCCGAATTACATAGAAAAATACAGAATCACGCATTCATAGACACCAGCTACAGTAGGACTAATAAAAATTGGAAAGGTGGGAAAGTTATAGATGAACAAAACAGAACAAGTTTTAAAAATGATACTAACTGTGTGTGTGTGTGTGCGCGTGTGTGTGTGTGTCAAGGTGGGGGAGGATAGGGGAAGGGGCAGTAAGAACACTGCTGCTCCCCAGCAATGCTTTTTGTTTATACAACAATGGAAAGAATGGAATTAACAACATCCTTAGGTATTAACATTTGAAAAGCAGTCATTTTTTCCAAAGAGACCAACGTCTAGTGAAGGTTCTCATGCACACAATCAGCATAGAAATACAATGCAGACAGAAAAAAAGTGGGAAGGAAATCACTGTTTTTGTGAAAACCCTATCTAAGAGGTAAAAATCCTCAGTTAAGGACTGCCAGCAAATACAGAAGATATCAGTATTTTGGTTCAACTACTAGCCTTTGTTCACTGGAATCTGCACGGCTTCTCTGTGGACTAGAATGCTTCTTTTTCCTGCCATCCCGCTCTTCTTCAACTGATTCTTGAAAATTCTGTTTAAGAGACAACTACCAATTAAGTATAAGCATAACTTTTTTTTTTTTAAATGAAGAAAAAAAGAGCAAGACTTAGTTCATATCACAGTTACCATCTTGTATAAAACCAACATTTTAAGTATTACTTGCACAGAATACCTTCTTCAAGCACTTCAAGTAATCACACTGCAGAGGCTGATGGTTTTTTTATTTTAAATCTTTCAGGATTTTCTGCAGAGGAGAGGTGCCAAAATAAAACTACTTTGAAATTTTGTTTTAAATCTCCAGGAGCCCCTTCCAACCTAGGCTTATCTATCATTCCATACCTATTTTATTTTGTGCTCTTCATTTGCAGGAATCACGCCATACACTGAGCTGTATGACGAACCATCAAGGCCCTGAGGTAGAAATAACTACTAAGTGTCCTGATCCTGTAAAACTGTCACATAACACTGTCCTAAATATCTTCCTTCGTCTTCCCTCCCACTCTCAAACAAAACCACACAAAATAAAAACCAAAACTAACCAGCTAAACAAAACAATCCCCCTCCTGCCATTAAAGTGCTGGTTAAGTCAACTGAAGATATTTCTGAAAAACTTGTTAGAAGTTATGACAGTTCTTAAAAGAACTGATTGGCAAACTATTAAAGTCTTGTATAGTTGCAAATTACGAACTTCCATCACCAAAGCTTTTCCAATAAATTGTCATGATAATTCTGGATCTAATCCTCAAAGAAAAAAGGACATAAGAAAGGGGAAGAAAAAAAAAAAAAAAAAAAAGAAGAGACTAAACAGCAACCTTAATTTAAATCAACAGATGAGTCATATTCTCTCAAATAGCAATCTGCATTCTACAATACAATATAATACAACTTTGTTTCAGTTGACTGACAGATCTTCATCTTCAATTATTTGTCACCTTCAAGACCATCAGCCTGTTTAAACACTGAAGACAGAACAACTGATTCCAGCAAGGTCTTCTTTCATTTTTTTTCAGGCTCACAGACAAAAGCAAAAATCTGAATACCCATTCAGAGTACTTGTCTGAAACAACACTCCCTATAGTCCATTTATAAAAAAGAACAACAGTTTTTGCTCTTAACACTTCATGACATAAGCATCCATGGAGTAAGAAGAAAGAACTAACATATATGCTCTTTGACTTTATTTACACCTTTCCTGTAGCAACTAAAACACACACGCAGCCTAAAGTATCTTGTGAATGGTGTAAGAGTACATGGAGATAAAGAACATTTACTTCAGCAGCAATTTTTCCCCAACTCTCTCAAAGCTGGCACGTTAGGATGCTATAAACACACAGAGAAGAGATCTCTTCACCTGGAAAATTACCAACACAGAAAAAAAATATACCATAGAAAAGTGAGAGTAGAGGGTTATACAATATGGAAAGAGGTTTAGATAACTACAAAAATACAACTTTGCTTTTTCATAAATTTGATTGTTTTAAATGTTGTCAATAAAGCTTAAAACAAGACAAAAGCAAGAACTGCTGGCAAATGAATGCTACCTCACTTTTTTCAGTAACTAACCCTTGGTATAGAGGCTGTTGTATTTCATTGATTTCAAGTATTACAGAACACATTTAAAATAATTTGTATTCCTTAAAGAAAGTAAAAATTGGAACAGGAAGTGTTTCGGAATGTTTTTCCTTCTTCCCCATCTCTTAAATCATTTCAAATCATTGTCAGCTCTTACTGCCAGGGGCATCTGAATAGGATTTCTGAATGATATTAACCTAGATCAAAGGCAGACTTTACAAAGGGATTTTAGAATGTTCTTGTCTGAATGATCACCTCCCATTTTCCTTCAGATGCACAGAAATAGTGAAGATCACTAGTCACACCAAAGTGGATTTCACTTTTGCATTTTGCCTCACAGATGTTGTAGGACAGCTAATTTGAAAATTAGAACCAGGTAGAGAGAAAAAAATAAGGTTACCTCCTCCTTGACTTCTTCTTTTTCCTGACCTGCAGGCTTCGCTTCTACTTTCGTTGGTTCAAGAGAAGGAAGGTAACTCTTTGTGTACAGACTTTCAAAAAGTTTATCTACAAAACCTGAAGTTTCTGAGGATAGAGAACACAAGAAAATATTGCATACTGATTTAAGTCCATTTTTTGGAACGGATTTACCAGAAAAGTCCATCGGATGATTTTTTCCGGGGACTGCTTACAGCAAGAGCAGCTGTATCTTAGATTAATGAACATTCGTTCCATTCAAGGAGATGGAATTACATTTGTGGAATTTCAGGTTGTCTTTTTAGACAAAAAAAAAAAATTATAAGATGTATCACAGACAAAAACAGACTTTTCTTCAATCACATTTACACCTTTGAAGTCTTCTAAGGGGCAAGTGTGATTGAAACTTATGATCAAGTCCACAGTTAGTCCACTAGCTACAGTCAGCAGTTTCTTTTAATACCGTGAATTTGAACCAAATTGCCCTGAGAAGCTCATCAGAAGCCCGAGAGATCAATATGGGTCAGGTTTTCAGAAGTTACCAAACATCTGATAGAGAAACTTGTGGCAGCAAAACAGACATTTTAAAACAAAATCAAGTGTTAGCTTTTACTTGAGAGGATTTCTTCCCACCCACCATGAACACGACCAGGCTATGAAAAATGATCTTGTGCCAAAAAAAATAAAATAAATAAAATCACACTCTGCAAGAAATAATCAATTTATGGATTACAAGAAATATTTTGAAGGAAACAACAGCGCATCATCCTCCCCCCTCCAAACGAAATGAAAACAACCAAGAAAGATAAAGAAGTGTAGAGCACAGTACCTTTTTGCAGAAAGACATCCAGCTGATCAGCACAGAAAGCTTTCAGCTCTTTCTCTGGTTTGTCTTTCTTAACCAGTGCCACAACGTAGTTGGCTAAGGCTGACGGGTCTGCATCACATCTGTTGAGACAAAGAACCATTTCTGATTCTGCTGAAGAATGCCAAAATCACTGTATGTTGGACAATCACCATTACAGAAGGGCCACCGAAGAAAACATGGCAACAGACATTGGATGCTTTTCTGACAGCTGGTACCAACACAGCTGCACTGGGATGACTGAGCTGGCAATTTATTTATTTATTACAGTTACAGCAAGATCTTTTAATTGTCTTGTGACCGCCCCCCCGCACCCTGCCACACCTGACAATCTTCCCAGTCTTTTGCCCCTTCCTCAGATTTGCTTAGGAAGAACTACCCTACTGCTTTTTTTTTTTTTAAACGAAGATCTAACTTTAGAGCAACTAAGCAGACAGCAGTGTTTTCTAACTTTCTTGAAGCGTTGCAATCGCTAAGTATGACTGTGCAAGAATAGCAAAGCAACTAAAATAATTATGCAGTGACTTTCCTGGTAAAGTACTAAAGTGGTTTTAAAGTATTAAAACAGCATTACTATGAAAAGTAATATATATCCCAGAAAGATATATCCCAAAAGCACATTTTAAATATGTAGGTAGATATGCTCTGTAAAGCTTAAGTTACTGTGCCTAACCAATGGAGATTTTCCTTCCCCAAGAAGAATTTCCATGCCCACAAATTTTACAACAACCCCTTAACACTGGTAAAATGCATAAATGGGTGTAATTATTAATATAGATTCATTAAGCTCCTTACCTAAGCCCTTATCTAGCTTCATGAAGGCCAAAGATAGCCAACTTTGTGCACCAATACTCTGCCACTAATCTTTAAATTGGATATTGCTTTAGGTTCCATTAATCAGTGCTAAATGATTAAGCAATAGCTCCCCATTTTGCCTCTCTTTAAAAAGATGCAGATGCAAGCTATCAAATAGTAGGTAGGACCCCAAAACAGTTCGATGATTTAAAGGTTTTTTTTTTTCATATTGCCAATTAAAGAGAGGATTGTATTTTTTTTTAAAAGAACGTTAACTATAGAAATAAAAGGAAAGAGTATAAAGTGTGTAGACCCCAAAATAATCTCAAGTAAAAAACAAAAACAAACAAACAAAAAAAACAAATGCAAAAAGCCATGCAGATGACAACTGGTTAAAGAGAAAAAATTCGCAATGAGCTGTCAATCAGGCAGCTCTACTCCAAAGTAGTTTGCTTGTTTCCAAGATCTGATGAAAGCCATGTTAAATGTAGCAATTAACAACAAAGAAACCACAAATTTACAGATTTTACAATTCTTACACACAGATACTCACGAAAAGAAACAAACTGTACTTAATATATTCTATGGCAGTGCCCACACGCAACTGACTATAAACGTTCTATTTTAAATAAAAGAGATGATCCATCACTTTGTAACCTTTCCCATTCCTTTCTCCATGTGTTATTTTCTCTCAGGCATTTATATTGCATCGCAGGAATATGTGAAAGGTGTGTACACACTTCTCCAAGTTAGCCATTTTGTATTTTCACGTCCAAATTCTAAACCGTCTGGACCCACCGGGAAACTCTACAATTCCCTGCCATGAACCCTGTCTCCAACTCATCTCCCTGTGCTGCAGCTCAGATATCAAAAGAATGCTAGGCAGCAGGAGGGGAGGCAGATCAGAACTGGCAGTGAAGGTGTAGGAGCAGAAGTTACACTCCAGTCTAGACAAACTTTCAAAAGGGTTTGACCAAGGATCAGAGAGACCTATTATCTTAAAAAGAAATGAACAAACAAAAAACTAGACAAGAAAGCCAGCTGTTGTGGGATATATTGCTTAAAAGATATATATATATACACACATACATGTGCATGCACCCACGAACACGTGTATAAATGCACATATATGGGAGGGAGGGGAGGAAGGAGACAGAGATGTTTTGATCATTTTTAGATAAAGCCTTTCAGAGATTTAGTTTCAGTGTTTCCTCTAGCAAAGTACATGTGTCCGAAAATCACATGAGGTATTGAAATGCATTTGATGTTTCTTACTGCATGCCCCGGTAACAAGAAGTCAAGCCAAGTTTAAGACAGTTATTCTGATATTTTGTAATCAGATAAAAGGAGTAACATAATATGACAGGCATGACAGATTTTAAATCCTGAAGAATTTTTACGAGCCTGTTACTTAATGTACTATAATCAACGTGCTCTGGTTTAAGGCCTATCTGTAGAAACGTAATTTCACTTTTTGTAGAAACTGTAACACTAACTAGTTACTGAAAAGCTGGCCTCCTTCAGAAGACCTTGCTACAGACGAACCTCCACAGAACATCCCGTTGTATCTACATTCCAAATGTTTCGTCAGCAGCAAGGCACTCTGCAGAAACACAGCAGAGTTAATTCTCAGTGCAACCCCCTCTAAAGGACCAGCTGCCGCCCCCCACAAAACACGGGGGAAACAGCCCTCCGGCCCCTCCGCCGAGAGGCTGACCGCAGCTCCCGCGGACCCCC
>VXAL01002351.1:0-12853 GCA_013399475.1 Chauna torquata | reverse complement strand
CGCGCCCGTCGTCGCGGCGGCGGCCACGCGGGGCGTGCGGCGCGAGGAAGAAGAGACGAGTGATGAAACTTGTTGGCGTGTCGGGACCTTTCGTTAAGGGGTTGCGTTATCTTTGCTTGTGGAGGCTTTTTGTAATTTGCTGCGGTACCTTTTTACTGTTAGTCAGCTCTGTGCTTCCGTAGGTAAAGGTGGCCACAACTGCTGCCCCAAATACCTTAGTAGTGCCTTCATCTTGAAGAAAAATAGTTTGTGCGTGTATAAACTTATGACTAGAATACCCATAATGCATGTATCCTGTAACGCTTGGAATGTATTTTCCATAAAGAATACGGAGAAGGACTATTTAACCTCTAATGTTGGTGTTTAAACACTGATGGAATTTAAACTAGTTCACCTAAAGAACCCTGAGCTACAGTTGAGGGGCATGTGTGCCAGACTGCAGACTCTTTTTCTGCCCTGGGAAGTACAATTCCCACTTAATGGGTATCAAAGTGAAGGAACATTACACAAAGTTTATGGAAGACTGGAACAGAAATAGAATTATGTGATTCTTTTCATTTATGGTTTAAATGCTTTCCAGTCTCCCCAGTTCAGGCATCTTTGAGTTTGCTGGTTATTGGTAAGGTAATACGTTTGTTAGTGAGGCATTTTGTGTGTTGTGTTGGCCAGTACAGAGTCCTTGCCTTGGAAAATAGTTATAAACCCTTTCCTTACAGATTTGATCTTATTTTAGAAGGCTGAATATTAAGGATACAGATGGATGGAGGCCAGTCTTTGATGCTATTAATGGTAGTCTGTCTTGAGATTATGCTGCAGTGTTATGGATTCTAGAGAAATGCTTGCAAATGTGCTCTAGGGTGATGATATCCAGTAAAGAAAGGGTGTTAGGAATGTACTGTAACATATTACATTTTGGCATTTGTTAACCTCTTCATCCAGACTTCTGTTCCTCTTTGTTTAACAGGAACGTAAAGGGACGGCAAAAGTTGATTTCCTGAAGAAAATTGAAAAAGAGATTCAGCAAAAGTGGGATGATGAGCGAGTCTTTGAGATTAATGCTTCGGATAGGCAGAACCAAAAGAGGTATTGTTACGTTTTTTACAGGTTTTATCATTAAATATTTGAACTGTTTTGTCCAGGGAACTTTTTTCTGCCAATATCCAGGGGGAAAAAAAGTGGCCTCTTCTGAATGAATAATGTTTTTTGATCATCTGAAGGTATTTATGCATTAAGTTGGTATTTCCATATCTGATCCCATAGTATAGGTGAACGTGTGTTGGCCAAGTTCCAGTAGGATTAAAAAAGCCGTCCTCTCTTTCCTTGGTAGTATCAGTACCCTCTGGGATTTTAAAAACAAGATTCTTTTTTGAGACATCTGCTTTCTGATGTGGAGGAGCCTTTTTGATGTGATACAGAAGTGGAAGGGCTTACGAAACTATTCCCCCCGGTTAGAAAGGACCACTGCTGTATCTGAGGCGTGGTAACTCGGAAGGTGTGTACTTGTTTTGCTTCACTGAGAAAATTGTTTAACAAATACCTTGGGTCCTGGTGTAGGCTAACCTGTTTTACTTTGCATAGAAATGGATGAAGACAAGGTGTGTGATCATTACTATTACTCAGATGAGGTGCTGTGATTTGTTTTGGTGTGTGAACTATATTGCAGAAGTTTGTCTGACTGCTTCCTTAGTTGTAGAGCTTCAGTTTGGACTACTCCTGTTGTGACCTGCAGCTCCAGCAAAGTTGGTATCAGGACTGTGTAAATAGTGAATGACCTAAACGGGTCAGACGATTTGAATGCTAAATTTAAGAGGCAGAATAAAAATGGTTGTGTAGGTATGTTTGTTGTTCACATTGTAGAAATCTTTTTTACTTAAGGGGAATGCAGCCTGAAATTTAGGACTGTAATTAATACTTAGTTTCTGACTGAAATGAAAGTGGTAGGTCAGTTTTACAATATGGAGCAAATATGAAATTTCAGTGCTCACTATCGTAACATATGACCATCTTATAAATATGGAAGAAGCTGCTTGCTAAACTGATGTTATGCTTCTAGATAAAATATCATGTATTTACTTCAGGGTTTTGTCATAAACTTCTGTTTTTATAAAATAGCTGATACTACAGAAAGCTACCCAAGAGGGGAGAGAGAGAGAGAGATGCTGCTGCCATGTACGTTGTTGCTGTCAGTCCTTAGGTAGTCACAGTGGGACTTCATCCCCTGCCAGGAAAAGGCTTTACTTACTTGTAATGCTCTTTGTTAAGCTGAGCTCTTAAAGCTGCATGGTGATGTGATAGAACTGCTGTAAGAGATCTGGTGCCATTCGTGGAATATTCAATCCTAGAAGTGATAGCAGAAACATCTGCGTCAATAGTAAATATCACACTTATTCAAAGAAAATGGACCAGGAGAGATGACTTGTAATGTGGCTGACCTTTTCCAAAGCTCAGAATTAATAAATTCTTTGATACAATTCCTGCTTGAACTAAAGGAGATTCCCTAGAAAAAAAAATCCATCCTTTACTTAAAGAGAATGGAATTCCACGACTGATCTCCTCAGGATGTTTTAATGGCTAACAATCTTTTTGTTTTATTTCAATTATCTGACTTCAGTTCCAGTCACTGTGTTTTGTTGTATTTCCACTTCCTTGCTTGAAGCTTCCTCTGCTGATGTAATTTGTTGTGTTTTTAGAGGGGCTATGTCTCAACCACCTCTTGTTTTTTGCTGTTTCCATTTAATAATGTCATTGGTAGGATTACTTATGTTCTATTATTTTCTTAAAATAAAACTTCTCTTGTTGACATTCTCTCTGTGTGAATCTGTACTGAGGTTTATCTAGGTCTTTTTCCATTCCTTATTGGTATTTGTCACTTCAAATTAATTTGATCTGCTGTGAATTTTACCGTGTTTTTCTTATTTGTTAGTTGATTTTTTTTTTTTTTAAATAGAGCATTCTACTTTTAATCTGTGCTGGTTTTAGTTAACGTTTTGCTTTGATAATGGCAGCCTAGTCTTGTGGTAGAATATTCCTGAGCTGCTATCTGTTTATTACAGAATCACAGAATCACAGAAACACAAGGTTGGAAAGGACCTTCAAGATCATGTAGTCCAACTGTCATCCTATCACCAATACTACCCACTAAGCTACTAAACCATATCTTGTAGCACCTTGTCCAGGCACTTCTTGAACACCGCGAGGGTCGGTGACTCCACCACCTCCCTGGTCAGGCAGTTCCAGTGCCTGACCACTCTCTGAGAGAAAAAGTTTTTCCTGAGCACACTGCCGGCTCATGTTCAGCCTTGCATCGATCAACACTCCCAGGTCCCTCTCCTCATCGCTGTCTTCTAGCCACTCAGCCCCAAGCCTATAGCGTTGCATGGGATTATTGTGGCCAAAGTGCAGGACCCAGCACTTGGCCTTGTTAAACCTCATCCCGTTCGCCTCAGTCCAGCCTATCCAGATCCCTCTGAAGGGCCACGGTGCTTCTTTGTTTAAATTTTCTCCTGCCTGATTGGTTTCATTATTGCTCTTAGCTTTCTGAAATTGCTTCTTCTAAAATACCGGGTATGTGTAGCCCTGGTCTGGTCTCTGTTCTCTTTCCACAAGACAGATACAGGCAGCTCTAGTGCCTGAGCGGACCAAATTTTAATTTTATGTGAGTTCCCTTGTGGTAGGCGCAGTACTGCTCAAGTGAATCGAGGGGCAGCTTCTCGTTTGCCTCAGTTGCAGCTCACTCAGGACTACAAAGGCTGTAAGAAATGGCGAACTGCATTCGTGACTGGCAGAGGAGCGGTGCCGGGGGGAGGAAGCATACCTTGCTGGTGAGGGGAGTGTGCTGTGGGACTGAGAAGGGCTGTTTAACTCCTGGCTTTTTTTCCCATCTCAGAGTAACCCTGAGATACTTGTTTAAGCCAGAAGCTGTGGAAATGTTGAGCATGCTTGGGAGCAGAATTCCTCTGAAATCGATAGGATCGATGCTCTTGACAGTGTAGAGAGGCTTACTTGTGAATCAGCATTGGTGGCTTGGGTAGGTCTCTGAGTGAAAAAGCAGTGACCTTGGCAGTGTGAATTTAGTTATTTCTTACATGGGAAAGTTAAACTAAACCAAGATAACAACTAGTGTTATAACAGGTGGCAACTTCTTAAGCTGTAATATTTTGCAGGCAAACAAATTACTTAGCTTTTATTTATGCGTATTTATGTTATCAGCAGTAGTGTCTGAACGATAAAGGCAAGCCATGGAGTAGAGGTAGCGTGCAAAGGTGGAGGTAGAAATTTCAAATGTCCTAAGATCTAGAAATTATCTTAGATGTTTTGAGAGGTCAGGTTACAGCAATATATATTCAAAATGCTGTGCAACAATATTATTGTTGAATATTAAGTGATTATTTACGGTGTACCACTAGAAAACCTGAACTTGTGCAGTGGGAGATTAAATAAATTACTTTATCCTTTGCAGTAGTTAATTTACAGAACTGGGACTAGAACTTCCTACTTCTGGGAAGCTCTTGCATCTTTTTCAAAGTTTCTTTGTGATGCAAGTCCTACAAGCTGTTTTTTTTTTTTTTAAGATGATAAAACCTGTTAGTATAGCAGTGGTTTAAAATCAAAGACCCATGTTATTGCAAGAAAAAAATTATTTTAATGTCATTGTGGGCTGATAATACCTGAACATATCATGATGTTAACTGTATTATTTATGCTTCTTCTGATGCTGATTTTAAAAGCTAATTACATTGCATGTTTTAATTCTTTGAATTTCTTCTCAGCAAAGGAAAGTACTTTGTTACTTTTCCCTATCCCTACATGAACGGCCGACTTCACCTGGGACACACATTTTCTTTATCCAAATGTGAGGTAAAAATTTTCCTTCGCTGATATCTTTAAATGCTACTTTTAAAGTAGCCAGTGCTACTTTTGTAGTCGCATGCTAATTTTGTAGTTAAATGTTAAGCTAACAGAATGCCTTAATAATTACCTTATAGATTCAATAATGACGTATTCAAACTTTCCTTTTTTCCCATATTTTCAGTAGAAATATTGTTGGTTGAAAAGACAGGCTACATTATCATTTTTTTTTTTTAGTTCTGGGAAACTAGACTACAGGTGTTTCCTCTGTTTGTTCTTTCAGACTTGCAGAGATTTTTACGCGTTACTTCTTATTATTTGCCAAGCTGCTAAATTGCACAAACTTCACAAAGAACCTTACTGTCTTTTTCATTTGTGAATACTGTGCTCTACTACCTGTGTGTTAACAGGTTTTGGATACTAATGGATAGGATTCCACAAAATTGATTTCTTCTTTGCATTCTTCTCTAGTCAAAAACATCCCACTCAGAATTAGGAAGGCTTGTACTTATGCAGCCAGGCAATGGCAGACCTGTTAACAGAATGTATTTTCACGTTCTTTTCCTACGATTAGCTTTTTAGATGCTGTTGACTGCATTTGTCTGTCTTTTAGTAGCTTCATGCCAAAAAAGGAATTATATATATTTTTTGGGAAGGGTGCTAATTTAGCCTTTTGCCATTCTTGTTTTGTGTGTTTAATTTTTCCACTTTATACAGTTTGCAACTGGGTATCAGAGGCTAAAGGGAAAGAACTGTTTGTTCCCATTTGGTCTACACTGCACTGGGATGCCTATAAAGGTAAGAGTTACCGAGGGCTTTTTCTCGTGCTTTCTGTACTTAAAGATACTTGGAGCATTGCTTACTGTCTGTCCAGAACATCATGGTAACTTATTCAAAAATTTATCAAGACAGTGTGATTTGGAACCTGAATTTGTAGTCAAGATGCGTATTGTACTTGAACTATGCAATATGACTTTCTAGAAAGTAAAATGCTTCAGAATCAAGTTCAAGTAGAGTTTTCTCTCATTTGCCAGTAATCCTCATTGTAATTATCTTCCTGCCATGGCAGGCATTCTTGAAGTTGCAAGGTCTCCTAGAAGTTCATGCAATGTCCAGAAAAAGTTTTGTTGTAGTGGAATGCACGGTGTTATCAGTAAAAATCAGTCCTTGGCAGTTGCTTTGATCATAGCTACAGAAAAGTGCTGATAGACTACCAATAACTCTATTTAGGCTTGTGCAGATAAGCTAAAAAGAGAAATGGAATTATATGGCTGCCCCCCTGAATTTCCTGATGAGGAGGAAGAGGAGGAAGAAAATTCTGCTAAAAAAGAGGAAGAGATTATCATCAAAGACAAAGCAAAAGGGAAAAAGGTAAAGTTGATTAAACAAGCACTATCTGGATTGGTAGCTGTGCTCTCAAAGCTTCAAAGTGTATTATAGGTTGCTTTTCCTCCTTCACACAGCTCAGTGAGAAACCTGTGATACAAATATTTAGATTGTTTTTCCAAGAGAACTTGGTACTTGGTTACTTGATACAAGGTTGACTTGATTGCGTGGTTCCGGAGATACCATTTTAATACATGAAAAGTTAATGATGAGCTGGTGCACTATTTAATAGTTTCCTGAGAGAAATGAGATCATCCAGAGGAATATGCTGAATGTTTTGCTGCACAGAGCATTCACAAACAGACTGTAGAAAATAACCCCACTTTCTTAGCAGTAGGGGTTAGACATGCTGCTCTGAATATTCTACTGTAAATACCCTAAGTAAAATCATTCAAATTTATTGAGGCTTATCTGATTTTTAAATGAGATTTATAATTTCCTTGCAAAGCAAGGAAAAGAATCAAGTCTAGGTAAACTTTAGTGATGTTCTAATGTGTATTATTTATGCTAAAAAAATTGTTGCAGTGTAGGTGTTAGATTTAGGATTCTGTCTGTTCTTCACCAACAGTAGATGTGATCTTGATTACTTTTGAGGATAGTTAAGTTGCTGTTGGTTAGAGACATAAGACAGTCAAAGGATGATAGCTGGAAAAAGTAGTATGAGCAAAGTACCAGCAGAAAAGGCTTTTATTACAAGGACTTAGTATAGGACTGCTCCACCTTTTCGTGGTAAAAATACCATTTGTTTGATGAGCACCTCAATTAAGTAGTTGTTTTTTGTCAGTTTGTCATGGCACACCTTTTCTGCAGATCTGTCTAGATAGGTCTAAGCATGTGGTGGTTGAAAAGAGGGAGTTTTAAATTACATGTAGTTGAATACGAGCTAGGAAATAGTGTTGATAGAACTGTAGTGTCTTCAGTGTTTGTGAAAGGCAACTAGAATATTCATATTAACTTCTATATCTGGAAAAAGAAACCAAAACATACACAGAGGAAAAAAATTTAGTAGGGCATATAAAGGTATTGTCAATGTGAGAACATGCCCTTTTTTTCTAATCACAATTATCCTGTCAGAGTAAGGCTGCTGCCAAGACTGGCTCTTCCAAATACCAGTGGGGCATCATGAAGTCTTTGGGCCTGTCTGATGAAGAAGTAGTCAGTTTTTCCGAAGCTGAGCATTGGCTGGATTATTTCCCTCCCCTTGCTGTCCAGGATCTGAAAAGCATGGGATTGAAGGTAACTGTATGAAATCTAAAATTCAGTTATGCGAGCATCCATGCTTGCATTATTATACTTAGGAATGTTTCGTTTCCTTTGAGACCAGAGATTGTCTGCACAATAGCAAAGTTATTCTACAAGCGTTTCCAGTATCTATGGAATTACTCATTTAACCTTTTAATAGTTATGTGATCATTAAGTGCTTTCTTGCACAGAGATTATACCCTATGCACTGATCACAACTTGAAACAAGAATTGAATCAAGGAATTAGGAATTTGTTTCCATATTAGATAACTGTTCTGTAGTCAGTATTGGTGGTAGTTTTAGGAAGAGTAATGATGTGATATTAAGTAAAGATAATTGTTCTACTGACAATAAATTTTTAAAAATAAAGATGGCTAGATTATAAAACATGGTAATGCTGAAATTTAGCTTGAGTGATTGGTTAAAACTACTACAAAATCTCTGAAATTCACATTCAGTAGATGGGGCCTTGAGCCTTTAACACCTCAGCTCTGAAAGACCATGCACATGCAGACTGCATGGTTACATTTTTAAGCATGCACCCTTTGTGTGATATGTACTTGCAATTTGTTTTTGGAGAATTTTTTTTTTTATTTTAAAATTATAGCTTTGCTATTGTGAGGTTCCTTGAACTTCTTTATTGTTTTAACCTACCAGAGACTCTTGTGCATTTCCAGGTGGATTGGAGGCGTTCTTTCATTACCACAGATGTTAACCCTTACTATGATTCCTTTGTACGGTGGCAATTCCTTACATTAAAAGAAAGAAATAAGATTAAGTTTGGGAAACGGTAAGCCTGCTCTGAGTTTATTGTGAATACTGATAATCTCAGCTTTACAGAAGATGGAACCCTATGACATGTCTCTAGAACATACTTATAACTCAGATTAAACTAAAATCATTTTATTTCAAATGCCCTATAGACATCGTAACGGAGTGTGTTTATTGTGCTAGCTGAGTTTGTCAGGCAGTGTCCTTGTATTTTAGTTTTACCGTAGATGCCAACTCAAAGCAAAGTAAGGTCAATACTGAAAGCTCTTGCAAAAAGTTATCGTTGTTGTCAGTGGATACAGTTAGGCAAAATTGAAAATACCATTAAGGGTCTCCCTTTGATAAAAGATCTTTTTTTTTCTCTTAATCTATAGATTATTATATTTACTACTGAATGAGCATATGCCTTTTTTTTAGATACACAATTTATTCTCCAAAAGATGGACAGCCTTGCATGGATCATGACAGGCAAACGGGAGAGGTAATATTTTTAGTTGACGTTTTTATGCGCTGCTTGAGGTTCTTAAATACTAAGTAGAAAAATTGTGTCTTGGAGGAAAATGTATTTTGTACATATCCAACTATCTGTTCTCAGTTGTCAGTACATGTGAAAATTGAATGAACTCCACTATTGAGAATACTTATCTTGAACTGTAGATAGTATTTTCTGTTGTAGCTATTTTCTGTGATTGTTTGGCAATTTGTGCCTTCAGCCTCACTACAGCATATCATTACCTATCTGTTGAAACAAAAAAAATAAGCTTTTATTATATTGCTGAGATAGTTGTCATGAGTAAATTTTTGGACAGAGGAAGAAAAAATAGAACCTCTCTCTTCAGTCTGCATTTTATTAAGCAGCCATTTGTATCAATAGAAGTATGATTTTCTTTGAAGAACCAATTGGTGCCTTAAGCAGCATTTGGGTTAGGTTACTATGGAGTAGAATTTATTTTCTTTACTGCTTGAGTCAACTTCATATATTGATTGCTGCATTGTTATGTGAACTGTAGGGTGTCGGACCTCAAGAATATACTCTAATAAAAATGAAGGTGTTAGATCCTTACCCAGCAAAATTAAGGTAGGTCTTGAATTCATAACAGCAGATAAGTTCCATCTTATGGCCAGAAGCAACCATTACATTAGTCTGTTTTGCCTAATGCAGAATTTAATTTTGTACTGTTATTTCTGTCATGCAAAGACTTGGTCTCTGTTTTGAGCTTCAATATTCACTAATCTGTGTGGAACACAAATCGGAGTTTAAAAAAAAAAAAGCCTCACAAAGAACTTAATGAGCCACTTTCATCCCTTTAGGAAATGTTACTTATAGTTCATATTAGCTTAAGAGCATGTTTTGTGTTACCCTGAATGTTTTTATTTTGATGACTTACATAATACTTTTTCCCCCTCCAGTGGCCTAAGAGGAAAAAATATCTTCTTGGTGGCTGCTACACTCAGACCAGAGACCATGTTTGGACAGACTAACTGCTGGGTTCGCCCAGATATGAAGTACATCGGCTTTGAAACTGTGAATGGGGATATTTTTATCTGTACCCAAAGAGCTGCCAGGAACATGTCCTACCAGGGCTTTACAAAAGATAATGGAGTCGTACCTGTTGTCAAGGAACTGATGGGAGAAGTAAGCATCTTGCAGCTTGCTGGCCAGGTTTATCTATTCCTGTGAAGCTTACGCTTTCAAAGGTGATGGTAGAATTCTACTTATAAAGAAAATCTAGGAACTAGGAAAAAAAAAAACTTGGAGTGTTAAGGGACTTTAAACAAAACAACAACAAAAAAAGCAAAAGAGGGCTTGTTTGGCAGCTGAGCTACTACTGCTTTTGGGAGATTAATCCAACGCGGTTGTTGACAAATGCATTACTGTTACCTTAGCATTACTGATGAATGAATGATTTAACATTTTTGTGCGTGCTGGGAAGAGTGGTGACTTTTCTGTGCTAGGAATGGAAAGAGGAGGAAAAAAAAGTAATAGGTAGAAAGTGTTATGTGAGACTTTCTGTTGATGCCAAAGTTTTCATCTTTGTGAATGCAGCTTTCTTAGCTTAGTAGTTTAATGTTAGTGTTTTTGATATTTACTATCCTTAATTTCTGTACTTTGTATAAGTATAGTTAGCGGCATTTGTTCATCCTAATCCAAAGTTCCTTCATGCTGTTTACATCATTTGATCTTCATTCACTAAAATGTCTTTCCATCCTTCTTGATCCTGCTTTGTATGAAGTAGAAAGTACAGTTTTTGTTTCTTCGCTAGTTGAGAGGACATGAATCCAAGCAAATTAGAGAGGGAGGAGACAACTGCAGCATCTAGACTGCTTCCTGTCAGTGCATAAAACGATCTTGACAATATGATTTTCCTGCCTTTTTTTTAATCTAGCTTTTGAAATTGGCTAGCTAATTCTTAGAAAATAGAATAGAATATAGAATAGTTTCAGTTGGAAGGGACCTACAAAGATCGTGAGTCCAACTGTCAGACGACTTTGGGGCTGGCCCAAAGTTAAAGTATATAATTAAAAGCTTTATCCAAATGCCTCTTGAACATGGACAGGCACGAGGCATCAACCACCTCTCTCGAAAGCCTGTTGCAGTGTCTAACTACTCTCTCGGTAAGGAGTTGTCTTGATGCTGATGTGCTCTAAATGTTTGGACGTAAACTGTTTTCCTGCTTTCCAACTCCACACTTCCTATTTCAGTAATTTTGCTTTTCTCTGAATTATTTTGTCTATATTATCTGATATTTGATTTTTTTTGACCAGTAAATAGTCCATATACTATCTCAAATGGTACATAGATCCTTTCCATATGTACTTTCTCCTTGTCTTACAATACATGTTTTTCATTTATTTGCTTATAATGTGTAAGGAATGCCAGCAAGTTTAAAAGAATAATCAGCAAGCAGAGCTTACTCAGCTAGGCTGAAAAAGCTCTATTGATTGTAATTATGTTCCTTTGCCCTGTGTAGGAGATCCTTGGCGCTGCACTTTCTGCACCTCTCACCACCTACAAAATTATATATGCTCTTCCTATGCTCACAATCAAGGAAGATAAAGGTAACATTGCAGCAGCTTCTTGCCAAAGCCTGTTTGATGCACGCTGTGCATTCAGTATGTTGACTAATCTTTTTATCTGTTGTGTCTTTTTCTTTGTCAAGGAACTGGAGTGGTAACAAGTGTCCCCTCTGATTCTCCAGATGACATTGCAGCCCTGAGAGATTTGAAGAAAAAGCAGGTCAGTCTGTTATCTGAACTGCTTCTGTTTCTCTTTCCTTTCCAGAGCATGGAGGGACAAAAGTGGATATCCAGTGGGTAAAATGAAACTCCCTTGAATTGGAGTTTTGCTATCTTTAACTTCAAATCAAAGTTGTTAAAAATAAATGAAGTTATACTGGTTGAGTTTGGTCAAGTTTTTTTCTCAGTCTTCAAGAAGGGTTTTCAATGAGAGTGGTGTCACTTCTCTATCTTAACATGTCGAAGAAAAGTGGCAGTGAAATGGAAATAAATTCCTGTTATGGAAATGACTTCCAGAGATGAGAACTCTCTGTGAATTTCAAATGAGGCTTAGCGTAGCTGTTGCTATCACAGCTTCAGAAGTACATTGGTGTCTAAACAGCTGTCACTAGCTGTTGAATTTGTTTCAGTCATTTTCAGTGCTAGTGTGGTCTTTTCCGTCTTAGGAATGTACACATTCTGATAGGGAGTCACCTGAAAATGAGGCAGGGATTAGAATCTCATG
Source organism: Chauna torquata (assembly GCA_013399475.1). Lineage (NCBI taxonomy): Eukaryota > Metazoa > Chordata > Aves > Anseriformes > Anhimidae > Chauna > Chauna torquata. Next base: position 863 of record VXAL01002351.1, on the reverse strand, counting down.
TGAGAAATGATGAGGAGGCAGAGGAGCAGTTTTGTCTGCTCTATAGTAAAATGCTATGTACATGAAAGACCCTATGAATGGATAAAAAACCTCAAAGATAAAAGAGTTTTCTTCTGTTCATGTGTTTTTTTCTAACTTTCAAAGGCTTTGAGAGTGAAGTATGGCATCAAAGATGAAATGGTCCTGCCGTTTGAACCGGTGAGTACACCCAAGTTTGTGCATCTGCAGTACAGGTTGCTTTGTATTCACTTATGAGAAAAGTGCTAGAACTGTGCCTGCCTCTTCTAGAATTTCTATCTAAAGTACTTTTCAGCTGAAAGAAAGTTTAGAGTAATGTTTTCATGTTTTGTTATAGTTGTAATATTTGGTCTGTTAGGGGTTGCAATCAAGACTTGTTATTCTGTGCTATACCAGAGATAAACAAAAGCATTAATTTTTGTGGAAGTTACTATTTTGGAGAATGCGGTGCATCATTATACTGATAACCTATTGGTTGGTTAAAACTTACATAATTATCTTGCCTTCAAGGCTGTATCTGTTCTGTGCAAAGCGCTGAAGCCCCTTCCTATTAAGGGGCTTACTGTTAAGACTCATGGCTGAATCAGTTTTCACTGGAAAACATAGGTTACAGGTAAAGCCATCCCAACATTCTGCATTACCCTTGCTTCAGTGCTGGTACAACTTGGTACTAGCATGATGTGAGGAGATAAAACTGGGTTATTGCTTGTGCGAGGGCAGATAACGAGTCACACAGGGGACTACCAGGAATTCTTGACCTGATCAGTGGAATTGCACTGATACTGTGTAAATGCCAATGTAACTTGATTAGTAATAGATGCTGCAAATTTACACACAGAGTAGTG
>VXAL01002348.1:9241-19510 GCA_013399475.1 Chauna torquata | reverse complement strand
CCAAAAAAAAAAAAAGAGAAAAAGGGACAACATAAAGCTGCCCAGATTGCTCTGTGAAAGGAGCTCTAGCATAGAATGAGGAAGTGTATTCAAGACAGACAATGCAGCCTAGCACGAAAATATCAATGAGATGGTGTTGAGCCACAGCACTAATAAAAAAATCATAGCTGAATAGGAAGTTTCCTTAAAAGTGCTGCAGAGTTCTGGGTGAGCCAGACACAAGCCTGTGACCAACAAAGACTGAAACCAATCCTGCCCGGAACAGAATTTCATCTGTGCTCCACAGCTGAAGTATCTATTATACCAGGGAACTCTGGTACAGTGAAGTAAGTTCCTTGCAACAACAGTGTATTTATTTGTATCTCTCCTTACCAGTGACCACGTAGTATACATTTTTCCCACATGTATAATACTGGTTTTGGCAAGTATAAATTCCATAGTATTTGTATCTTCGGTAACATTCATTGCAATTTAATCATCAACCTTTTTGCTAGCACAAATGAACAGAAATCTTCTGCACTTGGACCTCAAGCCCAGTTTTGAGAACTTTTAACCATTTTCAGAGCTGCTCAATGGTCTGTTAAATATGCTGAGGAAACCAGTAAGCTAGGGAATGGTTTATAAACCTTACCCTGAAACTTTACAACTTTTATGTTGACTTGCAATTGAACCTCATAGACATACAAAGACAGTAACTTTATGTACTTTAACATTAGGAAAGTAAGAATGCTATCTTAATATCATCTTTTCCCAATATGAAGCACATTTTTATAATAAGTATTTAAAACCCATGAAACATTTGGCCAAAATACTTGATACTAAGAAATAGACATCCCTAGAATAAGATCAGATCCATAAAAGGATAACAGATACTATGAAGAAGGAAAAACACAAGAGAGGACATTTTCTTACAAGCTCCGGAAATTCAAATCTAGCACAGAACTCCTCCTTGAAAATCACGTAAAGCAATGAGGCCACTCCATATTTAAAGCCATTTTGTTTTTATCTATTGGGGTAGTCACTTTACATCATACCAAAAAGACTGTATAATGAATACAAGTGTCAAGAATCAGATTTTTATGGCACAAAAGGAAGTTTTCCATTAACCTGCTTTCAGAGTTGTTAAATACATAATCGAAGGCAAACTAAGGCTACCACAAAATAATATTTGCATGATGATGTTAGTCTTTATTCAGCTTTTTAACTGACTCCTCCAGTCTCAAGGTGGAAAAGAATCTTTCCATTACTCTGTTTCAGTGATTCATTCTGGACGAAAAGATTCTTTTCCTACATTTGACACAAATGTAATTTCTCATTTATATTGTTACTCAAAGTTCACATAAGCTTTAATGTTGTACCTTACACTGTATGGAATTTAAGATTAAAATAAAACTCTACTCTTAACATAACCTTTTCTATAATGTAAAAATATTCTACATGTTTAACATATCAAGAATGTTAAGCATTCATTTTGGGGAAAAACTACTTTAAGTATTTTTCAGTACAAAACCAACTGTTAATGTTTTGTATTAATGTATCCCTGTTAAGTTGGGTGCCACCCAGTGTTCATCTTCTGCAACTACAGCTTAACTACTGTACTTAAAATACAGAAGAACTATGCATACAAGACAGTTTTTAACAACTGCAAATTTGAGATGCTGCTTACTTTTTACTGTTACTTTCCCCCTACCCCTCCACTGTGGCAAATCGACATCTTTGAAATAATGAGTGTTTTTAATTATCAAAATCACTATAAAAATAGCAGCATGCTAGTAGACATGAAAAGCAGATTCACGCATTATGAATTTAAATGCAGATTTCTGCCTTCCTTTTATATTATCAAAATCTTTTTAAAGTTAACATCAAGGCAAGGGGTACAAGGACAGACACTGCATAGTATGTTTTGATACCAATCTTAACTGGGTATTTAATCAAAATCCATGATAATTACAGGGGAAACAATTTTTATTTCAAAATACAAGTTTAACTGGAATTGTAGTGATGAAAGCAGAAGAGGGAAAAATGCAGTCTTTTACAGCCCATGTCACCGTATCTCACTTACATCCAGAGGTAAAAGCTCTAATTGGTGAAGAGACAAAATATTTGTGGCATTTCATTTAACCTTTGTGATAACCCAGCATTATCCATCTCTAAAGAAATATAAATACTTTAAAACAAACATTGAAAATAAATCCTTTTGATGTAACAAACTACACTCTTTACCGAGAATTTTCAGTCTTCTTAAAAGAAAGGGACTTCACCCAAAAAATAATCGAAATATCAATGTAGAACAATCCTTGGAGGAAGAAAGTTGGAATGTAAACCTCTGTTCCAAATTAGATCTGAAAAGTAAAAAAACAAAAAATTCTTCATATTCATTTTTTAAGCAATTCTTTGAGCTATTTTTACAGTCAAACAGGAAACTTCCTGAACTCACTACAATAATGTTTTTCCCTCAGCTTGCATCCAATTTTCTTAATATGTGAACAATTACTTTCCTCTTACGTCCCCACCACCAACGCTATGATTCTGCAGTTATATAGGGGAGCAACTATGCCAATAGGCTTACTTATAAGTAGTACAGATATAAATAAGCCCACAATTCTCAAGAACAAAAGCCAAAACTGAGTTTAAGGTTAAGGTCCCCAAGTACTGACTATCCAAACAAAAATGGCAAAACGAACAGGTTTCTAACCATTCTTCTGACATAAGCAGCCAAGCAAAGGTTCCACCAACTCTTTCACATTAGCTATGACTTTCAAAGCCGCACTTCATTCTAGGTATACTGGGATGATCCTCAGAAAGATTACTCATATTTTGTTACCTTATGTCTGCTCCTTTCTTAAAGCATGATACTAATATTATATTGCATGGCTGAGAAACTTAAAAACAATAATAGCCGCTCACTTAAACACATTATCTCACACAGAGATCCATTAGTTTGGAAATTCTATTCTTGCAACATTCATACAGCAATTTAGCACTTTAATATCTTACAATAGCTTCATTATTAAAAGCATGCAGTACTAGCAAGTATTTCTAGCTACAATAAGCTAAACCTTCAGTAAGATCAACCACTGACAGGTCCAAAGTGCAATTTTCAAAAGTCTGAAGAAAAATTTATCAAGATTTTGATATTTTGAAAATGTGATCAAAATTGAAAGCCTCAAAGAGGTCAAAATAATATAAGCGTTTAAAGAGAATTAGCCATGCTATCAACTCAGAGAAACGACTAAAAAGATGAAGAGTTAAAGCAGCAGAAGATAATTAGAACAGTCTATCCAATTAAGTTAACTCACTGGCTCAGCAAGTTACTACTTATCCTCTGAGCCAGCTGACCCTGCACATATTCAGCTCTCTATTGCAAAATGAAGAGCATCATCATAGATAAGACTTCACAGCAGCTTCTAATTTGAATTATATTAAATTTTATGACTGTAAGAATGTCCAGTCAGTTACTATGGGTTAGTGATGAGCAGTAACACAACTGAATGTGACAATCCATAAATTCATAGTTACAGTTAACTTTCGATGGCTAAGGTGCAGCTTTTTATGATTTTACAGAATTCACAACTTTCAACAAAAAACAGAGATTTAAGGTCTTTGCTTTTTAAGAAACACATCCTTCAATTACTTCTGTACTTATTATTAGATGGTGAGGTTGTTAAAACTACAGAGAAATCAGAAAGTTGACACCCCCATGTTTATGCAATTCCTTAAAACATCTATAGAACCTGTGACCTCTTCCAGCAACTGGTATCCAATGTAGCTTGCATCAACATGGTAGGATGAGCCACAGACTTCAACTGTCAAATCTGCCCCACATGGCACAGTGGCTGACCAACAAGTCTTTGTGCAGGCTCCCCGAGACATCTTTCCAGCTTACTCTGCAGGAGATGCCAGGAAATCCTACTCCTCTGCTAAACCTTCCTATATCGTCTACTTTGCTTTCCATCATGAGCTTGTTGTGAGGAGCTTATGGTTCAGAGAGCAGTACTTAAAGCAACGTTCTATTCCTTCAACATCTGGCTACATCCAAGTATCTCACTGGTGACTCGTGTGATTGCAACTGTGTGTGTGCGTGCACGCGTGTGTACACGCGCACACACGCATAAGCACTTGAATGGACACTGCAACGTAAATCTGCACCTTTGGGGTCAATCTACTTTGATTTTGAGCATCTTAAAGGTAACGAGAAGACTGCTCTCCATTGAAATTTTAATAGTATGACACTAAGCATACATGCTTTGCATAGAGGTCAACTACAAGATAACTGTAGGACAGAAAAGAGAACAGAAAGCTGTCATGCACGTGTCCACACCCCTTTCTGAAGCAGTCCCTGGCTCAAACAACTGCCAGGCTTGTCTGTGGAGAAGCATTCAACTGCTTTACTCCTACAAGGATTCCAAGAGCTGATGAAGTGAAAGAATAGGTCCTTGAAGCAGTGCAAACTGAGAATGTAAACACATACACTAACGGTCATAAAACTCTTTAAGAATAAAGTCCTTGACAAGGTAAGCTATTCTGATCATTAACGTATTGTTTTACTTGCTCCAAAAAAACACTGAAAAACAGCTTATTGCCAAAGACGACAGTTTCAAACACACGATACAAAATACATGTTTACTACTTACATCATCAATATCTTCATCATCATCTCCAATATCATCAAACTGGATTTCATCATCGTCTCCAGGACCAAATGTGTCTGTTTCATTGATTTTAGCTAAAAAGGCATTGAGAGAAGTTAAGAAGCGCACCTCTACCAAGTCAACATAGACTGCATATTCTTGTCCAATACGAACTTCCAACTTGAACTGAAAAGATTCTTACCATGTTCTGGAAGCTCCCCATACGCTTTCAGACTTCTGGCTTCATCTGCATTGTACTTTAGAATAACATCAGCCTTGTTATCCTGAATAAGGATTGATTAGAATTTATTAGTCATCCATGAAGGAAAAAAACTCCCTGCTCACTATAGTAAACTAGTAACTCTTATTTATTTATAGAAGAGTAACATCTTGTTCCTCCTTCCCCTCTAGTTTCTTTAATTCTGAAGTAAAAAAAAAAAAAAAAAAAGCTCATTTGTAGAATATCTTTGTCTCTGCTGGGTGATATTTAATTTTGTCCTAAGTCACTTGAGAAGTTCAGTTCCATGCCTTTAAAATTAATCTTTCTTCAGAGAGCGCACACAGAAACGAGTTTGGTTTGGTGGTCAGTGAGAAAGTGCCAAAATTTGCTAGTTTTAAGCAACTTAATATATGCAGTAAATGACAACATCTTAAATGTTTTACAGTTCTGTAATGTACGTTTCAGAAGCAGAATCTATCTTTGAACAACGGATGACATAATACTAAAATTCATGAAAAAGCGTCTACCTAATGAAAATTTGATAGCTGTTAGTTGTTTTCCATTAACCTTTACATTAGGTAAACTTGTATTACTCCATTTCTCTAAATGTAAGTAGTAACTAATCAGTGATTAATTGGCCTCTTAAGGTAAAAGCCTAAAAACCAAGGATCCAAAATTCTGATTACCACAATACAGTGTTTGGTGCTTGGCTCCATCTTCTTTATATCACAGGACCCAAGCATCAAACAGATACACCTGGAAAAAAATAAAAGGTCAGGTGTGATGCTAATAAGGCCAGTGCGATGCCAACAAAGTCTCAGGGCACAGTTAAATTTAGAAGAACGAGTTGAACTAGTATTTGTCATCTAGTCATGACAATCTTTCTGTAATACAAGGAACTTAAAAATCATGATTTAGCATAACTAAACACATTCAAAAAAAGTCAGATAGGAATTTACTCAAGATACCTGCTGCAACTTAACATTAAATAAAGCTATTTGTAAGTTATTTTGCAGTAGCAAGTTACATAGAATTTTTACCTGGTAGTCTCGTAAGCCGACCAATATAATATCAGATGTATTTATCCAAACCTGAAAGAGCAAGCATGTGTTATATTGCTGGAATTCAACTTTTTGTTGTATAACACAAGATTCAAAACACAGCACATTTAGTTTTACTGAAAGACATTAAACATTTCACTACAGCTACCATTTTCACCTTCTAACCAATAAACTGGAAATATCCAATGTTGTATTTTAACAGCAAAATCAAGCTCATAAATACTTGTAGATGTGTTATTTAGCATGTTATGGAGCTATTACTAAGGTAAATTAGACTTCTTTGAAGAGCTTCTAGCCAACAAGGTGGTTACTAAAGTCAGAACTTTTGAGAAAACAACAGAAACACTGCACCAAGCCCCCCCTCTGAACTGAGCTCCACCACTGCAAAAAATGAAGGAAAGAGCTGGTGAAGGGCGTGATGGACAAGCACAGTGAGGAACCCAAGAAAATGAATGGAGCTGTTTCTAGTAACTGACTATGCTAATCAGTCAAACCAAAGCCAGAAACCAGCAAAACAGGACATACTAATATAAATGCACAAGACAGTTCTATCCCACACTAGCTCGGTTTCCATAGATGGAGTATATTTCAGTTAAGACTTCTTTTTTATATGAGGAATAGCAAAGGGATGCTCTCTGCAATAAGAAATTAATTCTACAGTACCTAGCGTTTATCTGTGACCACTACCTTCAACAGCTCAGGTAGCAACTGTATTGCTGGCAGCCAGCAGGGCTCACACTGACACCAAGATACACGCATTCACCGGTCTCCAAAAACTAACAGGTAGAACAATCCAGAATGAACATTGTGATTGTCTATTTTTATTGAGAACTGAATCTGAGAAGAACTCCTCTGAACCATACACTGCAAAGGACAGAAAGCTGTAACATCTGAAAAGGGTAAGAGACGACACCATCCAAAGATGGCAAAGTTAAGACAGCAAACGTAACTTCCCTCAAGGTACGAAGTTTGCAGATTAGCTTTGCATTAAAATATTTTAGGAACTGACAAAGTGGACAACGAAGCGATGGCATTTGAGGTGCCTGCGGGAAGCTGTAAACTTTTCCCCAACCCCCCTACCAGAACTATTCTCAGATAGGTCACCCAATGAGAAGATGACAATAAATATTCAGTTCCTTCCTAGTTCAAACAATAAGCTAAGAAGGGTATCAAAACATGATTCTTAATGGTTTCAGGAAATAGCATACCAAAAAATGGCTTCGGACAACCCTTTTACACCTTTGTTTTCCTATGCTGGATGTCAATCTCATGTTAATAGCAGCTCTCCTGCTAAACTAAGCCCTGATCTAGTCTCAGATGCAGCACGCTGATTTTTGAAACTGTCATCAAGGTCCTCAACCCCATCCACAGTCAGGGAGCCTTTTAATACATGTATACATATATGAAATATAAAAAAAGTTTCTGTAATACGAAAAGTTAGCATTTCATAAGCAGCCAAAAAATCTCCCCTGAAATACATACATCCAAAGGCAGCGCTTCAACTACGAGCTTCACTCAGAAGACAGACTGCCTATTTTTGTGCCCAGACAATGCAAACAGACAAAAAAAAGTTTACCATTTAAAAAAGATGTTTAAGATATTACATAGAAGTACTAACTGTATTTTGTGAAGAGCTACACACAAAAATTTTTAAAAATTACTTATCACGCATAATGCCACTGTTTTCTATTCCAATGCTTCAGAATTACCTTTTTTCTTAGTTTTCCTCTGATGTGACATAACCTCTTCACACCATCAAAACATAATGCCTCCAGTCTTCCATTGCCTAACATCTTGATCACCTGGGCATATTCTGAAAGAGACAGTAAGATAGAGCAAAGCTACTACACAAAGACAGCTTCATGAAACAACTGGTAACTTCTGTCCCTGTAACCAAAACATGCTGTAACATTTTATCAAACATGAGCCCCTGAGCAGACCTTTCATCAGCCACACAGGCTGATGTAATTTTCATATCACTGTTGACGTTAACATTTTCAAACACTGGTCATTCTTGGTTGTATCCATGCTTTTGTTTCCTCTAAATGCTTAAAGATAATTCTTACAGCTATCAAGTCACAAACAGAGTTTAGGTTTATTACAGCATCACAGCTCCCGTCCTGACAAAATCCTATGTTATTACTGAGGAAGGGGGAGGAAGTGGCACATTCTGCATACCCACCAGTACTCTGAATCCCTTCCACAGAAAAAACTGCTCTTCTTGAAAGGACAAGTTCTGATGATATCAGAAACTGTCTGAAAGGCACCCCTGTACTTACCAGCCTTCAGCTGGAAGCTATGAAGCTTCTCTCCAGCACCCCTCCTATCCCCGCCATCTCTCACGCTATTTTTAACCTGCTTCCCTCATTCAGTTGCAGAAATCACTACTGAAGTACTTCACTCACAATACTAAAGTTTGCAACATTATGTATTACCATTTAACTGAAAAGAATACAGCTTGTGAGAATGAGAACAGTTATCTGACCACCCGTACTTGCCAGGAAAAGAAATTTCCTCAGTTACCCAGAGCTGTATTTCAATATTCTACAATCTTTCCATAGCACAAGCTAGACAGTCCAACAAACCACATCATAATATTAAAAACTTTCATTAAGTTAATTTTTCATAAAAGATTTCATTAAGCAGATTTTGCTTGGGAGTTGAAAGGGATTTTAACTTTTATAGATGCATCAAAATCAACTTCTTTTTGCTTACAGTTGTCCTAGAATATCAGCAAAGATTAAGAAATCCATTTGGTTGTCACTGTTTTTACAGCAATTTAAGGTCAGCACTTTTCCAGTATTTCTAGCAAACCTTAGTTTATTTGGTCTCAGTGCTTAGCTGGTCACTAGGGAAGCGCTCATGTATGTGCAAGCCACTACAAGAGCGTGACGCGCAAGACAGGGTAAGCCAAAAGGCAGGCGAGATCACTGGCACCAAAAGGCAGCGGACAGGCGAATCCAGTCTGAATCATTCCTCCAGCTGAATACTTGACCTGACAACATCCAAGTAAGGACCTTACTTATTGTTCCTGTTTTAATAGCTGTTAGGCATCCCACCCCCAACCTGGTAGGCAATTCATCTAAGCCAACAGGGACAGTGGAAGAACACTCGGATTACTTTTCAGCCAGGTCAGTGACTTCGGAGATCTCACCTGAGGATCCAGGAAATGTTACAGCTGGTATAAAACAGGAAGCAGGACCGTGCATCCAAGAGACAGCCAGCAACTGCTGGCAACGCTGACTGAGATCAGCTAAGCTAGCTGCTTACAGACCCTCACGCAGAGCAACCCAAGGAATCTCCAGAGAACGTTTACATACATACATACATACATACTGTATTACACACAGCATCAAAATAAGGTCAGGGAGAGGCAAACTTCATTCTTAAGTGGTGAAGCTATTTAACATTTCCCTTTTCCTAATGTCACCCTTCTACACTTGATCTGTAATTTAGGATTTAAATACAACCCCAATGAGAGTACCTCTTTTTATTTGACAATAACTTTGTATTTCTCAGACATCCGGATGTTTTCTTTGTGTATGTCACTTACAATATCTGACCAAAAACAATGGCAATGACATTTTGTAGTTAGAAACTCACCTTGCCCATCTTCCTTGAACACCAGTTCTCTTTTTTCCGATTCATTCTCATTCTTACCTCGTCGTCTATTTTTACCTCCTTTGCCTAAATTTTAAAAGTGAAGAAAAGAGTATGTGTTACTACCTGTGAATACAATGATTGAAATAATCAGACTTATGAGGCTTTCTGTGCTCATTTCCTATATAGCAGTTTTGCGTGTTCTATCCTGATCTACATTTTTTATTTATTTTAACATTTTCAGCTCTGAATTTTTAACTGAGAAGTGACATACTCATTAGAAGAGTAGAGCCTCCACTATTTCAGGTTTCCTGGTTGCTCTGGAACGATGGTAGCGTTCAACAGGGATTTGTACGAGATCACCGTTTTCAGGCTCTGTGCGCACTACTACCGAACACTTCGCGAATAACGGTGGGGTAACCCTATGCCCGTAACCACCTACGAACCGACAAGGAATAACCTGACGGGGTTATGGCAGCGTGACTCCCTGAAACGCTCGGAAGCAAGCTTGCGCTCCAAGTGCCGGTGCTCCTTAAAAGAAAGGCACACGCGCGGCAGCAGGGCTCGGTGCTCTTCCCGAGGATGCAAAAGAGCAGCTCACGCGGTTTCCCCCCCCCCGTTAAAAACCTGCCGCCCCCTCCCTCGCACTCATTTCTTTTCTTACGAGCAGCGGGGGCGGGGTGCCGGGAGAACCAGCAGCTCGCAGGGCTCGCACACGCGGCCGCCCCAGGGCGGGCGGGGGCTCCCGTGACAGCCG
>VXAL01002347.1:9415-22721 GCA_013399475.1 Chauna torquata | reverse complement strand
GTTGGGTAATACGTATACTTAGTATTTATCTATAGAACTGCAAAATGTAATGGTAGTAGCAGCAGGTGAAGTCACAACCTTTTATTCAGCTTTCCACACAGGCTTTGCTGCCAGTAACCTGCTAATTTTTTATCCACAGTTCTTAGGAGATAAAAATTTATTTTTGGTCATTGACAGTTCTGGAAATGCTCTTTTCCAGCTATGTTCCCAGGGTGGACTGTGCAGCTTGTCTGTGCCTTACTACTTTCAAAACAGCTAAGCCAATTTACACCAGTTTCTATTCTTAATATTTTAACTATGAGATTTCACTTGCCCCACAGCAGTTTTGATGACTAATGCATCATTCCTGGGCTGAACAAATTATTTTTATTGCATATCTTTCTGGTTTTTTGTTTGTTTGTTTTTGTTTGTTTTTTACATTCTAGACTTATTAAGAATCCTATTTCGAGTGATAAATGTTAAAATTGTTAAGCATATTTGCATATACATATACGTATACAAAATATGTTTGAATATTTGAGATCTCAGTCATGCATTAAATATTTCTAAAGTATTCCTTCAGTGGTTAAGAAACACATTTTGCATTTGTCTTTTTTACAATCTTGTCCCTCTGAAACCTCAAATAAAACATCTCTATTAACATATCTAGCAGACCTTGAGGGCAAAATTTCTGAACATTACATAGAGACGCAAGATTACTTTTTATGGATTTTACATGCTTTTATCCAATGTTATAGGTTGCGCATTTGTGCAACAGAATTTATTTGCTAAATAAATTGCAAGTAACAACATGTGTGATGAACTGATAATATTCTTTGCAACATGATAATATTAATGTTGTAACACAAAACACAAAAAGCAGTCAAAATTCCGTTATAGGCTCCTGTTTGTTTTAACTCTCCCATTACCCTGTAACATTTAAAGCATCTGAGTACGTGTCTTCAATGCCGAAGGAACTGATTCAGCCTAAATTAACTCTGAACTGAGATAATGTCATGTTTAAGGTGATCTCTCCCAATGTAATATAAAGTAGAAAGGTATTTGCAGAATGTGCCTGACCTGTTGTATTAAGGTAATTAGGTTATAAAATATAGAATTTCTTCAGGTGATCATTTAGTTGGCAGAGTAGTTGCATCATTTACTTCCAGGAATAGTCGTGGTAGTGCAGATGAAAAAAGGTGTGCTGGATTCAGTAGCCCACAGGAGTTATGCTTCTCTACTGCAGAATGAGAAGTTATGGACTGCAGTGCAGGGTTTTTTCTATCTCACATGACCTACCAGTCTCCTGCTATTTGGATAGAAATCATTTTAACCATTAGTCACTGGGGTATGATACTGGGAAACCAGATGTTTTCTGCAGTTCTTAAATTACAGTTTGTTTTTGTTTTATATCTCAGGAGTAGACTTGATTTGAGTATCACAAAGAAAATTCCCAGTAGTTGTGTTCAAATTGAAATGGACCATGTTGGCTTTGAAGAACAACCAACTATAACAGCATCTGAAAAATTTGAATCACTATTTTAACTAAACTAAGATTTAGTCTGAAATAAAGATTCCAGATATAACTGTCTTAAATTTCTACAGTTGCTGCAGTTATTATTGAGCTGATTTTGAATTCAAAGTTCACTAGCTTTATTTCACAGTTGATAGCTGAAGTGAACCATCAAGAAAAGTTGTAGTGAAATTTCAGAATTTTCTGATATTTGCTTTGTATGACACATTTGAGTTTCTCTGTAACAGGGCTTGAACATGTCTGAGCTAAATGATAAGATATTTAATAGTTAAACACTCCTGTCTATTTTCATTGCTCTTCTTTTGGCCATCTTCCTAGAGGATGAAGTTGAAGTGATGAATTCAGTTGGAGAACACACTTAAGGCTTGTATGATAAATTTAGTTCATATGAGCAAAAGTCAATAAGTGTTCTGTTTAAAGTGCTCTCATAAAAAGAAAAAAAATATATTCTTAACCAGATTTCAGATAAATTGTACATCAGCAACTTGATAAAATCAACAAGAATGGAAATAAATTCATATGCCCCATTTATTATGGAATTTAAAAGGTTATGAATATTATTCTTGTTTGTCAATGACACCTGCATGCTTCATGGACAATATCGAGCGTTGTGCAGTATTAAGTCCCATTATGAAAACAAATGAAATACTTTACTGAAATCAATATGATTTTACATTATCTATTATCATGAAATAGGTTCATACAATAAGATCAATAACAAAATGTAAGATATTTCTGAAAAAAATACCTCAGTAAGTCTACTCCATAAAAAAAAAAAAAGTTCTTTTTTGTGTGTATATGTACAGTGAGAAGAGACATAAAATAGGATTTAGAAAAGAAATTACTAAGACAAATATGGACGATAAGTAAATGAATGAATAAACTAGCTTTCACAGCAATAGTCATGGACTCCCCCTAAAAAAAATGATGTTCCTTTTCATAGCTAAATATGATCAGTGTCCTACAAACAGCCTAATGACAGCAAAAGAGAAAATCAATATCACAGTCTTCAGCATCTTTGTTCCTTCTACCCTCGAATCTCAAAGACATCTACAGCTAATGTATTTTTCCTAGAGTCCCTTTACAATCAATGGAGAGAAATATATACACTTTTAGGGTACATTTGTATGAGATATTTTAGACACCTACTTTAAAATGAGAAGAACTGTCTGTGTCCCTCCATGGACTATGAAGATATCTTAGGTTGACTATTATACTGTGATATCATCAGATACGTTTGTTATAGACAGTATGAAAGATGAAATTTTGTTTCTAAAATTCCCTGGAATAAAAGCATTTGTATTTACAAGCAGTAAATCTAGAGAAACTATTCAATATTAAATGCCAACTGCACCTGCAATGCTATACATTACAGCACTTTAGAAATGATTGAAATAAATGAACATTTACATAAAATTTGCAAACTTGACTCTAAAGATCTGATAACCTAAGTGTAAAGAATGAAACAGCTGATGTTGAGGAAAAGAGAAACAATGAGACAATATCATCCAGGTAAACTGGCAGTAAACCTCTGTATAAGCAGATGTAAAACTGTGAAATTTTGTAAATATCACAGCTGTTTACACATTGACCATATCTTAGCTCATCCCAGAATTCATTTTTTAACTAGCAAGGAGTAGGGTGCCAAAAATACTTACTCCAAACATCTTGTGGAAAGGCAAGCAGATCTCACAAGGAAACAAAACCAGTTTCCGGACTGTCCAAATTTGGATTGTCTTTTGGTAGCTCTGCTGATCTGGTGATGTAGAAATAGGGGTAGTCTTTCCTGGGAGAGTAGATTCTTGAGGCTTTTGTTTTATTCTCTCTCCAGGCTGATTGTTTTTCACCTGTTGATTTCTGCTAAGCTTGATAGAAGGAGTATAGAAAAGAGAGGAACCAGAGATACCATAGTGAAGGCAGTTTATCTATTGAGATATCCTCTGAAGCTGTAGTCTCTGTGGATCTATTTCTTTTCTTTAAGCAAACAACAATATAGGACTGTCCTTTCTTACTCTGTGAGTAGCAGCTCTTGGATATAGAAGCTTCGTATCTCCTTTCCTAAATCAAAATAGTCTGTATCGAGTAGGGTCGATACGTTCACGTGGATCCTGAAAAATGTGTTCTCTTGTCAGTTTGATGAGTTATTCACATCTGTTGTCTCACTCCATAACCTGAAGCCCACGATCCAGGACCAGAGCTAAGTAGACAGTGATAGCTATTTCTTGACTCTTTGTCAGTTTGGCTGTTTTTATGAGTCACGTCATGATAATTCCCTCATCATTTTCAACATATTACATTTCAATACATCTTATACATCTTTGCTTTGCAGATACAGTCTAATTCCCTTTAAATGGAGTTTCATGATTAATACTCAGAAAAACTACATCTTCACATAACTTATAGCATGGAAGAAGACTTCTCTGTGATCTACATTAGAAGAAAGAAAAATAAAAGAATGGAAGACAAGTTGTATGAAAAGGTTTAGTGATATCCCTTTGAAATTCAGTCAAAAGGAGTTCAGTAGTAAAATACTTTTGTATGATGAGATGATTATAAAACTTATCCCAAATTACTCTGATGTCTAATCACTCTAATTTTCAAAATCATTTCAAAAGAATGGGAACCAACCATTTGACTGCCACATATCCTGGACATGGAATAAGTAACATCCTGTAAAACAGAAAAATACTTCAGTTTTTTGGAAATCATTGTAGGCTGGTTTTTCTTTGTTTTGTTTGCTGGTTTTTTTTTTGTTGTTGTTGTTGTTGTTTGTTTTGCTTTTAGTTTTGTTTTTTAGTCATTGACTTGTACTGTTCAGGTACTCATCCATATTCCAAAGAACTTTTAAGCTTGTCTTGATTTTGGTGTTATTTCTGCTGAAATTCAAAGATAGTTAATCACAATTTTGTATTTTATTGCATCAGTTCTGACATCAGGGATTAATAATCCCAATGTCACAAATATGTACGAGTACTGAGACCTCAAATGGTGCCTGTCACTTTCTCTTTAAACTTATGCATGCAAAATGAGCTTTAATCAAGTCTAAATCAAGAGAGTAACAGAAACAATGTATGTCAGTCCAGGTTTCTTTGAAAGGCCAAGGACACATTTGAATTTAATTTTTGGAAGGTAATGAGATTCTTAAAATTCAAATGAATAATGTGTGAAGTGACTCATTTTGGCAAATATATTCAACTGAAAAAAAGTTAGGTTTAGGACACAAACAGCTTTGTTAGTTCAGAATAAATATCTATATAAAGTCTGAAAGAGGTATTTGAACTTTGTTAGTTGTATACTTAGATTAAATAATTTGAAACTGAAGATTAAACTACACAAAATTTCTTTGGCACACTTGCACTTAAATGAGGATGTTAGAATTTATGCAAAGCATAACTACATTTTTAATAGGTAAAAGGTGCATTAATCATTCAAGTACCAGAGCATCCTTAAAAGAGTCACATTGCTATGCGTCAATGTAAGAACTATTTATAGGCACACTGATTGTTTTAATTTCAGAGGAAACATAAATGCCACCAATTTAACCAACAATTTAATAATTTAGACAATCACCCACCAATGAAAAATAATATTTTTTTTTTATTTTCCTGATGAACAGACTGACCTTTAAAATAAGAAACAATCTTTTATAGATTCTGAATAAGAGTTTAGCTTTTGATTCTGTCTCAAGCATTTTCATTTAATCCTTTTTCCTGTGTTCTTGAAGGATCCTGCTGTGTTCCTGCTACCATAAATTTGACACATTCTAACTCAACACATATTTTTTTTTTAAAAGGACATAGATAAAAATCCCAAAGTAATTATATACAAGTTTAAAGTAACATATCCATTTATTTCTGTTACCACACATCTGAACTGGGCAGTGAAGGGGACAGTTTTGTTAAAGTGAGTTATACCTGTCATGCTGTGCCATCAAGAGATACGGAAAGGTGTACACTTTGAAGCACACTTTGGGGTTTGCTGAAGAAATTCCATTGTGGTTTGTTCCCTGCATAATGCAAATAACTCAATATTTTTTTGCCATGGGGGAGTTTAGGGGTGAAGTAACTACAGGAAGAGAAGTACTCACTGACAAAAAATCTAAAATTCATTTGCTGACTATGGGTATCCTGGGTGATTTGCAATTTCATGTGCATGCAGGCACACACAGACAAAATCACACTGTACAGAGCAAACTCATATCAGTCAAGCCTTCTGGTCCAGCTGTAACCATGTGACCATGGACGCAAGGGAAAAAGACATTTGCTGCATCTGGCCAAAGTGTCTGAGTTGCAACTGGTGGTCTGCCTGGCTTTACACACTGTGGTTCTACACTGGGCTTAGCTTTCAGCATGTTTTTTTCTTAAATGTGTCCGCCCACAAAGGGGCTATTGTTTTCATTATTTCTTTCTCTCTAATTTGGATAATTACAAGACCTTCCAATGGTCTTGCTGTTCTTGTTAACCCTAGGCCAACTAGTTGTTTTTACCTGGATTGTTATCAGCTTCTGGCTTCCTGCTATAAATGTGTTATAAGGATGTAAACTTGTTAAGAGTCCATCTGTGCCCCTTTGGTTCTTTCTCACATAAACCTAAACCAGTACATCAAAGCAGATGTGGTTTTGAGCAAACCTCCCTATATCTGCTACCTATGCTTTGTGGGTTTTTTTTTTTTTTTCTTTCCTGCAAATATCCAAATTATGTAATAAGTTGGGAATGGACAGATAGAGCCAAAGTAACACCAATCTGGGCACTGATTCTAGGTAGTCTTCACCTAATTATCATAGAATCATAGAATCATTTAGGCTGGAAAAGACCTCCAAGATCATCCAGTCCAACCTTTAACCTCGCACTGCCAAGTCCACCATTAAACCATGTGACACAGCTCTACATTTAAACATTTTTTGAAGACCTCCAGGGATGGTCACTCAACTACTTCCCTGGGCAGCCTTTCAGTGAAGCAATTTTTCCTAATATCGAACCTAAACCTGCCCTGGCTTAACTTGAGGCCATTTCTTCTTGTCTTATCAGTTGGTGCCTGGGAGAAGAGACCAACCCCCACCTCACTACAGCCTCCTTTAAGGTAGTTGTATAAAGCAATAAGGTCTCCCTGAGCCTCCTTTTCTCCAGGCTAAACAACCCCAGCTCCCTCAGCCACTCCTCATAAGACTTGTTCTCCAGACCCTTCTCCAGTTTCATTGCTCTTCTTTGGACACACTCCAGCACCTCCATGTCCTTCTTGTAGTGAGGGATCCAAAACTGAACACAGTATTTGAGGTGTGGCCTCAGTAGAGCTGAGTGCAGGGGGACAACCACTTCCTTGGTGCTGCTGGCCACACCATTTCTGATACAAGCCAGGATGCTGTTGGCCTTCTTGGCCACCTGGGTACACAGCTGGCTCATATTCAGCCAGCTATTTTCCAGTACCCCCAGGTCCCTTTCCGCCAGGCAGCTTTCCAGGCTCTCTTTCCACAGCTTGTAGAGATGCATGGGGTCGTTGTGCCCCAAGTGCAGGACCCGGCACTTAGCCTTGTTGAACCTCACACAGTTGGCCTCAGCTCATCAATTCAACATTTCCAGATCCCTCTGTAGACCCTTTCTACCCTCAAGCAGATCAACACTCCTGCCTAACTTGGTGCCATCTGCAAACTTCCTGAGGGTACACTCAATCTCTTTGTCCAGATCATTGATAAAGATATTAATGACACCTGGTCCCAGTACTGAGCTCTGTGGGAAGCCACTAGTGACCAGCCTCCAACTGGATTTAACTCCATTCACCACAAGTCTTGGGGCCCAGCCACCCAAACAGTTTTTAACCCAGCAAAGCGTATGCCTGTCCAAGCCATGAGCAGCCAGCTTCTCCAGGAGAATGCTATGGGAAACAGTGCCAAAAGCCTTACTAAAGTCTAGGCAAACAACATCCACAGCCTTTCCCTCATCCACTAAACAGATCACCTTGTCATAGAAGGAGATCAGGTTAGTTAAGCAGGACGTGCCCTTCATAAACCCATGCTGACTGGGCCTGATCACCTGTATGTGCTGTGCAATGGCACTCAAGATGATCTGCTCCACGAGCTTCCCCAGCACTGAAGTCAGACTGTCAGGCCTGTGGTTCCCCAGGACCTCCTTCTGGCCTTTCTTGTAGGTGCTGCATCACATTTGCTGGCCATGAGTCAACTGGGACCTCCCCGGGTAGCCAGAACTGCTGATAAATGATGGAAAACAGCTTGGAGAGCACTTCCACCAGCTCCCTCAGTACCCTTAGGTGGATCCCATCTGGCCTCATAGATTTATGTATGTCTAAGTGGTGTAGCAGGTCACTAACCATTTCCTCTTGTATTATGAGGGCTTCATTCTGCTCCCTGTCCCTGTCTACCAACTCAGGGGGCTGGGTACCTGGAGAACGAGTGGTCTTACTGCTAAAGACTGAGGCAAAGAAGTCATTAAGTACCTCAGCCTTTTCTTCATCTCGTGTCACTATGTTTCCCCCTACATACAATAAAAGTATTTTAAAGTAAAAACTATCCGAAAGACGAGACTGATAAACTGGAACTGGTTAAAAGAACTTTAGGTTTTCTTTTAGGTTGCTTATTGTAACAAAAATTCAAAGATATTCTGCATTTCAAAGCTGAAAAACATGCAAAGGTACAATGTCATCAAGCTCTGTATTACAATTCAGCAACTGGATGTATTTTTTGACCAATGTCCTATGTTTGAAATATCTGTAGCGAAAGGCAGTGAGATTTCATTCATCTCTGACCAACCAAACTTTGGACTCTAAATTTCACCTCTGTATTTAAAAGCAGAAGACATCTTCTTTGGATGTAAGACTGAAGAAAATGTTAATGAAGAGACCACAAAGCCTTCTTCCCTCCATTTTCCACCACAATATTTAGTCTTTTTTTTCTTTGCTCTGGTTATCATGTTTGCTGTCTTTTGTTTATTTCTTTGTTTGTTTGTTTACCCTTTGAGGGTAAGCTTTCTACCTCCATTCATTTTAACTTAAATTTGAGGTCAGCTAAGAGTGAGCTCATTGTGAACCAAAGCTATCATGTGCTGACCTATTGACTGCCAGTCTAGAATTCAGTTTTCTTCTGTGGTAGATTCATTTAAAGAAACTATTTTAATCATGACTTCAATCTATTATTTTAATTATGATTAAGATAATTAATTTTAATTATAAATTTCATTTATCTTCTTTCCAAAGACAGTCTTAGTCTCATTCATCGGCATAAACATTAAACCAAATACACTGTTTGCGGTAGACTTAGAATTTCTTTTTTAGAAGCCTGAAAAATACAACACAAGAATTTGCTTAAATAAAGAAGAAACAAAGGAATTATGCAGAAGAAACATACATTGGGTCATGTTATTATTATATACTTTAGAAATACATTTATTATGACAGTAGCTGGTCTACACCCTTTGAAAGATATCTGGTTTCTTGCCCAAAGTTGCCAAGGATGATTATGTTAATAAGTGATTCCTACTAACAGTTTAGACATTATCTGGAAAGAAGATGTAGAAAGAAGGTGCACTTTTGTAATGGGATCTGAAAAAAGTAAGTCATGTTTTATACTCTCTCAGAGAAGTAAAGATGAAACCTTCTGGGGATCTATCTAGTGGCGCACCAGGAAAAGATTTTGTGTTGGCTTTTGTTCTCCTGTTAATGAATCACACTCCAGGGAAAATACATGAAAAAAGATTCAAATAAAGCACTGTTTGTGTGAGAACTCCCAACACACAGTTAGTATATGGAAAGGAATGTATATGTTCTCTAGTAGGTAGTCATTGCATCTTTAGTCATTGTTTGTGTCAAGCCTCTTAGCATGAAAGTTGAAATTCAGTTAAGATACAGTAAAGCTGTGGTTTAAAATTATTTTTATTAATTGAATAAAAAATTAAGTTTTGAGGTCTTCTTAGTTGCTGTAACTCACAAGTTATACTTCAGAAATTTATGCTTCAGAGTGTCACTGTTGCAAATGCTATGTGATTGATAAGTAGATAGCAAAAGTACAACTAAAATATCTCCGCTAAATGGAAAGCATTAGCATTTAAAAAGAAATTTAGTGTCAACAGTAAAAGTACGTAAGAATGTTGCATTTAAATGAAAATTAGTTTTCTATAAAATGAAAAAAAAAAAGAATTTTCTTCTCTCCCTTTCTGTCTTTCTTTTAAACAATTTAAAACTAGCCGAAATATTGTGGAATAAAATGCACAATTCTTTTCCTATCTGTGTTCTAGGAATAACAGTTAAGGTCTTCACTTTGTTTATTTATATGTTTTCCTAAGTCAACCTTTTGTTTAAAAAAAAAAAAAAAGATTACACATCTTTTTTTTTTTTTTTTCCTGATATGAATTGGATAGGCTACATGTTGCTTGGACTAAGCACAGATTGAGACGTACTCCAATTTATTTTGAAATGTTTATTTTTAGACATGTCAAAAGGAAAAAAAAAATTCCTTTAAAGAGAAGAGAAACCACAACAGATGAGCTTAATTTTTCAAACATACCCCATTGTCCTTCCCTACCTTTTGCGAGATGCAGGAAGCATCTGACGGGTTGTATCAATACCTGGTTCCTCACTGGCTACAGTTTTTCGGTTATGGTGGCAACAGAAAAACACAACACAGTTGTCCTTCTTTCTCTGGGTAGAAAGCTCAGCTGGCTGTTTCCAGCCAACTCCTCCAGTTCATTCTTGTCTTCTACATTGTTCTCAGCTACCACCTCCCTTATTGGCTGAAATATATAACTCTGCTTTTCTAAGGGGAGAAAAGATGTAGAAAGAGAAATGAAGGAGTGGATTACAGAAGGAGTGGATTACAGAGTAATGCTAGCAATCCTAGCATCAAGTTGCAAATTTGTTGCAGCTTTTTCTACTGATTAGTTGAATGTTAACAGGCCTGAAAATGGAATGATGCTTGGTCCCATATCAAATGAGAAATAAAATTCTGTAGAAAAAGAAAATATATTTTTTCTATTATTATAATATTTTGAAATGAAAAAATGTCTTCCTTCTGTTTTTATTCAGAAAAAAATAATCCCACAGTCCACATCCACAGTTTTAATTTACAAGCTGAGGGGAATACACAGACCTGAAATACAGCTTTTATTTAGTCAGTATATGATATTTTGTTATGCTCATGGAGAGCTGAAGGAAAAAGTTTCCATAACACAATCATATAATATTTCAACAGACATATAAAAAGTATGAGTGAGGGAATAATTTCATCTTCTTATATTCTTACTTTGTGACTAGCAGGAAAAGAAAATATTTTTCTTTATACAGAGAAAAAATGGTTGACTAGTTCTTAATTAAAAATGTATCATCTTGGGTGCTGCATCCAACCAGATATTCTTAACTTGGTATTTCATATGATGCCATCAAATATAGTCACAACTACAGATATATTAAAAAAAAACATAAAAGTGAGGCAGAAAATAAATTGAATATTAATGTCTTTGAACATATACAACAGGAGAATAGGAGGAATGAGTAGCAATGGAAGAGAAACAAATTCGCTTGAGAAATCCAGTGTATACTTATAACAAAGATTACAAAGACTGACCTTTGGAAAATGTTCCTAGGGAGCTAGAGGACTTTTCATTCTGTGAAATTTAAAAATTGATGTTGGTTGAAGATTAGTTTTCTTCTTAAGTACCACACCATGGTTATATCAGAAATTAGTATCACAGTGTAAGAAATAATAAACATCATTATTTTGTATGTTTTATGCATTAGATCAGAATACAGAGTATACTTCTACCTGATCTGGACTAAACATTTAGATAGCTGATGATTGTTTCACAAATATCTCCAATTCCAGTTTTTTTGAACTCCCTTTATAAGCTGTTCACTTAAATTTGAGTCATTCACGTTTTATATATGTCAGTACCCTGTAGCATCAAACATACAATAGTCTGAGTTTGGCCTTTTTTGGCAAGTTACTCTACTAGCATTCTTTTCATGAAGTAGATCTACATTTCAGTGTAAACTCAACCTGATAAATTTATCAGTCTTTGAATGCATAGCATGTTTGTCAAAAAGTTTTGTTGGCACAAGGATACTTGGTCCCAATGTGAGATTTTGCTTCTGTTGTTTTTTTTTTTTGTTAGTTTTTTTGTTTTATTTATTTTTTTTTTTTTCCATAAGAACTTTCCAGGGCTTTCACTAGTACACTGATAGAACTGCCACACATGAGATTGTAAGAAGAACAGCTAGAAGACTATTATCTTCCACCCCATATTTTGGAAACCAATCCATGGAGTAGCTATTGTTTTATCATTGTCTAAGATCCTTTTCCAGAATATCAGCTTTGATTCAGTTTTGTCTCTAAAGTAATAGAGAAGTCCAAGATGCCGACTTCAATTTTGCTTTTCAAAACACTGATCAAAACAAGAACAACTCAGATCCATTTACCTACACCAAGTTAATGGTCTTGGTTAATAGCTGGAAATATAAAAACAAACATAATCAAGTAGGAGGGCAAGAATTTCAAACAGAACTACTGGAGAATACTAATTGCAAAGAGAATTGTATATTGCAGGGATAAATAATAGTAATGTACAGGAAGAATGATAAAGGAAAATATCAATATAGAAATATTAGATCAGTTTTTAAGTTTGTGAAGAAAGAAAATGTACTTACTTGATGTCAGACAGTTTTTTTTTTTTTTTTTTCTTTTTGTGGGTGGAGGAAGTGGGGGACGTGAAGGGATGGAAAACAGCATGCCTTTAACATCATCTAAATTTAAAAGAATGCACCCAACTTTTGCTAATTTACTTGTTTAAGTATCTGTTGTCCTAGTAAGGCATTTTAGATTACTTATTAAACAAATCCTGCTCATCAGTAAGCAGGTAAAGAATTTCTTATAAGATCACAAGTATGAAGTTATTATCTCAAAATTACAAGGAAATATTTTACTTATTTGGATCTAGAACAGCAAGCTATAATTAGTACTGAATTCTTAAATCTCATGTAGCATCTTGTACATTGATGCTGCTGTTGTGCTGGTCGGGACTATTACATGTCAGTAACTGCAGTATTATCAGGTAAACCAGCCCCTTCTCAATGTAGTTAGAGCTGTGCTAACTCATTGTAGCTGGACTCTCTCTTCCCAGGCTTAAACTTAAAAGAATAACAATCTGTTGACAAAGAGAAAAAGGAAGAGGTATTACCCAACAACATACCAATAACTCCTCCTAAATACTGGAAAATGTAAGGAAATACATTTAAAGTGATGTGACAATATGCAATGGCAATTGTACTAATTGCAAATAGGAAGCAATATTGTTAATGCGTTCCTTTCAAGATCAGCAATGCCAAGTTTTCAGCTACTCTCTTTAATTATATCTCAGGTTAATATGGGCAGTACTCACATTTAACCAAGAGAAATAATAAAAGTAGACTATTATTTACTAGTAATTCCTAAGTATTAGGCCGAAAGTCTTCATTTATTTCAGCAGGAAAAAAAATGCACGTTTTTCATCACTTTTAGATTAAAATGTAGTTTGAATATATATTCAGTCTTGTATTTAAACTTCAGATATGTCTTTCTTTTTTTCATGGTTAGAAATATGCTGGGCTTTATAGTTTTGTATTTGTTTGCCTCAGGACCCGGCTAAAGATAAGGGATTCAAAAAGGTGAATGAAATATTTTTATTGTCATTGAATCTCTTAGATGCTTTAGTATTTGGTGAAAAGGATCTAGGAAGAAAATTTTTATACTACCACTCTAGTTAACACTTTTAAAAGCCTTGATTTTCCAATGTTTTCTGAGGAGAAACCTCATTAAAA
>VXAL01002345.1:159986-172099 GCA_013399475.1 Chauna torquata | reverse complement strand
TTTACCATGTAAACCCAATAGACAATGTTGTTGTTGCTGTGTTATATAAAATACTACAAATGAGTTGGCTTAGCTACTTCTTTCCATGTGCGGTAAAGTAGCTGTTGGAGTAGTCATAAAACAACAGAAAAATGAAAAGGAAAATATTCAATTAATTATGCCAGTAAGTCATAGTAAAGGATATTGCCCTACTATTCAAATAAATAAATGCAGAGAAAAGCATTTACTTAATGTAAATATACTTCATGTGAAATGCATACAGAAGCGTTGGGGTAGTAGCTTTCATAGTGTACTCACTGTAGTTTTGATTTCCTTGTGTAAGGTTTGTACAACTTTTTCAGACTTGCAGAAAAAAACTAATAGTTTTTGAAAGAGTCATAGTTCCTGTTGCTCACCAAGACTCAAGGAATTTTGTTTTATCAAAATGTTGTTAGACTTATTGTATTACCTCAGTAATTGAAACCTTTCTTAATATGAAGTGCATTTCCTTCTTTCGTTGAAAGATTTGATTTGGCTTACCATTAATCAACTGGTTGATGCTTTCAAGTATTTTTCTTTGTGTTCTGAAATGTAATTTAGTAAGTGACATCACCAAATATTAAATCTCTGTTCTTTGAGTATTTTTCAGTATTTCCATTATTAATTATATGCAAGAATTCAAAATACCACTGAAACATTACAATTACATACTGTTTGAATTTTCCTTTGCCACGGGCATGTCATTATTTTTCTACTTATAAATATCCAATGTGAACTTTTCAGTGACCTCTACAGCACCATGCAGAAGTGCGTAAAAATCATATATATTTTCCATTTCCTTGCATGAACCTCTTTTTTACACTTTTCTGCATTATTATGAAACCTTTGTGTTTGTTCTTTGTACTGCTGAGTAATATGGGTGTGGAAAGAAGTTTGTTGAGGTCCTACCTACCTTGTAAACTAACTGCAGATACTGTATATTATTAGTATCCACAGAATTTCTTCTTTTTCTGAGAAATACAACCCGTGAGTCAACTTCAATATCTCAGGTAATATAATATATTTTGAAAAAGTGAATGATCGTTATGTCTTTATGACAACTGTGGAAGAATTATTTTTAAATCAAACTTTGAGTCATCAGCATTTTGATTGGTTTCACAGCTTTGTGGTTAGGGGGATTCTGGCTATTTATAAACCTATCCCATTTTCTTCTCTGCCTTGTGGGGTATACCGGCAGGATGGCAGCCTTATCACCTTGCCACCTGACTCCTACTCTCTTCCCGTACACATTGGCTCTGAAATTGCATAACTTGGAATTTTTCTAAGGAACTGGAGGAGAGCATAGGGGAGGTGGTGAGCTGAGCCATATAGTCTCAAGTCATTTGGTGGAGGGAGGAGATGACCACCAAGATATGGAACTGGTGGGGACAGCAGGAGGACGAGGGACCAGTATCTGAGCTGCAGTATATTTCTGGTATCAGAAAGCAGAAGACCATGTGCCTTTCTTTTTCTGAGGGCCTGCCTATGTAAAGAATAGCAAGTAGCATTTGGCAGCCCATGGCACAGGTTCCTGTGTTATGCCTCTGAAAGCTTTTCTTTAATGATTTCCAGTAAGCATTGCGGTCCTCTGTAATGTTCATCTAATTGCTTCACAAACTTTGATGAGCAAATTTACAACATTTCTTTGCAAGGTTATGTTGTTATTTCTGTTTTATGTCTGGAGAGCAGACGTTAATTCCAGTGCCTGCTTAGTTTGAGGAGCCAAATTGAAATGACTCTGGCAACGTGCATCTGTTTCAGACAGCTCTGAACTGGGGACAGATGCAGGCAGCCCCATGAAGCTTGTTGCAATGAAAATCATGCCATGCATTCATATGTGTTTGTTTGTTTGGTTTGGTTTGCCTGTTTTTGGTTTTGTTTTTGTTTTCTGCTGGTGTTGTTGCTAGGATTTTTATTAAAACCTGTAGATTAAAAAAATAAAAAAGGAAAACCACTGCATTAAAGTGTTCAGGTTAGGAAGTCAGTTATTGGAGAGCTGAAATATCTTAGAACTGTGTGAATATATGCTGCAATACAGTATTTAAAGACCAAGAACCACATTCTGTTTTTCCTAGCTGTTGTGGTTTAGCCCCGGTAGGCACCTCAGTGCCACCCAGCTGCTCGCTCACCCTCCCCAGGTGGGATGGGGAGAGAATCAGAAAGGTAAAAGTGTGAGAACTCATGGGTTGAGATAAAGACAGTTTACTAGGGAAAGCAAAAGCAGCGTGCGCAAGCAAAGCAAAACAAGGAACTCTTTCGCTACTTCCCACAGGCAGGCAGGTGTTCAGCCACTGCCAGGAGAGCAGGGCTCATCACTCATAATGGTTTCTTGGGAAGACAAACGCCATCACTCCCAACGTCCCCCCCTTCCTCCTCCTTTCCCCCAGCTTTTATTGCTGAGCATGACGTCGTATGGTGTGGAATATCTCTTTGGTCAGGCTGGGTCACCTGCCCTGGCTGTGTCCCCTCCCCTCCCCTTGTGCACCCCCAGCCTCCTCGCTGGCAGGGCAGCACGAGAAGCAAAAAAAAAAAGTCCTTGGCTCTATGTAAACACTGCTCTGCAACAACCAAAAACATCGCCACTATTTTCATCAAAAATCCAAAACACAGCATTGTGTGAGCCTCTACGAAGAAAATTAACTCTGTCCCAGCCAAAACCATGACACTAGCATAACAGCTATATACATAACTGGATGGCTGATACTTAGAAAAAAAACCCTCAGTTTTCTCGATAGGAGGCTACAGCCTCACTTTGTTGCTGAAGCAGAAGCTTAGTAAGTAAGTGTGGGACAGGAAGAGAGAAGATGGTGTGATGATGAGCACATGCAGAGTATGTCTGTCATTCTGTGTTTGTTGTTCAGTGGAGATCATCAGGTGAGGACCTTTTGTTTTCTGCAACGAGATTCATGTCCTCTGGCAAAAAAACTGTAATTAAAGATTCCACCACAGGTCCTACAACAGTGCTAATTTCTGGACTTTCCAGTCATGTCAGCATCTAAATTTTCCACCTCTGTGCCTGTTGATTTGTTATTTTTTCAAGTAGGAATTTGTAATGCACTCTGATGGCATTAAATTAGCTGCTTTACGTGAAGTTCAGTAAAGCCTTCTGTATGAGGGAATAAATTTAGTTCGTATTACTTGAGCACATCTGGCAAGCTGTCAGCACCTATGGCTCTAAAATTCTGTGAACTTGATTAATATTAAGGAGAAAACTCAAATGCCAGCTGTTTTTCAGCTTGTTTGTATGGGATGAAGTTTATGTTTTACAGCAGAGTATATATCGTCAGCTCTGATCAGTCGTTTAATCTGTTATACCTTTGACAGGATAGGTTTGTGTTAGGTATTATAGTAAAAAGTTATATTTATATCCTCTTTCAGAATGGAATAAAGTCATCAATTTCTCTGTGAAATATTTTTTTTCTTTAATATGTCTAGACATGGTGCATTTGAAACAGAACTGCTTCTAATAACTGCTTAACATCTCACTGAGAATCTTTCTTGTACTTTTAAGTGTTTCACTGCGGAAAGTTGCCACACTGCTGTAGGGATGTCCATCCAGTCTTATATTTCACCAGTCCAACTATTAGAATTTGAACCTTTAGGTACTTACCAGAGGTAATCATTGAGTTTCATTTGAGCTCAAATCATTTAAAAATTCAGCATAGCTTTACAGACAGAACTCTTCCCAAGGATGCTATTGCCCTTAACGCTGCGGGACCAGAATGAGAACCTGGTCTGTAGGGTGTGTGCCAGGTCGCGTAACCACTGCGCTGAGGTCTGTGCGTGCTGTGATGTACTTGGACATTGGGAAAAGTCATGTTAGCTTTCTACTATGTTAGTAGTGACTCACTTCACATTTGTAAATCGGCATCTAAGTTGAATCTCTCAGTTTGTTTCATCAGGGATACATGTATCATATATTAAAACCATAGAAACTGTGTAAATTCAACTGAGAAGTAGAAATTTATGCCTTTATGAGTACACAAATGTATGTTTATAGTGTTTCTGTCTGTGCAAGCATGCAGCATGGAGAGACTTACCGTTAGCATTCTGAGAAGCCCAGAAGCTCTGAGCTTGTTAATTTATTTGCAGGTAATTTTATTAGGTGGACAGCCTCATTTATGTTACATGACCTTATTTATGTTAGTTTTTCTTTTGGTTTATGTATACTGGCTTGTGACATTTCCTTCCCTTCCCCAGGCTAAAGTGGGATTTGTATTCTTTGGGGCCTGCTCTTCCCAGAAACCAGCTGCAGACAGACTTGTCTCAGCCTAGTCCTTTATCAAATACAGTTTGACTGTAGTGGGGATTCAGCAAAGATAACAAAACCACAGGTTCAGGTCTGTTTAAGGATGCTTCAGGTTGCTCCTGGTTACATCAACCTATTAGTTTCAGTCCATTGGGATTGCTGGGATTATGGAAAATAACTGAAAATAATAATGAAACAATTGTTGACCGTTTAATGTATCTGCTTGATTCTCGGCCAGTGGAAAGCAAATTAGCTTTTGAAGTTATTTATGCAATGTTAAAAACTAACTTGCTGCAGAATGGCAGTGGAAGTATCTCCTTTGCATTTATTTTCTGTCATTTTCATCTGTTTTGTTCTTCCCAGCACTTTTTTTTTTTTTTAATATTTTAATGTGTTTTCTCATTTTATGGTCAAAGTCACAACAAAGGGAAATAATAAACTGATATCAAAGTATATGGAAATTGTGTTGTGGTATTTGCCTGTGTTACATATTTATAAAGAAGTGTTCCTGCAAACAATAAATATCGTATGTAACAGATGCTTTGTCCCCTGAAAAAGAGAATGTCAGTGGCAGCTTCTGACTGCTGTTAAAGCTATGTATAAGATCAAACAATGTATTCATCTCACACAAGGAATTTATGTTTTACTAGAGATCTATTCCAGTGATGTTAAGAGAAAGTGCAGACACCCATAACACACTCATAAAATACGTACTCTTTTGTCTTTCCTGAGGAGCACATAATAGATTATAAATGTTTCAACAGAAACAAATGGGTAAAAATACGATAGTCTTCATTGGTATTGAAATAGAATCCCATGCACTTCAGCACATGCCTCTATCAGACACAAAAGCATGGCCTAAAAAGCTTCTGATGATGAGGTGTCACTGATGAGTGAAAGGCAGTCCCAGCCAGTAAGCGGTGCTAAAGTGTTCAAGATCAACTTGTACTTTGTAGTTTCCAGAGAGTTTTACCTTGCAGGCTTTTCTCTATGGCATTTTATGTTTAGGAAACTATCGCTTTGCATTGCCATCTGTGGCTAATGCTTTTTTCTTTCTTTCTTTCTTTCTTTCTTTTTTCTTTTTTTTCTTTTTTAAGGGGCAGGCCTTCATTTGGCCACCTTAATTACATTGCTAGTCTGGAGAATTTTCCAGAGGATTTTTACCATTTCTGCCTTTCAGTGTTAGTTTTTAAAATTTATGGTTTCTTTCTCAAGATGAGTAATATTTATCTTTTCTGGTTGAAAAGATAAAATGTTATCAGCATGGAGTACTCCTGTGGTTAGGACTGAACAAGAAGTATTTCCTCTGACTTGTTTCAGCCAGCTCTGACTTGTCGGATCTTTGAATGATCCTTCTCCTGGTGATGCAACAGCTTGTCCAGACAGGGGAAAATCGTCGCAGGGAAAGTGCATAAATCCTGAGCTTCTGTTTGTCATTGTGCATCTGTTAACTTTGTATATCATGACGGATTGGTTCATGGTCTGCTTGCAAGTGACTCCGTGGTCAGCATTAACAGCAAAGGGCAAGACAGATAGTTTTGACGTGATTCCTTTACAGATGAATCCAAGAACGCTCCTCACTGGTGAAAATCAATGCCAGAGTTGTTCTAAGACCGAGTAAAGTTATTCCATATGCCAAATGAGAACAGTTAAAAGATTTTGGATAGTCAGTATCCCAGAAGTGCTGCATGGTTTAGCAAAATATATACAGGTGTGCATATACATGCATCTTCAAACTATTCTGCCTGATTGGGTTATGCAATTAATAGCAAGAAGGATGTATAAGAGCTTGTATTTTAGGATTAATCTATATGGTTTTCACTGAAACTTTCAAATGTATACATTTCGTAAATGGTCTACTCATTTAAAGGGTGACTTGAAATGTAGTAGTGCAATTTAGGGCTACAAATCCAACTTTGAGCTTCACTGAAAGAAGCTAGTTCATCTTGCTGTTTTCTGGCAATCATCTTTCCTGGAATGTGTATTTTTCTGTGATTTATACAACATGTCATGATGTAAGGCAGCCAACATATAGCACAGTGTTTCAAAAATCTTTTATGTAATATCCAAGATTTTCTATATCTTATCCTTTCTGAAAGGCTAGAAACTTTTTTTCCAAATATAGTCAACATTCAATAGTTGCATTCTTTTTTTTTTTTTTTTAATTGAATTACAGTTTCTTTAACACTATCAGAATTTCTGCCTATTGGATTATACTTGGACATCTACAGTAGAAAGACAAAGTTGCTCTGAAAAAAAGGTACTGTTAAAGTGCCCAATAATTCATACTGTCTCAGATAGGTGGCTCTGCCTCATGAACTTCTAGAGACTACCAGCTGCTGATTTCCTAGATAGAAATCAAGGTCCTCAGATTCTTCTAGTTAAAGCTGCTGATGAGCCAGTGATGGATAGTGTTTCAGCTCCATGAGACTGTATGGACTTATTAAAAAAGCAGGGATCTATTAAAAAAAAGAGTGCATACAAACCTTCATTCTAGCATATGCAAATCAGAGTGTACCAAACTTTTTCTGGTTACCTTCAGTATGGACAACAAATCTGTAGAAGACCATAATTATTTTGAAATTGGATGATTATCTCAACTGGATAATACACGTTTGCTTTTCTGTCTGCCCCAGTCAGTGTAAGCAGTTTCTAGGGCTTCTATTAACAAAAGAAAAGTGTTGTGCTGTCATCTTTGAAAGATGTTAATAATACTTTAATAACCCCAAACAATTAATGGACCATTCACAAATTGAATTTATGGAATCAAGGACTCATTGCATTTGTACAAGTACATTAAATAATGAATGTAAAGTGGCAGATGATGCTTGGAGCAAAATCTAGGTCTGTATCATGAGTAGATAATAATATTAAGTTATTA
This sequence comes from Chauna torquata, assembly GCA_013399475.1. Classification (NCBI taxonomy): domain Eukaryota; kingdom Metazoa; phylum Chordata; class Aves; order Anseriformes; family Anhimidae; genus Chauna; species Chauna torquata. The sequence continues at coordinate 164,951 of VXAL01002345.1, read as the reverse complement.
ATTAGGAAGTCCTAGAAAAATGGTACATAGTAATGCAGACTGCATCTGTATGTCACATTCATGGTGTCTGTCAGCTGAACTTAACTGAATTTTGTATATTTTTTATTTCTTTCATCATCTCACCCCCTTGTTCTGTTCCACCAGTCTCCTTTCATATTTTAATTTTTGTTTTCTTCTTTTCAAGATTCCCTGCCACAGTTAGGTTCCACAGTTATAGAAGGCAGTATAATTTTATAATTCATACTATCTTTGTACTTGGTAGCCTGTCTTTGTATTTAAATAACTGAATATTTATATTTAAATATGGTTCAGGCAGGTCGCTTTCTCATACATTTAATGATACGCTTTGGAAAGAGCACGTTTGAATGTTAATGTTCGGGAGTTGTATAGATACTGGCAGTGAGGGTCCATAGGCTTTACCCGAGGAGAGGATGATGCTTCTCGTGCGTTTGGTGCTCAGACACCACACAGGTTCTTTTGCACGGGATCTACATTTGGGCAGCAGTAACCAGGTACACAGAGCACTTTAGGTACATAACGCCGCTCCCTGATATACCATGCTTTCTGGTGAATCCATGAGACCCCAGCGAACTCTTTCATCTGGAAGTGGTTTGAAACATCTCCCTATAAATTAAGCAGGATCCCTTTTTTCCCTTTTCCCTTTTTTTTTTTTTTTTTTTTTTACTCTGTAAAGACAGTGCAGTCTGGGTTGTTTTTGCTGCACCATTTCTCTTAAAACGGACTGCTCCAAATGCTCTGATCCTGTGCAGCCAAGCATAAATATTTTGCAAATAGCGCTGGCCTGCACGCTGAGTGAGAAGGCAGAGGTCCTCCTGTATAATCCGATTTCAATCAACTCACTCTAATCACTACTGATAGTTGCAAAATTTAGCCTGGATCCGCTCTGGTAATCTAGATTGACAGGAGGTAAAAGTAAAGGGACAGAAGGGCAGAGGAACAAAGAGAAACGAGCAGGGAGGGTGATTTTCTGCTTTTGCATGCACTCCTGGGACGCCTGGCTGGGCGCACGCATCGCTGTGGCGGAGGTGCTGGGACAACAGGTGCCTGCGCGGGGCAGCAGCCCTCCTCCTGCACCCGGGTACCATGCTGTGTATTGACACAGATCCTGACTCGTTTTGTTACTTGGAAGATCATGGGATTGTGAAATATTGAGGCACAGCAGCAGTTAAACGGTGCTGGTGGGCTCTTCAACATCCTCTGAACATGCGTTACTCCCAGTGTTGGGCTTAGTTCTCCAAGCTCTGGCCCCGGAGCTTTTGGAAAGCTCGGTGAGTAGCCAGTACTGTGTTTTCCTGGTGCGAGAGTGAAGTGTCTGTGAGACTCAGTCCTTTCAAATTTCAGTTTTAACTTTTTCCAAGAGGGGAGCCAACGTGGGGTTTCATGGATATACAGAAATTTAGCTGGCTTCTGCTGAAGACATACATTTCGCAAAGATTTGCCTCTGTTTGACTGGATTGTAGTTCAGGAAGAAAAAAATGACTTTTTTTATTGTTACCTGACCATATGCTCAGTGTGCCTGTGCCGTCCAGGCTCAGGGACTCCGTACACAGGGGTACAGAGGCACCGGGACTACCCCTCCATCTGACTTTCCATGCTGGTGGGGCTGCTGTTGGTCATCTCAGCCTTGCATGTTGCCATGCTAAAAACACCCAAGGCTAAAAATGTGTCCTGGGTAAGTACAGGAAGATGAACACCGTTTCTCTAAATACATGTATTTTTATATATATTTGTAGAAAAGTCTCTGTCTCCCTCTCTCTCTCTCCCCCCCTCAGTCTAAACGTAGACTCTGTATGGTAGATTAAAAAGTGATGAGTGATTATATATCATAATTATTTCAGTTATTTCTAAGAATTAAGACTAACAAAAATATATAAATTGGAATACTGATATTTTGGAGGAATTATATTTGGAAAATTTTAAAATGGTAGGCTTTCAGCTTCCTTGCTTTTGATGTATAATTTTCATCTGTGCTAGTAAAGGGTTTGTGCTACTTTTAAATCAACTGCAAAACCAGTGTGGGTTTCAGGATACAAGATCAAGGCCTGAGAGGAAGGTGTAAAGGTTTTTTTTTTTTTTTTTTTTTGAGGGATTAATTATTTTAGTTATGTTTTAATTTCTATTTTTGTATATTTCAGTGGTTTGTGGCTGTAGACATTCTCATATGTAATACGATATAGATCTTTAAATGCTACTGAAAAAGCCCTAGGAGTTGTTTCCAAATGATCAATGTGTCGTAATAAGTAGTAATATACAGTGGTAAAGGAGACTGCGTTCACTATATTTTTTTTGTTGATTTTCTTCATCTTTACCAAGAAAATACATTGCTGTTTCGTCCTTGTGTGTTATTTCTGTGTCAGATACCAGGAATCCCTGTTGGGGAATAAAGTAACCCATGAAATATAATTCCAGAGTAAGTAACAGTGACCTTTCCTAACCCCCATCGCATACGATTATATAATGCTGCCAGGGCACAGCCTGCTGGACCCAACCAGCAGAATATCAAACTGCGGCTCCACACAGAAACCTGGACATGTTGACAGCTGCTCAGTAGATGGCCTTAGGGCTTCTCCAGTGGGTTCACCAAGTCTCAAATCTTGCCTCAGTAGTGTTGCCCATAACTATATTACCTTGTCCAGAGTGTAGGTGTTATTCAGAAATAAAAGGACATAACTGCCTGGTACGATGTTGCAGGTACCTTCCTTTCCCTGCAGCTGTTCAGTGATTAAAATCTATGATAATGTGTTAACTCTCAGATGACTTAGAAATTTATGTGTCCCAATGAAGCAGGCTACAGACGTATGTAATCATAGTTGATAGACGTTTGTATTCCACAACTTAAGTACTGGGGCGTAGACTGCTGACGTGCATGGTGTGTCCTCCCGGAGGGAGAGAGCGCCCATCTTTACAGCTGTGATTGTTGCCAGGTTTAGGTATTTAAAATACTATTTCTGCTGGCTGTGTTTAAGGTCACCAAAGTACTTAGTCTTACCTGGTGTTTTGCACTGTGGAGTAATCACAAAGAATAAAATAAATAAGAACTTGCTGCCCTTTGATACTTTCATTACTGATTTGCATACAAGAGGAAATAAATGTATTGTGTAGTGAAAGCAGTAAATTTTGGTGCTCGGTTCAATTGAACAACTGATACAGAGTGTTTGTTATCTATGACAGCATATTCCTGTATTGTAAACATTAATAGCCGTTAGTTGTTTCACTAAAACCTTAGGCATGCATGTGAAATTGAACTACAAACTGATTTGAAAAATCTAGTGTAAAAATGGCTGGAATGACTTACATGGCTAGAACTGAGTGCTGTATGAAGAAATATATTCAGCATCCACACCTCTGCAGCTTTGGGGATTACTTCTACTTTATGTAACATTTTTCTCCTTCAGAAATAAGTAAAACTGCAAAAGTTTTTGAGGATTTCTGACTTAATATGAATTAAGTGTATTCTAGTAGTAATTTGTGATTATGACTGGATATTTGAGACGAAAGCAGAAGGAAGAAATTCACAGCTTTATAGAAAGATGAAGTTGTTTTATGTAACTCTGTTGCATTCACCTCTTTCTCTGTCCACATTCCCTTCTGTTTTCTTGATTCTTTTTGTTGTTGTTGTTGTTTTAAATTCCTTCATCCACCTTTGGAAATAAAACTTACTCATTGCTAAGAAATAGTAAGTATAAAGATAATGTTGTGACTAGTATTTAAATGAGAATAAGTTTAGCATAGACATTACAATGAGGATGTTTAAAATAATGAGAATTTTTCAGAACATAATGGTGATTATTTTTTTAGTGCTCTAATGTATTGAAAACCTGAGATGCCCTACAGCGAGGTGCAAAGCCACCTTACAGAATCAGATATGTGGTCAAAGTATCTCTGGGTTTAAATCCCAACCATCGGAGATTATCTTCAACTTCCTGAAAATCTGGAATTTGACTCTGGAAGTTTTACCTGTCTGGTGATTTCATCTTGACTTTTGTGCATATTCAGTGGAAATATGAGGGCTCAAGGCTGAATCATGAGTGTAAGAAAAATTTTTGGACATAGTCCAGCAAAGCACTTCAACATCTGATGAAATTTCAGCATATTTCCCACCTGCTTAAAACTTCAGCCTATGGTCAAGGGCTTTTCCAAATCAGGGTGTTTAGTAAATTTTTGTAATTCTGTAATTGAAGTTGGCATTTGATCCCTGTGTCTTTAGAACACACGTTTTTAAGGACAGAAACCATGTTGTGCTTCTGTATCATTGTATGAATGGCTGCTACCTGCACAAGTCATATTTCCCCTTTACAGCTTCAGACTGCCTACCTGGGTGCCTTCCCTTGGGAAATCAGAACAAAACAAAACAAAACAGAACTTTCTGCAGTGTTTAAAAACTAGGAGGTTTCTGGGACCTTTGCCAAAATTTAGCACCAATGTGTCAGACAGACCCCAGACTGATGTAAGGACCACCACCTCAGAAATCTGAGAAGTGAATGTCTCATGGCTTTCAAGAGCTGAGGAACTGACAACTTCTTAGTGGTTTGTTTCTGCCCCAGAAGCCTTTCAGGTATAATTAGATAGATCCACATGATTTTAGTAAGGCTGTGCAGCCTTTCAGATATTTGTTAGATCCGCATGATTTCAGTAAGTCTGTGGGGTTTCCTGATGTATGAATTACAGCCTTGGTTTCATGCATGTGGTCTTGAGGAAAGCTTTGGTCACTGCTGCACATGATGTGTGACTTTCTTTAAAGTTCATTAGATGGCTGTGGTGGAGCTCTGGTGACTTCAGTTTTGAATTATATACAGGATATTTTCACTTCTCTCTCTAAAGGCTGTTGGTACTACCACATGTGAATGCTTTTGAAAGTTATTGGGAAGAACTGAGACTGCATGGACAAGATGACTGTAAAATCTGTTTGTCATCTGCTGCCTTTTTTTTTTTTTGATTACTATT
>VXAL01002345.1:115845-159943 GCA_013399475.1 Chauna torquata | reverse complement strand
ATTATTAGATTTGTAAAACACATCCATTTAATTATACCTAATGAGATCATTTTGTTGAACTGTTTCTTATCGACATGAATTTCATTTTACTGGCCAGTGTAAGCATTTTTATTTGTTACTTTACCTCCGTATAAGCAGTCCTGTCCTCAAGCTCTATGACAGCTGTAGGTACAACCTACACCTGTGAAAAAGACACTGGGTTACAATCTTGGGACAAAATAAAATGCAGCTACGGGACACGGTGGATTTTTTTAAACAGTGTTTTTGACCTGAGCAACAGATGATGGTGAGAACTAAGTTTAAAGGAACTTTTAATTTTGAAGTACCACAAGGTCTTCAAAATAATGTTCTGTGCTTGTTAATGATAGATTTCTTTGCTGTATTTCCTCTAAAATGTTTGGCCAGTCTAGTATGTTACAAAGAGTAAACACCTTTCAGTATTCTATGACAGACACTTAATTTTGTACCTGATGTCATTTTCACGGGTAGCATGATTTTATAGAGTTCCGGATACAGGCTTTTTTTCCCCGTCCAACATCCTTTGGCCTTTAGAGCCATACAAGCCCTGCTGGAGGACTGCAGGCCTTGACTCAGTGCCAAGCCAACCTACTGAGCAGAAAGGTCATTGAGCCATAGAAACTCAAAAATAAATTCCAGTTCTTTAGCTGAAAGCTGTGGAGCCTCCTTCCATGCTTTGCTGTCAGTAGTTGTAGATTGTGGTATCCACTGCAAAAAAAGAAGAGTCTGTGTGCCACTTTGGTAGAGTAACCCTTCCTCCCCGGAAGATGGGTTTGGGTGGGTATATTTGTTATTATACCATAAGTAAGATGCTTGAGAGTGCATACGTGGTACGTTTCTGCTTTTATTAATATTTAAATTGAGTTTTCATTGTTGGTATTTAAGAGAGAAATCTTCTCGACTGCAAATTATCCATTATCTCTGTCCTCTTATTAGCACTCTTTGTCACACACTTAGTACCACTCAAATTCAAAGGACTGGAATTTACAGAGAAGGAAGACTGACTTTTATGTAATTAACTGAATTACAATTCCTGATGAATTCCCTGAGCTAATAAAAGGGAGTGATACTTCTACCTCACTTTATTACATAAGAAGTTATATGATGGTGTACGTAGGCTTACAGTGGTACAGAAAGTGAGGAATTAAAGAAAAAAGATAGGATATAAATAATGAAACGTGCTTGTTCCAGCTCAGAATGTTTCAAAAGTGGATGGGACATCTGTAGAAATTGTAAAGAATACAAAATTCAGTTATATTGATTCAGAAACTCTTGAAATATGGAGTGTCTTGAAAAAATGTAGGATTAAGTTGTCAAAGAAGAAAGAAGATAAAATTGTAAGGGAGAAAATGGAGATAAAAACAAACTAGACCTTTGAGTATTAAGAAATATGATAGTATTAGAAAGGGAGTATTAAACAAACGTGGAAGAATAGGGACTACAGTAAGAGTTTTATTTTTGTGTCTGCATTTTGGGTCAGATTGAAAATAGAAAGTTAAATGAGTCATTTGAAGAATAGACAGTGGAAAAAAATGTGAAAATAATTGAAAAATTATCTGAGCACAGGTTTACTCTGAAACATGGAGGATAACGAGAGTACAAATTTGCTGTACTCCTTCTAACAGAGAGGACAAACGATTCCCTCAGATGAGTTCTTTTTGCTTGAGGATCTCAAGGTACACAGAGAGAAGCTTGGAGAGAAGCACTCACTATTTACGGGCATGCTGTTATTCTGGATGGATTAGTATCGATCTTGTGAGGAGAATGCTTGTAACTATGAAAGTGGGTGAAATCAGGAAATATTAAAGATGGAAATACAATGTGGACCAATAATAAGGCTGTTGCTCATTTCAAGGGGTTATTTTAAGATGTTACTGAAAGAGGCTAGGCAAGGGTCTGATGGAAGGTCTGAGTTAGAGGACTGCTGAATGCAGCAATATCTCTATGGGCTTGAATATCTATCTGGGCAATAGTCTATGGCACAAGAGGCAATGGATTACTCAGCTCTGACTTGCACAGAGACTTCATCCTCTGAGAAATCGTGGCTCTTGGCATTTGCAGATTGACATAACTCTGACAGCTGTAGATATTTTTGGCTGAAATACACAGTTATTGGCAAAACAAACAAAGAAACAAAAAATCAATAACAAAACCAACCAAACAAACAAAAAATATTCTTATATTTGTTACATTGCTTATAAAGAGGTGTTTCTTTCCAGGAAATCAATAAGCTGCTGTTTTGGTTCTGTCTTGGTCTGGCCTAGTGTGCACTGATGTGATACTAAATCTGTCAAATAACCATGGACTAAAATGACATTGTCATTTCCTTTTGTTTCAGTTGTTATCAAGTCCTTCGTATTTGTTGGAGACAACTCTTAGTGTTCCTGCAAGACAGAGCAAGCTTCCTCGGTGAAGTTCTGATTAGGACTTTGGCTCTGGCTGCTGGCAGTCCGGGTTTTTCTGTTAATAGGGGCAGGCCAGGGTTGTCTCCATCCTTCAAACACAAACCTGTGGGAAAGCTACTGTGGCCACTACATTGCCTCCCTTTGATTGCACAGGACTCGATGTGGTACAGAAAGTTTGGGAGATTTGAAGCACTAGGAAACAAAAGGCAAAAAGCTTACTTCCATATTACTCCCTTATCTGTTTTTTCTTACACTGTTTTTTCAGTATAATTGTCACTGATTTTGGTTGGAATTACACGCTTAATCCGGTTAGCAGGGAGGTTGTCAGTGCATGCAGAACTTCAAGTGGTCTTCTGTAAGCTGGAGGACTTGCTTCCCTGGAAATTTCTGAAAGTTTTGCCTTGGATCAGGGGAGCCAGGATTCTGCCCACATCCTCACAGCTGCTGGGCTGTGCCAGCAAAGAGAATCGTGAGAATTGGTGCTATGAGCAGGACCAGTCTGTGTGTTTGAGGATGCTGTTTGGGCTCAGTGTGCTAGCAGCGGGAGTCTGGGCTGGTGTGGGGGATACACTCCTGCTGATAAAATGCCTAAATAAGATGGATTACTTGATCTGTAAAATTAATCAATCGTGTTTTAAAAATAAATTATACAAATGATATAGTCCAAAATTGAATCTACCTTTAATTTTAACTCTTCATCTTTATGTAGCCTGTGCTGAGTTCATAACTACCAGGCAGCAATTTTAAACAGGCTGGAGGACAATTTAGGGTAAAGGTACAAAGCTGTTGTTGACTGCCAGTAATGAGAAGTAACTTTTTCTTAATACCATGTAATAGGAAATATATAACATATATCACAGAATGTAATTGCTCTTTCTAATCTCTACAGACTTTTGTAATCACACAAATACAGTGGGGAAAGTCAGAGGAATGTGTTTTTCCCTTATAAGATGTAAAATTTGGTTTCTTTTCCAGTGTCAAGGGTTAATAAAAAGGTAGAAGAAGTTACCAGTTGACCCAGTCACAACTGATTTGAGTTGCCCTAAACTGTCTTGACTGAGAGAAATTTTATTCTATAAGTTTATTCTGGGATAGAGGAGAGCATAGGAAAAAATACACACCTGACTTTGAAGGTAATGTTGTCTGAGATGAAATAAAAAGCGAAATCACAGAAGCGTCTGTGGATAAAAGGAAATTATGCTTTTTTTTTTAACAGTAGTATTTGTATTGGCCTTTGACATTAAAATCTGGATAGAGGAATGCCAGGTATATATTCCAGTGGATTAGTTATTTCAGTTGTCACTTCTCTTTTTCTTTTCTTTGCAACTACTAAAATCAGAGAAGCTTGCAATATACATTTGCAATGTAATTTTCCTGTATCTGAATTGCAAGGAATAAGGCTGACTGAGGTCTGCCTGTTACTTAAATTTATGACAAATTGCCAGATACATCTTGCATTTCTGGAGGCATAAGTGGGCCCAGAGTGTTTAAAGTTTAAATGGTTTATTTTTCCACTGATGCATGACAAATTTAAACATGTAACTGCATAAGCATTTATGAGTTCTTCAGTCATATCATCAGTACATTAATGGGAGAATTATTCCTGAAAGTATGGTAGCCAAGGGAAACAGAAAGGGAGAGAGGAGAGCAGCTACTGGGTATTTAGGGTTGAGAACATACTGCGATACTAGGAAGACTCTATAAATATTAAAAAACATGGGGAAGTTTTACCCTTTCATGTTTGGTTAATGTTATAGATGATATAGAGCTGTTATGTTGCCTTAGACTAGCCCTGAATGTTACAACCCTGGATGGGTCATAAAGTTTTCTGTTTGCATTCATCTTGTTCCCTTTTTGAAATCTTTGTGCTGGTCATGATTGCTAAACTTCAGCTGGAATCCTGCCTGAATATAAATTTTGTAATGTCCTGAAGTTATTTTATACCATCAAGTTATATTCCCTTTCAAATAATGTGTGATGCCATACAAAAATCATGCATACAATAAGAAAGGCTCATGAGAAATATTCAAGAAATGTGTCCATACTTTAGTCATGATGTTTTGGATACAGTTGGTTAGAATTTCATGGAAATTTAGTAATTATATTCTCAGGCTTTTCTGTATCTGTTTATTTCTTGCTGTTTATAGTAGTTCATAAGAGGATATTTATAGCTAACTGCTAACTATTTTATACTGAATTCGTAAGGGCTGTCAGTTCCATTGAAAGCCTTCCTAAGTCCCATTTTCATTAGGTAGGCTGTTCTTGAAGAAAACTAAGGACAGTATTTCCCATGTGGAAATTATTTTTGAGTATTTAGACCCAATCTGAATGTCTGACTGTGCAGACAAGTAAACCAAGGAAAGCATGCATTTATGTTATTTATTATGGTAGAAAGAACTGTGATAAAAATTGCCATGATGAAAAAAAATAGCAGTTACCATAGCTTCTCTGAGTGATCAGAGGAATACACTTACACAGATACTACGAGATGTTTATTTGTTGCTTCTTAAGGTGTGGTTGGTAAGACAGCTTCTATAGTGGAGTGAAAACTGTATCATTGCTTTTTAACACAGAATATAACAGTTGAGTGCTAGACTAGGTAAATCTGGGCAATGGTGTACGAAGGTACGTCACACAGAGAAAACATAACGTACAAATAATGTGCAAAAAGTTACCTATGTGGAAGCATGTGCTCCATTCACGTGATGCCCTCTGGCAAGGTGGGTCTATTTCTTTACCATTATACAGCTCCTAGATGTTTACAATCACAAGTGAAAACATCTTGGAAATGAGAGGAGAGATTCAAAATACATTAGCAATTCAAAATAATTTGCCCTGAAAAAAGCAAACACAAGAATACAAAACAAAACAAAAAAAACAGCAGAGAAGTGAATACAGCTATAAAAGCTTTAGAGTTCAAGAATTCAAAAATCCAGACCTTTGCTTGAAGTCTATCGGCATGCCTTCTCTGCAGAGGCTTAAGGAGTTGCCTTTCTGTCTGACTTCCCGCTGTCTCTGCCTCCTGATTTCCTTACCTTCACATTGGCTTTGGTTAAATAAGTATCTGGCTTACTATAATGGATTCTATATAGCATATTGAATTTTCACCCTATTTCCATGGCAAATGCTGTTTTCTCATTTCAGCATGTCCTTGGCCACTCTTCAGGGCAAATCCCTCTCCTTTAGGCCTCTGCTATGTTATAGAGTTCTTGAATGCAAAATATTCATAGTCAAATGTGTGAGAATTCATTAAGTAAATTTAATTTCATAAACTTCAAAAGGCACTTTGATAGTTACTGTAATATATTGTTATCGTTAGATTTTTTATAAAATAATACTCAGGAGGTGCTTTGAAAGAAACACATCAATCTTTAAATATTCAGCATTTCAAACCAATACTATATTCTTCAGGTCTGAATTATTTTATTGCAGGGCTCATCTGTGTGCAGTACATACAGATTTTCCTGTCTTAGTTTTATATTCCACTGGAAGACTTGCTTCCAATTTGAAACCTACCCTGTGGCAAAGAGTGAATTGCACTTCTTTTTTTCGATACAATTTCCCTTGAGCTTTCTAGTCATTTTGAGGTTTTGCTGTTCGATTTCCCTCTATATCTACCCTGTGTTGAATAAAAAATCCATATATGCTGTAGGAGAAAATGACTTGATCAAAAGAGAAGGCCATGAAATACATAATGTGTAAGTCTAGTGCACTAAGTGCTGTTATAGTGAATATTATTTTAAAATAATATTGAATACTTTTTGAAATAAGAGTAGTAAACATTTTAGGAGAGATGTATTTAAAGAATGTGAGCTCTCTAAGAAGAGAGGATGCTGTTCCAAAAAAAAAAAGGAGTGTAGCTATGTTGGGTCCTTTGAGTGCACTAATATGCAAGACGTTATTTTACAGATTCTTTTCATTGCTGTACTCCTCAATGTGGTTTCCTGTTGTTAAACTATAAGTAACAAAAGTCCTGGCTTACTCTTTCTTTGGCTAACAAAGACTGTTAGTGAGTAAGGGACATTCAGTTGTCCTTGGAGTTAAAATTCCTCCCTAAAGCTGCATGAACGTCTAAAGACATCAGGAAAAACAGTATGAAATCCCAGAAGCACAAAGGGAACAGAGAAACTGCGCTAATGTTATCTCAGCTGTTGATATCTACCTCTCTGTTTATTTCTCACTAGGAGGTATGGGTCAGATATGATATCTTATGACAAGCTGCTTTCTCTTCATAAAGCATCATCTCAGTCCAGTCCTAGGGCTTTTCCTGCTTGTTTGTGAAAACGTGATGTTAGTGGAACGCCTTAGCATAACTACGGCCTCTTTTGGTCATCAAATACTGGAGCACCAGCTAAACACACTTTGCTTTTATTCAGACAGATGAACATGCAGGAGACTCCTCAGAGGACAACCTCCAGTTTTAAGGACTTGTGGCTTCTCCATAATGCCCCGATTGGCAGACTCGGTGGTTGGTCATGTGTCATGACTTGCTTCTCTCAAACCAGACAACTAATTTTTTTGGTGTGTGGTTGACCACTTAAGACAGAGTGCGCTTTCTTCCCACTTTTGCCATAGTTTCTATTGTAAGCAATTTTAAAAAAAATAATTATTATTTATTCTGTTTCTAAACACTTGCAAAACAGGAATGCATGAATACTCGGAGTTCGTAAGTGGATGTTATACTAGACCTGGAAGACATTAATACATGGGGATATTCTTTGGAGTCATTAACCATTGATAGAAAATAACAGCTAATGAGGCAAAACATAACTAGAGAATGGACGTTAATTTCCTTTTAAAATAACACATTTTGGAGCAGCTTTTTCTAGAGGAGGAAAGAAGCTGGCTGGCTCGCCAGCAAAAGCAGCTTTGCAAGTCAACTACTTCTATAAAAACTGATAAATTGTGTTCTCCTGTGCAAACGAAATAAAACTTCTAATTTCAAATACATTTTCAACCATTAAGAAGTATTAATGTAATAAGTCTATAAATAGTTCCACTGAGGTAGTTTTCATTTTAAGATTGCTGTCAAATTCTTACTTTTTTTTTTTTTTGTAAAATATTTGTCAATATCCCAGAGACTTGTGTGAAGAGATCTTTCCCATTGTAAATAGAAATGAAACAAGCTGCATGCCAGCTATTTCAGTGCTGACAATTTGGCTCTTGCAAGGTCACTTTCAAAAGCTCATAAACTTAATTAAGTTCTCTTGTGAACTTTGAAATGCAGAGTAAGTTGAAAAGTGTTTGATTGCCAGAAATTTTGAACTGTTCCCAGTGCTGCAGCCAACGAAACTATGGGAGAGGGAACAGGGCAGAACACGGCTGTGCTCCTTAATTCCTGGCAAAATGACACAGAGATAGAGCAAAATCTCTTAAGTGACTTTCCAACTTTCTTCTGAACAAACTGTACTCTCAAGTAGCATTTTGAATGCCATCAGCTCTGTCACATTTTTGGTGTTGTCATATAAGGGTAAGAAATTATCTCAAAATATTTATTTAAAGTCAGTAAATTTATTCTGATTTAACCTCTGTGTGCTTTATAACAGTGTGAGGAAAATACTGGATATCATGTGATTATACTGTATTTCTGATGAATAAAATAACATTGTTCACACAACTTCCTTCTACACTGTCATCAGAATAGGCATGCAGGTATGCATCTTTTCACCTGCACAGGGCAGTGGGCTGCTGTGGACAAGTTCATTACTGGGACTATTTTTTTCCATCAGATTTGCAGTCAGTCACCTCATTACACCATTGGGCTGGCATCCTTTATAAGCAAATCCCCCAAATGTCCCACCTTTCAAAAACCAACGGGAAATTTATTTCAGATCAGCATATCCAGTGATCCAGTACCAGGCCCCAGGGTCACGGCCCCAGGACTGGGACTGGGTGGTGTGGCTGGGGAGTGCCAAGCTGCAGGGGCTGGAAGGAAACCTAAGGCTCCAGCTGGAACATTACATTTAGCTGCTGTGCATCCATGGAGTGAGGCTGGTGTGACAAGGGAAGACATTTATCTGTCTGAAGCAAAGCCAGTGACAGCCCTCCCCTAATTAGCTTTATTCCCCATAGGTCCCAATTTTGGTATGTCTGACAGTGTCGCCCAGGTTATCTTGACCTTGTATCCCGTTGTTGATATGGTTACCTGCACCAGGTTATGTGCATGAGCAGTACGGAGGTCACAGAGCAGGGTTCACGATGGGTAAATGAGGCAGTGGTACCTCTGTAAGTCTTGCTGCTAGTGGGAGAGGAGCATGCTAAGTGATCAGGTCCAGGTAAGCATGTGAGTTTTAATTTGGACTATTTCTGTGAGTGATTTGAGCACTCATTAAGAAATAGCTGCTACTTTTTTGAGCTGTAATCAAAATTATTCTTTAGGATCAGATTATTTTCTTCTTTAAAGAAGCCCAGAAATTCAGACCTGCATGTTAAAACAGCATCTTTTTCAGCTGATGAGCAGTTGCGCAGCTTCTGTGTGTGTGCATGACTGCATCAGAGGAGGGAAGACAAGGAGAGGTGTCTTTTAAATTGCAGCCTTTACTGTAAATTTCCTTTAATGTGTTGGTAAATTTGAAAGAGATTACTTTAAGAGACTTGTTGTAGGTGACTTCTTCCAAGGAACAAAGCATCTGGTGTGTTCTTAAGTACCTCCTCTGAAACTGTGTTTGTAACTAAGATAAATCATACAAAGGTGCACATTGCCCCCTTAAAAAAAAATAAATCACTGAGGTTGAAATCTAGAAACCAATTGGTCTAAACTACTGGAGTCATTTCTGTATTTTTAGGAGCTGAGCAGTGTTAGACTCGTTCATGATAATGAATTAAGGACTTTTTTTTTCATTTGCAGCCAATGCTTTTAACTATTCCCTTGTATCTTTTTCCGTAGGTTTATTGTTGCTAAGGGGAATTCTTTGAATCCTCTGAGAAATGTGGTATGTTCCCACACTAATGGAAACTACTGTATTCTTGTAGTATACAGTTTTCAAGGAACTCCTCATGCTGTGAGTTACATCATGAGTCATGAACGCATTGGCTCTGGGAACGGGTGTTCTCCTAGTGACGGTGTAAACTCTCTGGTGTAAATATTGCATTTTTTAAGGAAAAGGAATGAAAAAGCTCTTCAGCAGCAACCCATGCATTCCAGGGTAGTTAACTGTAATGCTAGATGGTGGGCTTTGAATTCAGTCTCTTCCTGAAGTGCTAGTAGCTGACTTATTCTTGATCTGTTGTAGTACTATCTTACCAGTGGGCTTTAGCAATGTGATTTTATAGCTGTGCAGCTGTTGTGCAGTTATAGTAGCGGTTATATAGTCACCACATTTTATGGTATTACATTTCTAAAACTGCATAGAAAATTGAGCTGTTGAAGATTCGGGGCCAAATCTCAATAGAGTATGGAAAAGGAGGGCAGTCAACTTAGTACAGATAGTTCAGGTATAATGCACAAAGGAGGTGATAAATACTAAATATTGTAATAATGTTGAAGCACATTTGGAAAAAAAGGTTAAAATATCGCTTAAGTATGTTATGTTTTGTTGTCCATCCATCATTAACAAGAGACTTAATGGCACTGTTAAACTTGTAGTTTAGGTTGAAATTTTCAAGACTTGCCAAATTGCGTAATTTGTAAAATCCATAAATAATTCTTCACTTGCAGACAGCAAACCCTGCTGTAGTGTTTGTCATTGTTCTCATTGTAATCAGTGTCTTTAAAAGCAGACTTGGAACATGCTCGTAATTAATTGCTTGACAGCCTTGCAAAGATATCAGAGGAGTTCAGCTCTTTTCTGTATCCCTCCGTGTATCCATGACTAGAAGAGGGGTCCCCACCTGAGCTAGGTGTTGAGCTGGTGCCAAGCCCAGGGAGGCACAAAGGAGCCTTCCCGTGGTTGGCAGAGGAGGTGTTCTGCATGCAGTAAGCAACTGGGGCATGTGCTAGGACGCTGAGGGTCACAGAGTTCTTCGCTTGGATTCAGTGACTCACAAAAATGTGGCCACTGCAAATTTTAGATGGAAATGAAACCACAGAAAATAGCAAAAGGTTAGAATCAAGGCTTAACTTTTAAGACTGGGGAAGACAACATGACCTTGGTCTGATCTCAGACTCTTTCAGACTGTGACCAATTCCAATCATGAGTTAGTTTAAAGGTGGAAAAACAGGTATACCAAAGCTCTGAACCTTTCCATTTTATCCCTGCCTGTTAAGAGGTTGCTCTTTGGATTAGGGTAGTAAAGTGAATGTAGAACTCAACTTTTGCAATCAGAAACAATGTCTCTTCCTTGCTAGCAGAAAACCACCTAGAAAGGAGACAAGGCTGTATAGTGAAAACATAAAAAATAAAGTTGAATTAGAAAATAATTCAGCCATAACAGTAATTATTAATAGAAAAATTATCTACTAATTAGAGTTCTTATACGTTATTTACTGGCTTTTTAAAGGCAGTTATCAATTTCTACATGTACGTTCATTTTCAGGGATACTTTGTACAGGTTTTGTGTCACAGTTTACTTGAAGAATGCATTCAATGACGATTTAAGGTAGAATGAACAGGTGTCAATATTTTGTGATCATGGCCTTCAAGTTATTTACAGTAATTCATGCTGCCTTCGCAATTCTACGCCTAGGGTTATTTATTTTATTCTTCCATTAATACATTCTTAATCCTTTGAAGTGTGAGTGAGTGGATCTGTTACATGAAATAAAGTAAAACTGAGACATCATCCAGAACATCCTGTAAGGACCAGCTTCCCATTTTAAAGGTACTCATGGCACTTTCATTGCTTGCAAGCAGTTTTCTGGTGTGTTTTGCTACTGGTCCGGTATTGTTAGGGAACTGATCAGTTCTCTAACTAAATATGTGCAACTTCTCTCCACCATTACTGCCAAATTCTGCTTTCTGTTCCTGAGGTTTCTAATTTTTACTTTGCATGAATAAGCATAGTTTCATCTGTTTACAACTGTCAATTAGAACAGTTGAATGCTTTTGTTTACAGAGAACTGAGCAAATGTTGGTTATTCATGGGTATTTATCACAGCATATAGGATGGGGTTTGGAGACTGTTGACTGCATCCTCCAGTTCCCCCTGCGTGAACTCCCCAGGCAGTCAGCCCAGCCCTGGGGTCTTGGGTGTCCAGTGGGGAAAGCCTCCTGTCATGGATGGTCCATCCGTGGTCAGAACGGGGGGTCAGACCATTAAGTCTGATAATTTTGCAGAGTTTTTAGTTATTTCCTTGGTTCCTCTGATGTGGGCACTCCTGACAAAATGTTAGTAGAGATCATCCATCTTTTCAGCATGTCTCATCCTGGTCAAAGATAACCTCCAGGTCCAGAAGCACTTTAGCTTCATACATTTCTGAATGTGAACTGGGGACTCTGTTGATCCAGAGGAGGGATCTGAGAAATAACTTCAAGAAGATGGGCTTCTAGCATTTTTTAGCGGTGAAGTCAGTATATTAACAAGGACTGTATTTTTAGCCAGCATTGCTTCCTAGCAACAGACCATTTAGCATGCTATGGGCTTAAAATGTATAGCTTTCCTCCTTTAACCTCTGTGGGTTACAGTAATGCCTCAAGCCTCTTTTCCTGTGCTATGCTATATGCCTTCCGGTACAAGGCAGCAAACTACAGTCAAAGCCATATTGTGCTGAACCCCAAATGCTGTTAAACTTTTTTTAACATAAGGGTGATGACTTTATTTCTGCTACCTTCCTTCTAAGCAACTAGCTAAGTAAATATTTAGGAACTCAAAGAGACTGCTATCCAAAAGCTGTCCTGATTTATGCTTTCACAAGTTCAAAATATAAAAAAATAGCCAAGTCATTCTGTAAAAGTTGTAAATAAAAATGAAAGATAAAATCAGAGTGGAGGTGGTTAACCTTTACATCTGATAAATTTGCAAATTTTGTAGTTATTTCCGTGGGATAATGAAGGAGTACATTTTGTTGGTTAATTTCTTCTAAGATTATTATTTGAATTTTTTAAAAATATCTTGACTTATTTCCTTCTAATCCTAAATATTTCTTGACTTAGCACTGAGTGATTTTCACTTTATGATTTAATTTTGACTTTTGTATTCAAGCTACCATACTGTTTTGCAGAACTAACTCTGTAAGTAGTTTTGATTTTCATCTGTAACCAAAGTGCTTATCATGCTGAAGGCAAGCTGGAAAACTGCTTGAGCAGCTTAGTGTCTAAATAAAGACTGTACTGTTTAAAGAGGATACTTTGACTGAAGTATTTAAATGGTCTAGACCTGATAGTGCAAGAAGGCAAAGGTCACACAAGTCATTTTCTTCCTTATCCTGTAGCCTTCTAAGTGTTGAATAAGTCTGAAGAAAATCATCACCTCCGATGAGGAACTTGCCTTTCCATCGCCACAGTGCAGTCACTGAGGCTACAGCAAAAATTACTTTTACACACAATGTGAATGGATAGAAATGGCTATACAAAGAAGAAAATAATAGACCTTCACTGAGTTCAGGCCAGTGATGGCTATTCATTGTAGACTTCTTAAAGTAACTGAAAGTTTAATTGTAGAACAGATTAGCCAAAGTATTTTAAAATACTTTATTACTGTAAAGTTCTAAAAGTATTTTGAAATGTTTTAAATATGTTTTTTTAAATTGATTTTTAAAAATATTGAATATGTGAAAGATTTGAATATTCTCTAAATATACAAATACTTGGATATTTGAAATATTCTAAAGTTCTAAAAACATTTTAAAATGCTTTTTGCCATTTGAAAGAAATATCTATTGATTTAGCCCCTGTAACTATAGCTCTGTCCCATTCAGCATTGAGGTCAAAAGGTACTAATATCCTGAGGTTTAGGAATTTCATGCTGTTAATGTATTATAATCTTTTCACCTATTTTCTTTCCTAGTGTAAACTTGATTTGAGAGACACCACATTTTCACATGAGCTTTCTGGCAAACTGTCTTAACTTGAATAGACTTGGTTGTTTTTTTTTTTTTTTCATTTTTGTTTTATTAAATCTGGGCTAAGTGTTTTTCCAGTATTTGTGGAAGCCATAACCTTCCCCTTTTAGGCTTCGTATTTAAAATGTGAAGTACAAATCTTTGGGCTAATTTTGTTGTTGTTTATGCATGGGTAAAGAAAATCACAGCTGTCAGGCTTTGTGCACACCATGGAAGATGTTTATGCAAATCACTGAATAAGTTATTTTGCATGGTTAATATTATTTTGCATATAATCAAACACTTCCATTTGAAAAACAGAAGTACTGATGGAAAATGGCTATTCACTCTGGTTGGTGAAGTCTTTTATTGTATATAGGGTAAGCATAAAAGGTAAATATACTGCCCTATTACGATGTCTCAGTTCTTGCTCATGGGAAAAAAAAAGGATATTTCTGTCTTGTTTCTTTGATTCAAGTGCTTTTTTGTTTGATCACCAATTAATATTAACTGTGGTAGTGACTGTGTAGTAGTATGGAAGCCGAAACTGAAATCTCAGCAGTTGGGACAGATGGGAAATATGTTTAACTGTTACTGAGGAAAGGAAAATCACCAGTGCATTCATGACCTAGGTCCAAATAAATATAAGTTTATGGTGAGGGGTTGTACTAATAACATACAATCTTAATTCAGTAATCTCTTAAAATTGAGTCCTGCATCACACATCAATTTTTAAAATAGTAATTTTGTAATTGCATTTTTCATTTTGTACTCGCATTTCAGTAAAAGTAAACTGAAAACAAAATCATTTTGGTGTACTTCTGGTATTGTGCAAGCCATTGCATAATGTTACAAGACATTGATTTGGCCCCTGCTTCCAAAAATGAATTATTCAAGCGGCTCTAATTAGGAGTAATGGAACATGATCTTTAGCATTGCTTTCTGTTTTCAGGCTGACCAAGCAGGTGCTTGAAATCTGCTAGTTTTTTGTACTTTTTTTACTGCTACATGTTCATTATTTTTATTTTGTTCAACTTTGTTTCCATTTGGGTCTCAATCTCTCACATGTTCACATCTTGTTTCGGTAGCTTGCTCCTGTTTGAGCATGCTCTGAAGCTGGCAGATAAAATCTGGCAGGGGAACGAGACAGAGATATTCTGGGATCTCAACATTAGGAGCTGAGCTCTTGTTTGTGTCAAGTGTAAGATGCTTCTTTCCTGTAATAGTTGCTGGAGGCTGGAAGGACAGAGCTTTCAGGGGTGAAATGCTAGGTTTGGCCTCTGTGTTCTTTCTAGATCCTTTTCTAGATCCGATGCTTCCCATCTATCACGAGCAGGTGGTACCCACCTGGCACAGCTGGGTGTGGATCCAACCTGAAGGCAGTCAGGGAGGGCTGCTCAAAGTTCAACCAGGAACAATGTTGTGATACTCCCGTCTTGTATTACTCTGAATACACAGCTCAATGTAAATGTGCTCAAATGTAATCAATACCATCTATCCTGATGGAAGATTACGCAGCTCAGTTCTCTAGTGTTGTCCCTGAATTTTGTATTTTTCAAAGTCAGGATAATTCAATCTAAAAATGCTGTATAATAAATGTTAGGATTATGCTAAGCTTGAAACGTTCCGTAGTGTCTTCTGTATTGTGCCCAAAAGATGTTAGCCTGTATAAAAGCTATGGTTACTTAATGTGAATTTTGTGTTGAGCTTCTGATTTTCTCTTTTACATGTAATGAGACATGAGAAAAGATGAAATCATCAAATTTATTTCAAAACAAGTAGTCATGGAGAAATGAAGTGTCCATATTGATATGGCAATGGGCTGTAGAGCGCTGAGCTAAAAACCAGTTTGAAAAGTCTAAGGTTGTGTTCTTCAGGTGCTGAATTTTCAGGGAGAGATGTTTTAACTGCAGTTTTGTATAGGCTTGTGGAATCTAAACTGTGCCTTGTGTGGCCAGGACGCAGCCTGCCCAGGCTGGTGGCCGCTGTGTGCTGGGACTGCAGCGTGCTGAGAGGGGCAGAGCTCCTTCATCTGCTGCTTGCTTCTGCCTCGTACAAAATCCTGGCATAAAGTGAGTTTACACTGCTGGCAGCACTTGGTGTTTTTATCCTTCCGTATTTTGTATTGTCCCAGTTACAAGATGAATACTAGCAAGATTATAGTGAAAACACATCTTTTAAATTTTCTTTAGTAAATCTAAATAGATTAGTCTGAATCATACATATAAGAAAAAAATATTAAAGTAGTTGTGTTAAGATCACAAGGATGAAACATCATCTTGAGTTTCTCTGAAAAGTAGCCTTGTCTGCTCCACCAAAATAACCTTCTTAATGCCCACTTCTCTCTCTGCTCTGGAGTATTTTCTTATTCTTCTGCACACAACCTTTGCTTACCTGACCCCTTTCTAAGGATTCTGGTGAGCTTCAGAAATGTTTGTAATGGGCAGTGTTTTATGATATAATATTATCGGTTGCCATTGATGGTATGGGAAGTCCCCTATGTCCCCCAGTCTTTTAAGACTGTCTGATATGATATGTCTTGTGGTGAGGGAAACACAAAAGTTTTTCAACGTTTCTGTGTCAGTATGGCTATTCAGATTCAGTGTTCTTCTGTGGTTCTTGGTTCCTAACACTGTATTGCTGTTATTATATCAGAACTTAGAAAATTCTGTTGCAACTGAATGTAATTTATTCACTGAGACAAATTTAAAAAAAAAAAAGTTGGTCAATAGTGAATATGAAATAATTGAATGCTCATCAGAATCTGTTTTGTTGCACATACACCTAAGTGTTTGTTTGGAAATGGGTCTGACTTGAAGAAAACTGCATACTTAAATCTTCAGTTGACTTGGTAGTCATTGTTTTTTCATACTAAAATTGTCTTCAAGGAAGTGTGAGGGAGTGTGGAGTGCTGGGGAGGAGTTACAGATTTCTTTATGCTGCTATAATGCATTTGTCAGGGTTTTATGTATTACTGCATTGCTAATAAAAACAAGAAAAACATCACAGTAGTCTCATAAGTGGAAGAGTTAAAAAGAAGTTTTACCTAGGATACTAAATTTGAGTATTTTACACAAGGCAAGAGACAACAGGTGAAAAAAAAATGGGTGAAATCAGAAAATAAGATGTAACAAAATCAGTGGTCTTTAAATGGTACCAAGGTGTGCAGAGGAAACAGCAATGAAAAGGAATAGAAGAAAAAATGTCCTGGCACTTAAGCCATAAGGACAGGAATATCCTGAAAAATATAGGTATCTACATAATGCCGTGCTCCTGGCTTTGATATCATGCAGAGCAGTGTTTCTTTTTAGCCCTCCTGGGAGCTCCCCATTTTGCAGAGATGCGGATATGAAGAAGAAGCAAGCACAGCCAAGCCAACTCTTCTCCCACGTGGATGGCCGGATGGAGCACTGGACCTCATGCAGAAGACCCCTGTTTAATTTCTACATGGCATAAACGGGAAATCAGAGACTGAATTTAGAGTATGGGAATGATGGTACTTTCCCCTGTGGCTGCAGCAACTGCAGATGGCACTTTATTCCATGCAGGTTACAGAGCCAGCACAGCAAGGAGCTGAACTTGGAAATATTTCTAAAAGTGGTCTCGATTTAGTAGAGAAGACCTATTTGGTTGCAGGATCTGGTTTTATTTATATCATAAAGCTTAGTTTCCTATGCTAAACCCTCAGCTTTATATCCAGGGTTAGAGATAATGAGCCCTAAGTGCAGCTCAGGCAAGGAGGTGCGAAATGGCCTTAAGCCATCAGCCTCGGGACAATGACATGACCTAATCTCAACTTTTCCCGGCTCTGTTCCAGCAGCCTGTGGGATGCTCAGTGCATCGCTTCTTCCTGTGTTCCCCTGTCCTTTGAGGCCCTTTTACTGGGAGCCAGGAGGCAAATATTACCAAAACAGCTGCTCTGTTCTAGCTGTGCCAGGGTCTCATTTTTGTGCAGTCCTAAGACACTAAACAAATGGGCTTGTTATTTTTATTTTACGCATTAGTCTGATACTTTCCTTCTCAATATTCTGCTTGCATTTTATAATTTGTGAAGTACCTTGTAAACATACAACAACTGAGTAAAGATGCTGCCCTTACAAAGACTGGGTAATTTTGGAATAAATGTCCCAACGTAAAGGCCAAAATACTCGTCTTTTTGGAATTCTTTCTCAAAAAAGATATTGTCACCATTCCTATGTTGTAATACAAGCACAGTCAAGTGGAAGAGGCTTGGAAATTAAATCACAGCACTAGACAAACTGATTCAGTGGCATTGAAATGTCATTTCTAGAATTATCCGGCTTACTGGGGAGTGTTTCAAGGAATAACCTTCTGGCGTGGCAGAATACAGTGCAGGGATTAGACGAGGCTTGCTCGGTGGGCCAGATTCTGCCCTGCATTAATTAGGATTGTGCAAGCATAAGTGAGGACGAGAACTGTGCCAGTGACTGCTATTTTATTTTTAAATCTATGTGGTGTGTTTGAGACATTATTTTTACCTGGTAGGAGGGGTCTCATACTCCTTTTATTAAAAAAAAGAAAAGGTTAAAAAAAAAGGGGATAATCACATGATGTGCTGACAAAATTGTTCTGCTAAGTCACAGTTTCAATTTTGTTTACAGAAATTTAGTGTACGTTTAGAACCCTGCTTTCCAGAGAAATCTGTTTGATTTTGATTTTGTCTGAGAAACCCTGCAATATTGCCCTGTGAGCAGGACATGGAGTTTTGAAGGTTTTTGAAAACATCCTTAGACCACAACTGGATGCTTTTACAGAGATTTTTGCAGAGAAGCAAGAAGTCATCTAAGGAAGCCACAGAGTACAAAAATAGGTGTTGAGCCTGTGGGGTAGGCTACCTGATCCAACAACCATCCTTGCTTGTCAGGAGGATAGAAAGAAGGAAACTCAGAGCTAGACTTCTGGATTTGACTCCCAAGACCTGTGAACGGAAGAACATGAGAAGAACTTAAGATAGACAAGCTTGACCCCAAAATGTTAGTACGGGGCTTTTCACGCCTCCCATATTGCTATTGAACAGTGTCAGAATGAAATATTCAAAGACACAGCTTTGACTTTTGAATTAGTTCAAATGTAGAATGCAATATGCAGCACACTGCCTTGCACTTCAAGAGGCTGGAAGAAATTGGAGCTGTTTAAATAACATTAATACTGTTATTTTCAATAATGTTCTCTTGATCTGGGTGTCTTTGCTATTTTTAGTAATTAGATCAAAAGTTCAAGTGTTAAAAGGTACTATAATTGCGGTAAGCTTCTAACATCATGAACTCAACTTTTGGAAGTGTCACTAAAAGGATTAATGCAACTGAGTTGCACTGAACGGTGTTCAGTGGGAGCTACCAAACAGATTATATAAAGGAGAATCTAGGACATAGAAGAAGTACTCAGACTTATATTATTTTTACGAGAAAATAAAAGAATATGTGAACTGTATTTTATCCATTTCATTTCTACCTGAAAAAAAATTGCCCAAATGTGCTGTTGGCAAAGGACATGGATGGGAGTGAGGAGGAGAAAAGCACCCAGCCTTGCCGCTGAGCCAATGAGTGGCAGATCGTTTAGAGAGCAAACTGCTAATTTTGTGCTAATTTCTTGAAGTTTATTGTGGGAATGATTGGGCCAGTTTTTAAAGAATTCATAATTCCATTATGTAATTGTCTGGTTGGCAAGTATGTATTGAACATAACCAGGTTAAAAATGCAGAAGCTATTCCTTGCAAAATCAAGCTTAGTTTGTGCTGTTACTGCAATCTGAAACAACTGATTTCAAGTTTTTATCGTTATTATTCATTTATTTACCGCAAAATGATTATATGACAAGGCTTGAAGCCAGATGTGAGTGCTAATTTCACCCATAGTTCTGCAAATGAATTAGATATACTCCATGGGTTTATAGAATAATTTATGATTTAGGTTATATCCATTTCCTTGTTTAGGCAGCTGGAGAAATTTAATGATTGGCTATGCTTTCTCTGTTTATATTTTTTGTATTCTATATGCAATTCTGTGTTTATTCAGAACGTTTAATATTGTTATTCATAAGAATTCTCTTTTTATTTATGTCTGTCTTTATGGTATTGTTAAATAGTTTTCTGTGAAAAAAAAATGAGGACCTTTAAAATCAGTCCTGTGATTAAACGACAGGATTAGGTTGTAAGTTTAAAAATGGCAAATACACCAGAAATGACTAACTTTGATGATTTTTGCCAGCCGCCCATTCACCCTGAGATCATCAAGGAAGGTGCTGGCAGCTGTTTGTGTTAAGAGGGGATGGCATTTATGTCTCTTGTTAAATCCTTGATTGACGCAAACTGCCTAAATCTCCTTAGGAAGAAACAATCACTGCGAGGCACATTGGGATGGGTGGGCAGGAGACTTTTCTCATACGCAGAGCAGTGCCAGGACAAATGTGTGCTGTGTGTCGCCTGTGTTCATCTGAGGTGTTTTACTGAAGGAGACGGCTGAGGAGTTGCAATCAAAGCCCTGTATGCTGCCTTGGCCAAGCGAGTTGGATGGCTTGTGCAATGGAGTAAGCTTTGGGTCTAAAGAATTCCTTGAAATGTGATTGTACCTGAATTTGCTTGGACAATGAGATAAGGTTTAAGTCGTAAAAATAACAACTCTAACAGAAAGTTAATTTTTCTGCTCTCTGTGGTAATTTCCCTCGATGGATCAATAATCCCAGCAAATGGGTTTGTTTCTGAATGGCACTGCAGCATTCTGCTTTCTTTAAGTAAACTGACCGCATGCAAAGAAGGGGAAAATCTGAAATTACCTTGCTGAACAGCAAGAATACCTCTCTGCCTCTGTTTAAAAAAATAATGGGTCATGACCCAAAATGATACACGGTTCTTGTTGTTCTCTTGTGTGTCCTTCTTTACCAAAACTGAGGGGTGAGCTTGTCAGCTCAGAAATCTGTCACCAAGGGGAGGAGATGGCTCTGAACATCCCCATCAGAAGGGAGCAGTCACAAAGGGTCCCGCAAAGCAGCTGTAAAACAAAAATACTGGAGGTGCAGCAGCTTCCAAACAACCTGACTTATTCTAAGTACTTGAATGATTTATGTTCTCCATTGGAAATTAATTTTTGTCTGGGTAGATCTAATAGGTCTACTACTGAAATAATTTCACAAATAGCTGGTCTTTCATCAGCTGTAATGGATTTCATAAGGAAACAAGGATTAATTTTTTTTTTTTTTTAAAGAGAATTCTATTCCCTGTCAGATCTCTAGAGAGGTTTCAGATATTTAAAAGAAAAGGTCTGGCGTTGTCAGTTAACACTTCTCCTTCCTCTGTGGTTAATTTCTGATTTCCTGGGTGTTTTGAGAAAGCAGGATTCAGAGCAGGGGTTTTCTTGCAGGGATTAGGGTTTGGGTTAGGGGTTCATCTGTCTGGCTTTTGTGGACTACCAATATCAGAAAATAATAAGGCAAAATAAAATGGATTGAAAGACTTCTGGAAGGAAAATCATTTTAATTAGGAAAAAAATTCAAAATATAGTGAGAGCAGCAAGAGACACAGAGGGAGAAGAGAATGATGATGTGAGTGAGTGACAGAATATGGAAACAGAGAGAAAACAGAGAAAGGAATTAATCCAGAGTTGAAGGTGAGCTTTTAAACCAGCTTGAGTAACAGCTGCTGTTGAAAAAAGGTGGTTTTAGAAATAGGCAGTTGTCATTTAAAACAGAAGTAATCTGAATGATCCAGTTCTTGAAAATTCATTTGATTTATAGATATTCCTTTGAGGTGATATGGTTGAGGTCTTAATGTTTTGAGATGTACCAAACTGAAATTTGGGATAGTAATAGTCAAATGCAATTGAATACTAGTTTAGTATCTGTAACGCAGGCTTCACCATTGTCAGACAACATAAAACTCCGTGAACTTCTGCTTTTGTGTGCTGCCAGTAACATGTGCACGGTACATCGAATACAGGACTGACTGAACAACACAACTGAGTGCTTCATATCTGACTTCTAAGTGCTATCAATGAAAGAAAATATAATTCAAAATTCAAAACCAATATTTGGATATGTATTTGCTTAGTTAAATTCTCAATAGATATTTCCAGCCATCTACAAGATATCTTCAGTGTCTACTGAGATGAAAAAGATGAATTCTGTGTTTCTTTACCATCCAGGAGCTGGAGAAGGGGCATCCCTCTTACCCCTCCCAGCCCCAGCTTGGGGGCAGGCAGAGGGTTTTGGATGGGCAGGAGGGCACGGAGCATGCCACAGCCTCGCAAAGGCGCAGGAGGTGCAGAGTGCTGTGCTTTTCTGACCCCCTTGGCCTCCCCTAAGCCTCTTCATTTTCTCCAAAAAGACCAGGTGTACAAGATAGCTGGTAGCTACTCATTTTTTGTTTGTTTGTTTTTGTTGTTGTTTAGTCCTTTGCTTCAGATTCAAAATTGTTTCTTTAGGAAAATGTGATCTTTTAAATATCCATCTGTTTTACCTCATTCTCTTCCTTAATCCCTTTCCCTTCTTTTATTTCTGTTACACAAGTAGCCTAACTGCATTTATAATTCACAGTGTTTCTTTTCTAGAGTGTATTCACCTCTCTACATCAGGAACAAAACCTGAAATATCTGTTTTGTACCAGAAATAGCAAATGGGAATTATGTGGGTTTTTTTGTTTGTTTTTCTAGAAGCTTCTTTCCAGCAGCCTCTTGTTTAAATATTGCCCAGCAATCCTGTGGCATTCACCGGATCTGGGACACAAAATCATTCTCTTAATTCCCGCCTCAGATTACTTTCTGCTTCTGACCGCTCTCTGGAGCTGATGCACGCAGATTTAGTAGGTTTGATTTGCTGTGCCACTGAAACCTTTTATCGGCCAAGAATAAAAAAAAAAAAAAAAGGAACAAATGAAGAAAAAAAAAAACAACAAAAAAGCCTGTTCTGTCTGCAACTTGCAGACTCAGAGCAGCCTTGCGTGTTGAGGGGTGCAGTTATCTGCTCTGCAGGTCTGGTGGTGGCCAGCAGCTTCTCCTCCAGGAGGAAGCATGGTCATCTGGGAGCCACAAACTTGAAATTCTGTCCAGGTGACCCAAAGGGGACGTATGCCTTTATTTGTATTACGTTATAGTGATATGAATATAGACTGTGTCTACAAGGGTAATGAAACTGCCTGTGGAAGGGTGAGGAGAAGGGAAACAGTGATTGGCATGGGTCAGTCTAAGTGGAAATTTCTCTTAAAGAGGTTTGTAGAAATAACCCCAGTTGCAATGAGATAATTTTTTGTGTTTGCTTGTGTTTGTAATGGATGCAATCAGCAATCCAAAAGGTGTGTAATATGTCTGCAAGTGTAGCAGGTGTGTGGTGTAACCCAGGCCTTAAACCAACACCACCTGCATTAAACTAGCAAGGCATTTAAATGTCAGCGCTGTGTCCAACACAGTTTGTTTTTTTAAATCTCTTTTTACGTGCTTTACCAAAGCTTTATGGAATTAATTAACTGAACTGAGTCACAATGAAAAGGGAGGAAGATTTGGAAGAAAAATACTAGAAATAGTAGTGGTGCTCGGGTTAGAGGGAAGGTTTCCCAGGCCGTGACAGCGGCGTGGGGTGCTCAGCGTGTGGCCACTGGCCTCCCCTGCCTGCCGAGGGCCCGGCTGGCTGCTGGCAGTGCAGGAGAGTCGCTGAGGGGAAGCCGGGGAGGTTCAGCAGGAAGGTAAATTTCTGGGCTGCTGCTGTACGGTGCCAGTTGGAAAGAAAGCTCTAGATGAGCAGGTGAGGTTGTAAAATGAAAATATTCAAGTTGGCTTAGAACCGATGGTGAAATGATCGTCTGAGTGCACCTTAAAGTACATTTGTGGCCATAAATGGGGCTTTGCTTTGCCTTTAGGCGTTGCTGAAGCTGTCTGGCACTCGGGCTGTTTCTGTCGTCGGGAGCAGAGGAGCGTCAGGGGGCTCCTGGCACAGCTCAACCATTGTTGAGCTGTCAGAGTGGTCCCCGGTGTGTGTCTGGCCTGTGCTACTTTGCAGTCTTCAAGACAGCTCTTTGGCATCGTTTGTGAGACAGCACAGACCAGGTAGTATTCCTGCGGGGCGGTTTGGCTTCAGCCATCCTCTTCTGAAGGGGAAGAGCATTAGTTTAATACCATGGACTTGGTGACTCCAAGCCAGTTGGCTTCAGTTTGGGAGAATGGTCCAGGCATGTTGGATTTATTGGTCCCCAGTAAGAGGAGCCAGGAGTAGTGTCCCATGCTGTGGTCACTGATTTATCTTCTGGGGCCTTGCAGTAATTGCGCTGCGAACTGCTAGGAGTGGACCAGGAGCCGAAGGAGCCAGGAGGAAAAGTCTTGGTCTTCCTCCAGCCCTTGGAGGTCCCCCCATGTTCATTGAGAAAGTGTTGCTGTTTTTGCCCTCGTATAAAAGATAGGCATTTGCATGGCCAAGATTACATTTTAGCAGTCACTTGTAAGTCGTGTTGTGCTTGATAATTTACAGAGCAGCAGCTTTTTTTGCAGTGTAATTTTCTTGGTTTACTGTACAGCTACTCTGAAATGCGATACTTGGTATTCCACTATGTTTAAAAAATTAAGGCTCTGTTGGTTAAATTGTTCTCCATATTTTTCTGCTTTTGAGAAATAGTACTTTCTGCAAATATGTTGTGTGCTGAAAGTGAAACTTTTCAAACAAAATACTGAAATTGGCAATACAACGGTGTTTAATAGGAAGTGCAGTATCTGCTGTTACTTCTGGTTACGGGCAGAATCAAGTTTAAAAGCAGGGTAT
This sequence comes from Chauna torquata, assembly GCA_013399475.1. NCBI lineage: Eukaryota > Metazoa > Chordata > Aves > Anseriformes > Anhimidae > Chauna > Chauna torquata. The sequence continues at coordinate 135,847 of VXAL01002345.1, read as the reverse complement.
GTCATGTCCTTGGCTCTTGGAGAGGAAGTAATCATGGGAAATAAATGGACTGCATTATATTAGGGAGGAAAATAAAATAACACTATCACCTGAAGTATCTATTTGCAGAAATAATGTAACCTTCTGAGCAGCTTCTGCTGTCATGGGCTGTCCCTCTGCTGCCTGGTTTGTGGTGGAAAGCCCTGTTTAATGCTCCAGGGAAAATTCCTTCCCATAACCTGGTACTTGACGTTACTAACATTCATATTGACCTATGTAGTTTAATAGAAATGCATATCAGTTCCTTGAACGTCCGTTTTTGTTTTCTCCTGTGTACAGTCATCTAAAAGGACTGCTTTAACACAAGAAGTGGCTTATTATTTTACCAGAGGGACAGGTAAGTCAGTCCTTGATCCAAACAAACAAACAAACAAAACAAAACAAAAACCAAAAAAACAGAACCAGAGTTAAAAAAGAAAAACATAAAAGCAATGAAAAACAAACTTTAAGTGTATTTAACACCAGCCTGCTTCCCTGGAGATCACTCAAGATTTTGCAATGGCATCTCTCAGTCCTGAAACCTTAGGGGCAGCTTAGCACCACCATGCATCCTGGGAGCTAAATTTCAAATCAGCCTTTAAGCTAGCCTTGGAAGCTGGAAAACTCAGTGTGCATCTCCTTCTCTATTTCTCCCCTTCATCTGTTAATTTAGCACTTCACATAAAATATGCTGTGCCAAGTTAGACAAAAGACTTACCTAGCAGTTTCCAATAGTAGCCAGTAGCAGAAATATAGAGAAACATAAGCACAAAGCAAGCATGTCGTGATGCCCTTCCACAATGCAGTTTATTCTCCATGAAGTATGGCAGAACTGGAACGGTGATACTATATCTAAGGTTTATTTAATGTGCATTCAGTGGCTCTCAATGCATTTGTTTTGCAAGAACGTGTCCACCAGCTTTTTGGGTTCAGTTCTGTCATTTGTGTGTTATTTACTCAAGAGGAATACAGTTTCTGAACTTTCACTGCAGATCGCTGTGATGGTTTAAGGTCTTTCCTGTGCTGTTCTGCGGGACTGATTAAGGTCCAAATGCAACAGCAGGGACACTTCTGCCTTGAGGGGTTTATCTGCATCTGAATTCTGTCATACCCATTAATTAACATCTTCCTTCTACTGTAAAAAGCTTTCTTCTGATTGTAACACTTTGAAGATTGTCACAGTGCTGTGAAATCATGTATCACTAGAGGTATTCACTGTACCTATGGAATTTCTGGTTATCTGTTTGTCGTTCCTTTCCAGCTTCATGCAGAGACTGTGAAAAACTGCAGAAGAGGGATTTCAGCCCTCTTAATGCCAGCTGTAACTATTTTCCCTTGATCTTTTGTCAGTTTGAGGACTTGGCTATATCCTAAGACAGAGAAGGTGCAATTTGCTCAACTGGGAGATGCTCCTCATCTGCTTACATACACAGCCTGTTATGCATCAGAGGGGAAAACTGCAGGAAAGTCCTGACAATCTGGGTAGATGTGGTCATGTTGAAAGTGCATGGCATATTTTGCATGTCTTACAAAGATGTGGGGCCATGCAAGGGGATCTCTCGCTGCTGTCAGTTGCTCTGATGTAGTAGTAAATGGGAAAAAATGTAAAATGGGGAAAAATACCCCCTCATCTTCCTGTGCTGGGGCATTGTGAAGATAAATTCTTTTTGAAGCTATGTAAAACACTAGTGATAAGCATCTCATAAAATTCAAAGAACAAGTTAGTAATACAGTCTTCAGAGCAATAAAAGAGTCCTGGGGCCCAAACACTAAGGAGAACGAAGAGAGCAAAAAATATAAAGTAGTAGCTCAGTAAACATTCTCTGCAGTGAAAAAAGTAGGAGCTCTCTGGAAATCAAAATATGATTAGGTAGATGAGGACAAGAGAATTCAATTAAAGCTGACCAAATGATTAATTGCTTTATTTTGCAGTCTTGCTAATTTTCTTTCAAAGTAAGCTCTGGGTGGAATATATTTTAGTTTAACCTTGGTATGAATATGTTTTTTGTCATTCTTTTTTCTGCTTTATAAGGAAAAAAATCATTAGACTTTGTTATTATTAAAAAGAATAAGTTTTTTTTTCCATGTTACTTTCTATTTTTCTTGAGCCTATTTATATGTCTTAACTGGCAAGTAATTGGTTTCCTAATCCAGCTAAGTAGTGTTGAGCTGTGAACTGCAAAGTCCAGTGCCTTTCAGACTGATATGTGAAGACTCTGCTGTTGTTGGAGCAGTGTCTGAGAAAGATCACTGAAAATTCTAAATTGCCATCTGAATTAGCCATAACTCCTATCAATATAGAAGGATAATCTCAGATATTTGTGGGATATAGCATTCTGTGATAAATGTTTCTCCAACAGAGAAAGTGAAATACGATAGATAGGAGTGTGAATAATCCACTCTTATTGCATTGATAAAAGTTTTAAAAATAATTTTAAAATAACTTATTTTTAGTCACTTTAATGAATTGTTGTACTGACCTGTTCTTGATACGCTCTCAAAGGATGTAATCTGAAGACGGTTCTCTGGTTCACAGTAACCAGTGCACATTACTGTGGCTCACCTAACTATTCAGCAAGGCTAATTCAATGATACTTTTTTCTGTAATAGTAATACTGAATTCTTTAGAAGGACTTAGTGGTAATCCTGTTAATATTTCATTGTTTGTGGAGTTACAAGGATGGATATAGATACCCTTGTGTGGTATTTTTGTGCTGGTAGAAAAAAAAAAGTATTGATTTAACAAGAAATTGTAATTGCTCTTCACTTGGGGGGAAAAGTATGGTTAAGAAGACAGATTGTAACAGTTCACCATACTTCTTCATACCTGTAGCTGAACAGGCTGTGCATGAGGAGTGTTCACTGATTTATAGTGATCCTTTCCAACTTCACTGTGGAGTTGCACACAGACAAATACACATTCACTTGCATATTGACCATTGCTTAATGTGGACTATGCTATGTACTTTGGCTTTTATACCTCAGCATTAGGTTGCTTTGCCATCTCCTGAGTACGATCACAGATTAGTCTAGAGTTTGCACAGTACAGGGAATAATGTAGGAGAAGGGTACTGACCTTGGACCTTCTCCCTTCCGGTAGTTCCAGATGCAGCAAAAAAGGTCTGCTGTGGTTTTTATCCCCTATGCAGAGGTGGACATGAATCTGCAGAGCACAGAAATAAAAAATACACCAGAATACATTAGAGATGTAAGTTTTAGAAGATTGCATTATTTAATTCATTATTTTCTGGGAGAATATGTACTATATGTTCAGTTGAACAGACTTGCATATCAGTTCTACTTTTCTGAAACACATGCTTCTGATAAACAGAAGAGAATTTATACACGCAGAAATCGTGTGTGTTTGAACTTGCATAGTAGAAATGAGCCCCAGATGTTACAGTTATGTAAGAGCCTAATCTAAAGCCAAGCAAAAGAGATCCTCATGGGCTTCGTATCATGCCAATAAGAACATTTTCAGGAGTATTAACATTGAAGGAGATTGCAGTGAGCTAACATTGTCTGTAGCTATTGTAAGTATAAAATCAAAATGTGTGTATGGAGGGTGTGCCTTTATTCACTGTAGTTGGAGTTAAATTTATACTTGGGAGGGGGAATGACATGAATTATCTTTAATAAAAAAATACTTCATTTAGATGTTAAGTACAACTGTATGTTTCTTAAAGCCACCATTTTTTTCTATATACTTCAGTAAATGTTACACAAGTGTTTACTTGAGTGAGTGGCTGTGAATATTTATTAATGTTTTAAGTGTGAGATACTCATTTTGAAGTAGAATTATTTTGTACTTTTAAACTGAAAGAGCATTACGTTGCATAGCTATTGCTATGCCTTATGAAATAGAAGTTAAACTCACAAGGGGAGTTAGGGCCTCGGTGGGTTATCTCATAATACTTCACAGTGAGGTTTGGTGCCAGAGGCTGGTTGGGAAGGGGAATGGCTTAGCCAGTACTTAACTCACCCCGGGGCCTTTGTATGGGGTCTTCATGCTAAAGAGTTGGCTGAGGAATCTCAAAAACATGAATATGTCTTTTGAGGGATTGTGCAAGACTGGTGAGGTACCTGATGACTGAATAAAAGCAAATTTGGTCTCTCAGATAACTGAAGCAAAATAAATGCAATTTCTGCCTTTAAAAATGGAAGAAAAGGAGAAACAGAAGAATCCTCATGAATATATTAGACACATGGGTTGACAAGTTACCATGCTTTACCTATTCCTGCATTTTTCCATCAGCAAATGCCAGGTAACATAATCCATAAGATGGCAGAATTGTAGTAAATTGTCTTAATTTGTTTGCCATATGCTAAGAGTGCCCACATGTCCACATATGGATCAGTTGATGCACAATAACTAGATGATAAGAATTACTTGTATGTCTAAGGTTTATTACTTCTGAGATATTGCCTGTTGTGATCTCTAACAACTTATTATCTGGTTTGTCAACAAGAACTTTTTTAGATAGGCATCCGTTCTCAGCTTGGGACAGAAAGAGACAGAGTCCAGATACATTGCTTTATTTTATTTTACTTCTTTATTTAACAAAATAATATAAAATAAAATAAAATCAGACATCCACAAATGAGTTTCTGTTGGTAGGTGACTGAGTATTTAGGCATTCAGTGCTTCTATTGACTTATGTGCTTAATAGCATTTATAGTCCAAACATAAAGTAGTATTTCATAAGGTAGTATTTTTAAAATTGATTGAGACTTCTGATGAAAACACTATGTGAATATAGAGTATTGATATTTATTGTTAAAGCTACTTCTCTTCTCCATGAGTGCCATACAGGATTAAAGAATAAAGGAAAATAGTAGTCACTGAATGAATTGTGTTCCTATCCTCTTAATGAAGACCTTATATTTTTCTGTAAGTGACTGAAGGTCACTCACTTTTGTTCGAAGGCACTTAAATTTGTCCGGAAATGCACAGCACACAGCTTTTAACAGACCTGATACTTCTCGGATGACAATTCACTCTCTTGGGTAGGAAAGCGCAGAAGTCATCTGGCATTTATTCCACTCTAGTTTTGTAACAATCTGTTGCTCTGAAGTTCTGTTTTAAAATAAATAAATAAATACTTTCTATTCTATGTCTAGAAGATTTAGGGAAATGTTGAAACTTTATGATCAATACCAGAGAATTTCCCTGCTACTGTGTCTGCAGTTTAAGTCATCTGTTTACTGTGTTTTCTAGTGCAGAGTTCTTTTGTTTCAGTATTGTGATGCTAAAATTTGCCATAATGACAGCCTGGTCTTGAAAGCTTGGTTTTGATATTCTGTAAAATCTTCTGCAGGACAGAAAATATGCCTCTGGAATCAGGGCTGCCCTGTACTAGTTGTGATATTCCAGCTGGGACTGTGATTGTGTATTCTTCAGAGCAGTTCCGATTTGCCCCAAGGTATTTGTGTCCCACAGCATGTGTTGAAGTCTTTAAGGATGTTAATTTTGCCAAAAGCCAGCTCAGTACTTGTACTGTAAAAAACTTTATTAATACAGTATTGCATCAGAAATTGCTGTACTTCTCACAGCCTTGTAAAATTGTAGTTTGAAGTTTACTGTTTGTTTCCTCTGACAAACAGTAGTGATTTCAACATTTCCTGTTTAATAATGCAAACTAGAAATGCCTCGTGGAAGTCCAGCTGAATTATACAAGCAGTTGTTGATGTTCTGTGTAATTTATTTTTTATATTTTGCTGAATCCATTTCATGTAAATAGAAATATCTATTTCATGGGAAATAAATATTTGGCTCTCATCAGAAATATATGCATGGTTTCTACTGATTTAATTCTACTGATTTAATTTCCCATCTGAACATCTAACGTGAATATTGGCATCTGAAATTGTGCTAAAGTTTTAACAGTACTACATTCCCTGAATCTTCTTCCAAAACAAAACAAAACAAAAAAACTACCCCAAACCTGAATAATCATGTATAAACCAAAAACCACCTGTAGTTTCAGTGAGTTAGATTTGTTAAGAATGTGGTAGGCAGCTATTATAAATAAATAAATAAATAAATCACATTTTCAGTGTTTTTCTGGGGTGCAAGAAAAGAGGATAACTTTACATTGACCTTGGTACACCTTAGAAGTGAGTGTATAAAAATACATGTAGAAACCTAATAATATAAATGGAAGCCAGTCTGAAGTCTTTATTAAGATATATACGTGTTTTGATTCTTGTTGTGAGACAAGAAGGTGTCCCTCTCCAACTACCTTCAACTTTACAGAGTCTACTTACAAAGTTAGCGTTAACAATTTGGCCTTTAGAGATAGAAAATGTTTTCAGCTCTCATAGATCAGTTTTGACTTGATGGGACTTCACTTCTCTAGCACGCGTATTAAAAACCTGCCTCTAGATATAATCAGAAGAGAAGATTGCCTGGCTTATTCAGAAGCTGGAGCCCTCCAAAAATGTTTGCACTTGTTGGTACTCGCAGGAGTCACTGCCTCATCATTTATTATCTTGGTGGTAGCAGGGGCAGAAAGCTGATTCTCTGCAGTTCTTTGTTCATACCATTTCCTTCCTGTTACTCCCTGTACCTCATTGCTCTTTGCTACACCTTCAGAAACCACTGATCAAATACCGACGTTTCTTCTTCTTTCTTCTCATTTACGTTTACCCTGTACTCTTAATTTAAGCCATCTGACCCTAATCTTGCAAACTCTTAAACTCATTAGGGGCCGATAATGGTATACATGGGAGTTTTCTTGATGATTTGAGTGGACCAGCTAATGCACGGAAGTACCAGCATACTGATGTGGCAAATGTTTCTTTTTTTTTTTTTAAGGACAGTAGTTATATATATAGTTATATATATTTATAAGCACCCATGGTTGAGGTTCATTTGGATGGATCCTTTGCCTTAATGTATCTTCTGCCTTAATTGTGGTCAAGCTTAATTTTTGTTTTACAGGGGAGATTTCCACCCTGACATACCAGTGCCTAATATCTCCATTCAGANAATGTTTGCACTTGTTGGTACTCGCAGGAGTCACTGCCTCATCATTTATTATCTTGGTGGTAGCAGGGGCAGAAAGCTGATTCTCTGCAGTTCTTTGTTCATACCATTTCCTTCCTGTTACTCCCTGTACTTCATTGCTCTTTGCTACACCTTCAGAAACCACTGATCAAATACCGACGTTTCTTCTTCTTTCTTCTCATTTACGTTTACCCTGTACTCTTAATTTAAGCCATCTGACCCTAATCTTGCAAACTCTTAAACTCATTAGGGGCCGATAATGGTATACATGGGAGTTTTCTTGATGATTTGAGTGGACCAGCTAATGCACGGAAGTACCAGCATACTGATGTGGCAAATGTTTCTTTTTTTTTTTTTTAAGGACAGTAGTTATATATATAGTTATATATATTTATTAGCACCCATGGTTGAGGTTCATTTGGATGGATCCTTTGCCTTAATGTATCTTCTGCCTTAATTGTGGTCAAGCTTAATTTTTGTTTTACAGGGGAGATTTCCAACCTTACTTGAGATTTCCACCCTGACATACCAGTGCCTAATATCTCCATTCAGAAAGGGGAAAAAAAGTAAAAAAAATTCATATGCATAAACATAAAGAAATCTGATTATCTGTTTTTCACATTCAGACACTTCTCCATGATTTGTTTCTGGCTGCTGAGCCAGTTGTTGTATGTTAACAGGAGGCCATGTGTGCTGCAAGGCATGCATCTGAGGTTAATAAAATGTTGTGTTACTCCAGCAAGTGTGCCGGCTTCTTTCCTAAAGCGGCTGACATCGTTGGGTGCACAGAGCCCTCCCACTCCTACTTGTTAATTGATGGTGACGGGTTCTCTGCTGAGCTGTAACCTAACGTAGGAACTGAATCAGATCAACAGCTGAGAGAAATCTCCAGTAAACAATATCGCTTCATATAGGCAAAAGCTTGGCATTTTAAACCAGGCCTTAGGAGGAAACGAAACTCAAGTGATGGTTAATGCAGGCTGATTTGCTGAAGGTTTTGCTGGTGTGCTGCTTTGTTTTGGAGATTTTGCTTCTGGAGGAAGCATTGCTGCTGCTGGAAGGGCTGGCCCACTTGCAGCAAGTCTGACATGCTCGACAGACGCCTGATGGCTCCTCAAGCTAAGCACGTTACTCCGGGGGTAAGCATATTCTGAAGGAGTGCGGGCCAGATGCTCGGGAGCTCTTTAATTTAAAACTGAAATGTACAGGCTGACTAGCAAATTAACTTAATTGCAATTAAAATGTTTCACTTTACGCTCATCTAGCCAAGCTTAAATTGTGTTGAAAAATGTGCCTGCCATACAGTGGAAGTCCAAATTATACTTTTGAGTGGTTTTTTTTTTTTTTAATGGGTACTAAATTGCTGTCATTTTGAAAAACTGCAAATAGTGGAGTTGCACAGAAGTGAAAGCTCGTGCAGGTGGCTGTTGCTGCAGCACTTCTGTCTGTAACCCTGTTAACCAGAGCTGAAATGAAGTAGCGAGCTGTTTGTCCTGTGTTCTTAGGATTGTGCTAAACGATTGTTTTCTCCTCAATATGAGAGCAATGGGACTCTCTGCTGGCTATACTTTGAAGTACATTCTCTGCACAGGCACAAATGTCATGCTCTATTATTTCTACTTTGGGTTGGGTTGTATCACTATCATGAGTTTTGGGTTGGCAGCATCTTACCAGGTGTGTGTCCCCTGGTGCCAGGGAATGACAGTAGCAGGTATTCCAGCTCCAGCTGTGCTTCTGAAATAAATATAAATAGATAACAAATATGTTTTAAAAGTTGTAATTGGGTATGCTTTGTTGTCCTTTTTGCACCGTAGGAAGAAGAGAATGAAGATTTAAAATAGAAATAACACATTCTGTAATAGTAAAAATAAACTTCAGCCAAATGCTTGCCTTAAACTTGCTCTATGAGAGCTTTGAATATGGTTGCAGGGAAGAAGTGTACCAGCAGCATGACAGTTGCTTTCCAGAGTTATTCTGAGAAAGCTCAGGGACAGAGCATCTTGTGTAACGGCTGTTCCACATCTCTCCTCTAGAAGGAACTCAAATTTGGATCGTTCCTTTTTCTGGATTATTTGGGGATCTCCAAACGGGAAGCAGAGTAGTTATTGCTAACTTCCCTTCTGTCCACTGATGAACAACTGCTCTTTGCTCAAGATTAAAATCTGCTCATACGTTTGAGGGATGGGGGGAGTAATTCACTGATGGGTTTTATAAGCGTGTAGTGAAGTAGGCAGGTATACAACTGCCATCTACATCTATGTTGGACTTGTTTTCAGCATAGATGTTCAGAGCAGTGGAAACCAGCTATTACACCTGCAACTTTAGCTGCCTTTAGTATTTTCTAATGTTGTTAACATAGTTAAATACTTAATTCTTTGGGTTTTAATGTATGTCTTTTCCAATCGGTTCTTAAGAGTTCTGATGAATTAGTGAGTTTTGGCATTCTCTAACAACCCCAATACAATTACAAATGGGGAAAAATAGGAAGAATAACTTTTTTTGATTGGGGAAAAGGGTTTAAATTAAAAAAAGTGCAATTGTAAAATATTCTTTTCCTAAAGGGAACCTGTCTGTAGTTAGAATTTAGCATAAATAATGTCCTTGTGTCCATGCAACATTTTCATTTTTCTGCCTACTGGCTGCCAAATAATGTCATCAAGGAGGAGGTGAGTTTGGTTTGTCTGGGCTCTTGAGCAAAATGAAGCTTTTTCCCTGATACTGCAACATGAAGAAGTCCAAGCTCTACCTGGCATGGTGATAGAGGTGCTGGTGGAAGGAGGAGAGCCCCTGTTTGAAAGGGCAAGGAGATCCCAGGGAGCTATGCTGGGAAGGTACAGGTCTTGTGTAGCAAAAAAAGCAGGACAGGTAAAGTGGAACACGTATACATGCTTATGTTGCTGCTCATGCAGCATCTTATATTTAAACAAGCTGCTGAGTATTAAAGCGTATGGACAGTCTTTGTATAACAGCTCTGAATTTTAGGTTGGTTTTCTAAGACAAGCTTTATGCAATCCCACTTTCCATCTGTTAGTTGTGCTTCTGAGTAACTTCAATCCAATGGCCAATTTAAATCAGTCTTATAGAAGTCTCAGAGCTACTGAGACCTTCTTGGGGGCTGGCTGGAGCTGCTAAAGCTATTTGCTCTGCATGCCAGTGTTTGACTCAAGGCACTCGCTGGGGTCCTCTGGCATCCAAAAGATAGCATCCAGCCAGCTGATTAGCACAAATTTAACTCCAGAGTAGCTGAACCAAATGCTGCCTCTTGTTTAAGCAGCAGCTCATGGAAAGGGAAGGGAAGTTTGGTGAGGGGAGGGGAATTGAGTGTGCAGAGCATGTGGTGTGTAGGGAAAATGAGAGCAAGCTAAAGGTATTGTGGAGGTGTGTGTGGGAAACCAGGCTTCATTACTTCTGCTGTTCACAAAACAACTTGTTTTTCTGCAGCTCATCATTAATGATACATTGCATTTTTGTGGTCTTTTGGTGAATATAAACTTCTATTTTTTGTTTCCTGAATATTTTGAGGCTACTGAAAGGATGCTGACAGATTGACAAGTTAGAATACTCATCACTTAAAAATTATTAACTTGTCAGTAAATGGTATTTGTAGACTATTAGTATCAGAAAATATATCATTTTTGAGCTTTGCTAGCAATTCTAGGTAAAAGCTAAATTTCACTTTGAATGGGCTCATGCTGATCCAGGGGTGTCATTGGTAAGACTGGCTCACATTGCAATAGTTGTAACTTGGTATCTTCTCAGTCTGATAAAGTCCTCAGTAAAGTATGCATCATCATTTCTGTGCAATTCAATTTGTATTTGGTCAAAGCACTTCTTTGCAAATTTGTGTGACCCAGACACGCATAGGCTTTGTTTTTCACCTTATGAAGAGCCTATGATTTTGCTTACTTAGTCACCATTCAGTGACTATTTTTCATTTGAAGGGTTCTGGTGGCTTCCTTTTATGTCATATCCACATATACTTTATTATTATATGATTATAAAATAGGCATATATTTCCTGACCTCTAATAATGTAACAATGGGGGAAAAAAAAATCAAATCATTGTATTTGAAAGAGTGATCTCTTCAGTACTTGCTCTCTAGAAACTAATAGATTGTATATGTAAGGCATTGGAAAAAGTAACATTTGAACTCTTAAGTATTGCTTTTCAACAATATTTCCAGTTCATCTTGGAAACAGGATCACTATGGTATATAAGAAATGAGTTACCTAAGTGCTTAATTAGGTAACAGGTTCAGGAGCTCATGCTATGGTGGAATGCTATAAAAGTCAATTTCAAACTAAGCACTTTGAGAACTTTTTGCCAGATTTCAAGTAAATTTGTGAGTTCCCAGAACACTGTGATATTTCTGGCCTTCATATTTCTGGCAGGATATCTGCTGTGCTTTCACATGAGCCTCAGCTTTGTTATAATTTGTATAGACTTCAAGCAACTAGCATCGTAATTACAGAAAACCTTCATGTTAGCAGGAAAAGCTTTAGGTTTCTGAACTAAACTGCTTGAGAGAATCAATTTCTTAAGTTTTAAAAGTAACTTTCTGCATTGATGCTGACTTAGTGTAAATCCGTTATTCAGGTCATGTCATGAACAACACAATAAACTACTTAGCTTCATTTTTGTGATGGTAAGGGAGGAGAAATTATTGTAGCTTGGAATTAAAATACTATCTTTTTATAGGTCATTACCATATTAAGATGAACAACTATGGATTTGATGAGAATTTTTATGATATTCACTTTTTGTTTGTACTAAATCAATTGTCTAGTAAACTTTCTGTACTCAGGAGGAGTTTCTCAGCGACTTCAGAAATCCTCACCCAACTCACCTTAGTATCACATATCTGAACCTGGAAAAGGTGGGGGAGATGTCTGCTGAATCACCAGCAGGTTCACCCTTAAAACTCCAGCTGAGGTGTAGAAAGTGCTGAAGCATCTCTCTGAGGATCAGGGCCATGCAGTCCTGGATTAAGGCAAGCCCAACAGAGAAATGTAGCTTGAGATATGTGTTTTGGTCCCGATGCATGAGCTCTCAGTAGTGTCAACACTGAGGAACTGGGCTGTTCAGAGCATGCATTTATTTGTTTTTTTAATCAACATTGATTGTGAATTGTAGCAACAGGGAATTAAAAAATGTAACTTAAAAATCACAAATTTATGCTGATCTATAAGAATATGACTGACTGGGAAACTATATATATATTCTCAGTGTAGAAGAGAGAAGACACTGGCACCCTGTCCCAGATACTCAGGAGCTAGCGCTCTTACTCTCTGCTAACAAGATTTCTGTTAATTAGGGTGGACAGGGCAGTGTGACTACAAGTGTACCTGCTACATTTCGTTAGGGGGTTCTGAGAATGCCTTTGTCACGTGTTGCATTGATTCCGTGCAAGGAATAACTTAACTATTCATTTTATTTCCATTGCCTTACTAACTTCTGACTCCACTTAGCTAACAGACTGCTTCTTCTGACTATGCTTTCATCGCAACACACTTAGAGTTACTGCTCCTATTAGCCAGGGTTATGCTTCTGGCTCCCTGCTCATTAAACTGAAGTATGTTTCTGCAGTGCCAGGGTGACATTCATACTCAGAGGTGCAAGAGGTCATTACAACAGCACACGTGCTGCCTAAATTCCACTTAATTCCTATTCTGAGCTCTGAAGTGGGTCTCAAGTGATTCATAGTTCTTTCTGCCGACCAGAGTTTTTCCAGCTTTTGCATTGCACCAGAACTCATTTCACTGGAACTTGTTAAATTGTACAAGCCAGTCCTCACAAATATTAAACAGAATTAATAAAGCTTCTAGGGTTGCCAAAAATGCAGGCATCAGAAATACTACGTTTCAAAAGAAATACTACATTTCAAGCATGGTAAAAATGAGGACTAGGAACTGAGATTTGAAGAAACGATGAGGCCAAAGAAACCATAACATTTGGTGAGAATCAATAACTTAACTTGATGGAAATGTGGAATGATGGCTTATGCCAAAAAATGAATAAACAAAAGCGAAGTGTGCCAAAATACCTCCTGTGGCCTGCTGTTATAGCTCTGCTGGTCAGATATGCTTTTGCTTCTGAACTGAGAACAGAATGCGGAGTTATCAATAGCTCAAGTTTTACAGGGAATTTTATAAATGACTTTGAGGTATGATTAGACTTGGTATATGAATTAGTACCTCATTTTAAAGCACCAAGCACTTGGACCTTTCCACTGTGGAGTATCACCTGACAAATTAATGCCTGAGGACTCGGAGGACAGCCTGTAACTTCAGCACAATTTTCAGGATGTGGAGGACAGAGGAAGTTAATATCTATGTTAGTTCCTGGTGGCTTCTGTACAAGGCTACAAGCCAAAGAGATTCCCACAGTTTCTCCTCAGTGACTAGCTGTGGGAGATCAGTGTCTGGTGATCATCAGGCTGCCTGTGGCACTTGAAACATTGCAATGCACCCAGGAGCAGACGTGTTCTGCATGTGAGAGTTGAAAGCCTCTCAGTGGGAACAAATCCCAGTGTTAATTTAATGTAGCACTTGATGTAAAGGATCAACAGCATGGAGTGGTGTCATTAAAGAGTTAAATTACTACATTTTCAGTGGAAATCTGTATTTTCTAAGGGATATTAACCATCACAGACTGTTTTTTCCAAGTTGTATAGGTTTTGTATATTTTACTTCAAAGATTGATTCTATTATTGTTCTTGTGCTCAAAAGCATGTGCTTCTCTTCTTGCAATTAATTAACTTAGTAAAATGAATATTATCTCTATTTAAATCTTCAGGGTATTATTTCTTTTAAATGTGGTTGTTGAAGAGTCGTCTGCCCCCCAACCCCATAAAGTTCTGACAAAGCTTACAACTGTTTCAGAAATGTTTGGCTTTGAGTTGTAGGCAACTTGTGCCAGTGTCTTAGACCAGCAAGTGCATGTTGACCACTTGACTTGCTCTTTCAGTCTGCATCCCCATTCTCTGTGCTTTCTTGCTGCAAGACTACAAGATGATGTTCCCCATGACTGCACTATAGTTTTTTGTTTGTTTGTTTGTTTGTTTTAAAAAAAGCACGCAAATAAGTCTTGCCCGCACATGGGAACAATCACCTGTGGGCAGATCTTCCAAGTTTGTAGCACCTCTCCAATATCAGAGTGATGTGGAGGATTGATAGTACAGCAGGCAAAATGGTATCAAACCTTTGCTGTGTTCCTGACACTCACTGTGAGTTGGGTTAAATGTTTTAGTATTTGATTGCAAGAATGGCAGCCACTTGCAGCTTGTTATTTCTGTGACACTGTGAGAACATGCTCGTGTTATCTTTAAATGCAGGAGAAGATAGCATGTGCCCCTAATGTATGTATATTTGCAAGATGAGAAGTCTAGTCTGCTGTTACTGTTATCACTGCTGTATCCTGAAATAGAAAACTGCAGGCAGATTGGATTGTGTTAGAGAATGGTAACCATAATAACCAATAACAATCTGCAAATGATAAGCAGCTTCAGTGTTTAAAAATAAGACTGAAATAGCTTTCCAATAGTTCCATGGACATACTCTCAGACTTCATTAATTTTAAGGTTGTTTTGGGGATCTAAGATGTGAAATTAATCTTAAGGAGGTCTTTAATTATTACATCTTCAATTAGTTGACATTGGTTTGTTATATACAAACAAATTATTTATAAATGAAATTGAATCTCATCAAATAAAATGTTACTTATCAACCTTTTTTCAGATTTACACCATATGTAGAGGAGAATTACAAACATTCTACATGATGTATGATGTAAGGAGATGGACTTTAAATTTATGGTTCTATGTAAAGCCAATACATTCAGAAAGGAAATGCAAAGTCTGCTGGAGTTGAATGCAGAGCATCTCTGTGTTTTGGAGTCTGCACCATGTTCTGGGATGCTTCACAATGCCTCTGAAATGAAAATCTAAGAAAAACAATATCCAGCGAACCTTTTAATTGATACAAACATTTAACTGATCCAATGCATTTGGGTGTGTGGAGGGGGGTACTTTAAAAAGAAAGGAAGGTGTCATTCAAAAGAACTGGAGGAGGAGGTCTGTGTCGCGTTGTCCCCTCTCCCACCATAACTTACAGTAGGAACATTTAGCAGGAGTCTGGGAAACTCAGAACGAATTACGTACCAATCATGAAAGGATATAAGCCTTCCGTGCAGTAGCATGGTGCTGTGATGAGTGTTATCTCTTCTGGGTTAGTTAGTTTTCAGTCTCCCTTGCTGAGACAGTCCTACCATTTTCATAAAATACTCAGATACTTCTAAGACTACAGTCTCACTTCATGGTTGCTCTAACTAATCACTGATTACTTCTGTAGCTCATTCAAAGAGTAACGGTGGCTGTAAGAATTGAACAAGACCCATTTTTCAAAATATACCTAAGGAACAGGAAAGTCCAGGCTTCAGATCCTTTCAGTAGCTCTTTCACAGGGCAATAATGCTTCAGGGGCTGCAGCTAGACACAGTTTATACTGCCACAAGTGTAGTGCCCACCGTTATCCTGAGCACCGTGGGAGAAAATGAATGGGAGAGCTAAATTTCATAGGAAAAATTGAAAAATAAGTTGCTAATCATCATTTTCCAGTTTAAGAAGTACTGTTAAGCAGCTATTTAGTGTTGATGTGGGAGAGGATACTTTGGAAGATAGGTAATTGAAGAGAAATAGCTCTTGCTGTTTGGTCTCATGTGAAAGGGGATGAGTTTTCTGCCACAGGTAAATGGAAAATGAAAATAGGAGCATTGCCAAAGCTCACTTAAGAATGAAGCACTCTTTGTGTTTACAAGAAAATTCTTGTTGCCAGCTGTGCAAAAGAAAGTTACAAGCTGTTGATGGTTTTTGCTGGGATTTGAATGTGAACCTGAATTAGGTAAGAGAGAGTCAATTGCTTTCCATTAGAGTTCTTGAAGGGAAAAAATAGTTGCTACCGTTGGATGCAAGTTGAAAGATTGTTGTTTATCAAGGAGTGTCTGTTTAGTCTATTAACCTTGACAACCGTGTCAGCAGTTTTTTCTGTTTGTTTTCCCAAAGGCACCATGTTGAAGTAGTACGATATACAAAGTTATTTATAGTGGAGACGATTCATAGCTGTGCTTAAAAGACATGGGTCAGAGTTTAAATACTGGAGTTAAATGCTGTCCTAGATAATTTGAGAAGTCATTATGCTCAGTCTTTGAAAATTAAAATCAAAGGATGGAATTGCTAACACATCAACATGAACCAAATCTGAAGTTTGTTATGGTTTCACAGATTTCTTGAGGTAGGAAGACACCTCGGGATAGCAGTCCAGTCACCTGCTTAGAGCAGGGTCAGCTAGGGCTGGTTACCCGGGATCATGTCCAGGCGGCTTCTGCATATCTCCAAAGATGGAGACTCCACAATCTCTCTGGGCAACCTGTTCTACTGCTCAGTCACCCTTACAGTAAAAGGAAAAATATTTTTTTTCCTGGTGTTTAAATGGAATTTCTTGTATTTCAATCTATGCCAGTCGCTTCTTGCCCTTTCATTGGGAATCACTGAGAAGAGTCTGGCTCTGTCTTCCGTCCCATCAGGGATTATACACATTAATAGATTTGTATGAAAGGAACAAAACTTACAGGAAAAAATCAGAGCAAACAGTCCACGTGCATTGACGCACCTACATTTTTGCTTGCTTGCCTTTGTTAACAGATGTTTCATATTGCTATTATTGTCCCTGATTCTGTGGATGAGGAAGGACTACTCTACAAGCAATTGTGTACACTAGAAAGCTCAAGAGGTAATTTATTTTATTCTTGTGATTTACTCATCATTTCAGACTGTAGTCTTGACTCTCATGGTCAAGCCTCCAGGTAGTTTTTTTTCTTTAGTCTGAAGGCTGGACCTTAAGGTGCAGTCTGAATCAAGTTGGGTTTGTGTACCTGTGTAGCTCGGGCACACATTTACGCACATGTCCTGCTGGAAAGTACTAGCAGAGGAGAGGAGCAATTCTACCCAGTGGCGGAGTCCTTAGCTTTGTTTCCACTGTCCTTTTTTTGCAGAACCATTGATGTGCTTTTGACACTTTCTGTGTTTATCTCAGCTCCATTGCTATCCTAAACTTGCTTTCCTGCCGAAGTCTCCATACTAGAGGATTTTCGGTAGTCCCTAATTACTTGATCAGCCAGTTCTGCCCAGGCGTCCCAGCTCTGGGTCAGCATCTTTCTGACCTGCCCCATGATATTCCCCTTTTCCCTGGTTACCTCCTAGCTTTAGGCCAGTCAGGTAGCTGACTGTCCCTGTGCAGGTGTTTTCGAATCCCATTGCATTCCATGCCTGCCTTGAACATTTTTATTGTCCAAACTTAATTTGTGTCTCCTGGCCTGGCTTTTAGTCTCCTTCCTGTAGGTCACACTGCTTCCTTACTAGTTCTGCACTCTTTTTTTGTTTTTGTTTGTTTGTTTGTTTTTGACCTTCCGATTCCCACCACTGCTGCAGTCCCATTGCTGCCTGATTCCTCTTTCCAACCCACTCCTCTCTCTCTACCATTTCCACTCTGTGCTTACTCTTTCTATATGGATCCTGAGATTTTTTTGTCTGTCTTGCCTTTCTGCAAGGATCAGCAGCAGAGAGACACTGTCCTCCAAGTGCTGGCCAGTCCCATGCCACACTGAGCAACTGGAGAAAGGATGCACAGAGAAAACCCACTGCTGTCACTTAGCTGGGAGTGGAGCACAGGTCATTCAGAAGTTGTTAAAGTTTAAACATCCTCAACAGGGGTGACATTTTTGCAGACTTTAATTCTTGAACCACAAAAGCTATATACAGATTTGCTTTCTGAAGCCCTAAGATAGACTTGGGTACCTGTCATGATGTTTCAGTTCAAGAGAGCAATGAGCAATTCAGCTTATTTACCGTCCAAGCTGCCAGACTCTGGCTGCTTGTACTGTCTGTAGTGAGAATTACTTGTGACATGTAAGTCACTTACAGTGACAGTCCGAATAAAGCCCTTAGTCTCTGCTGAGTGTATGTGAACTGTAATCCCCCCTGCCCGCTGATTTCATATTCATGCCCAAAGTACAGGAGCTGATGAAACTGTTCAAAAAAAGATCACCACAATTTGTAACACAAGGAGAGCAATATGCTTTCCTTATTCTTGATAGTAGGAGCAGTTGTGACAGTCCTGCTGGTTTTTGTTTGGGTGTGGGTTTTTTTCCAATTTCTTGTAAGAGCTGTATGAGACAAGCAAAGTAATGGGTGATGACTCTAGCTTTGCCTAGTATTGACAGGTGTGGGTGTGGTTCACGTTAAGAAGCTGTGCAGTAAAGCTTAGACAATTATGTTCAAACTAATAAGCATATGTAGACATTCTTTCAGCGTCAGTAGTGGCAACTGTCTTGAACGAGTGATTATTGTATTCCGTTAGCAGTGTCTTATATCTGTTATTTACCTCAGTGCAGGAATGGTGCATGTTTTGTTTACTTTGTGGGAACACAATATTATGATATTACTTGTTTGAAGCATAATTTTTGTTTGATATAATGCGAAGTGACCAGTTTGGCTGACAGATTAAACTACTGCTGTTTTGTAAACATACGGCTGGAAGAAGGGAAGTAAAATGAAGAGTATGTAGCTTGGTTTTAACTATGCTTTTGAATATATACAATAACTTAAATCATAACTCATGAATCACATCACATGCAGTCAACAGAGGACCAAAGGTCTGTTTTGACAGAGAAGGCAGACTGAGAGAACACCATTGTAACTCACGCTAAGAAGTGGAGATAGTCAAGATCTATTTAAAATAAGCAGGGGGCTGGGAGAGGAGGAACGGGGAGGATGTTTACAACAGATTTGAACTAAACATCATTTGGTGTTTTTCTTAGGGATGAGCTCTTGTCCTTTTTCTCTGCGGAAGACAAGCAAGTTGAGCAGCACAAACTTTTTCAATGCTATGTGTGTTTGTGGTGTCTTATCATGGTATGTTGTATGTTACACTATCATGATTATAGATATATATTGGCAAGCATGCACACACACACGTTTTCTTCAGGTATTGCATGTTCACGACACTAGTAATTTTTCCTGGAACTTAGATATACTTCTGGTTATGGGATATAGTGCTAGCAGCAATATGAACTATAAGACATTTGGAGGACTGAGCAGGGAGGAGATGGGTTTCCCAGGGCTGTTTAAAGCTGTTACTGGATGCTGACTGGTGGCCTCTTCCCCAGCTGTGAAGGACAGCTTTTAACGGAGGACAATATTTCTGTATGTCTGACTGACTTTATTCTGTATGTCTAAACCATCTTTAATGAAACTTATTTTTAAAGCCCCATTTTAGTGTTAGATTTGGAAAGCGGGCAGTGAATCGGTCACTGAAGTCTTTTAGTCTGTGCTGTTTTATCCTGCTTTTCGGCTGCTTCTCCTCCCTTGCCCGCCGTTCCTCAGGCATGCCTCTCTACCTGGTCAGGGGCTTGGTCGGGAGCAAGGCACGGCCGGAGGCTTTCCTGCCACGGTGCAGTGTCCCGCGCTGGATCCGTGTCCCGCACTGGGGCGGCGGTGGGTAGAGGCTTTCTGTTACCCGAGTGCCACCATGCTACAGAGACCAAGTTGCACTGCACTTCATTAGCAGAGCAATCTGGGATTAATCAGCAGAAGGAAGCAATGAAGTGAGTGAAACATAGCAACGGAAAACAATCCTGGAACGATTTTTTTTTTTTCTTAATAGAGAGAGATAGTGGGATTCCTCCCTGGCTTCCCGCAGTGCTGTCGGAGGAGTCAGGGGTACATTCAGGCGCGCTCGGGTAACTCCGGCTGTCAGCGGCCCGTTTCCGAGCCCCTCCGAGTTAAACCGGTCGTGGGGGGCTCGCGGGGGCGCTTCACCCCGCTGCAGCGGGCGCCCCAACCGCCTCCCGGCGATCGCCCCGGGGAAGGCGAGGGGACGCGCCGCCCTCCCGGGCCCTCCCGCCGCCCCCGCGGGGCCAGC